>OX439127.1:15321595-15616595 GCA_949318235.1 Ecdyonurus torrentis | reverse complement strand
TGCGTGGCAGATTTCATTTAATTTTTTTTTTTTTTTTTTTTTTTTTTAAGACTAATAAAAGATGACAGCATGTAGAATTGTGTATGTATTGAGTATAAAACCATGAAATACATGCATTAGTAAATTGGTTTGAATTTATATATTTGCGCGTCATGTGAATGATACTACAGTATAATAACAGTTCCAACAGTTTAACGTAGTTTGATAACGTTTATTATGACAAAATATAACAAGTCATACTTATATAGTAAATCGGAATATAATTAATAATAATATGTAATTGTATTAAACGAGACCAATAGATGTTGAGAAGTCCAGTACATAGCGAACATTTTTGGGACAACTTTCGTAAATTCAAAAAGTTCCGCATAAAATACTTAAATTGGATGTTGACGCGTTGACGCTACCAAACACGCAATATTCATAAGTAACCATATAACTATTTCAACAGTGAAAATAATTCAAATGTACATCATGCAAGTCGCGGTAAGGCCAATGAAAGATGACAATAGGCTGTATTGGTAAAAAGCCTATTACTATAGCCTATAGCACATATTTCAATATTAAGAATATTTTCTTCTTCAATTATTTTAAACTTATATCTCCATCATGGAAACCTTATTGTCGGATTTTTTTTATTTTCCATGCAAAACTATAACTGTCCTGAAAAATACAAGAATTTTATTATTATTGTTAATTATTATTTATTATTATTATTATTTTTTTGTATCGTGCAAAATGATTTGTGGAAACCTTGGATCAAAATCTGATATTTCTCAAACAGTTTTAAAAAATTGTTGATTTCCCCGCTCCTTAATTGTATTTTTGTAGGGGATAATTTTGTGAATTTTCAAAAATGAATTTTGAGAGTTGCCTATTGACTAATAAAGAAACAACTGTTTTGAGGACGACTTTATGCGATTTTGCTTACATCCGCTTCCGTTTAGACGTTCTGCGCATGCGTAGTAAGTCAAAACGGAAGCGGATATGTGAGCAAAATCGTTTAAAGTTCACCTCAAAACAGTTGTTCCTTATCAGTCAATTGTTTCCTTAAATAATATCAGTAACTTTTAGCAACAATGAAATAAAATTTCGAATGTAACATTTTTGTTTCAGTGCGTCAGACGGGACTACTACAGCTTTGACAAGCTAGAATTGGTTGTCAAAATCTTGGAAGGCAGCCATCTCTTACTTCGTCGCCCACAAGATGCAACAGGATCTATCCCTGAATTTATAGACGAGATGGAAGACCTGCTAACTAAACACCTGGATAACAACTATTGGGCCGTGTGTAACGCTGATGGCGTGGTGACAACATTGCCACTCTGCATTTGGATGCCTAGCAGCAACACAATTTAAAGGCAATTGGAGTTGGGTGAGAGAAACTGAATACTTATATTCTATTTACTTTTAACTACAGTAAAAACTCATTCTAAAAAGATCCGACTTTGAACCAATTTCAGTGCTGAACCTATCAATAAACACGATTAAAAAAAAAAAAAAAAAAAAAAAAAAAAAATTAATTATAATTTTAAAATAAAAAATTGAATTTATTTTTCTTATTATTTTTTTATGTGCATTGCTGATTTATTCCTGATATACGGTATTCAATTTTTGTTTGATAGGTAGCATCATAGTATCAGTATACTATGGTGGCATTAATCACTGAAATTCTGGATCTCTATATTAGTCTGCATTTATTATTTTTTGGTATTATTTTCTTATTATAATATTAAGTAATTGTTTATTTATATTTATTAATTATCTCGTATGAGAATCTAGTCACTAAGAGCCTGCATTTATTACTTTGTATGTATATCATTAATATTTTTACTATTACATTTGATTTTATAGCGACTTATTTATGTATTTATTTATTTGTTGATTTATGTATTATTTATTGGTTGATTTATTTATTTGTTATAATCAATTTATTTGCTTACTTTTATTTTTATCATTTTATTCATAAACTAAAATGAGTATTTGCTGTAAAGCATTAATTCTATTGTTCAGTTGTTATTAAAGTTAAGTTAAAATGCTATTCAGTTTTACCTCGCCACACTTCAAACCTAATTATCTACACTTCCCCAACCTCCGCACATTTAAGTTGTTACCCAGCTTGGTTAAAATGCCAATGCATATTTGACTTTGTTTTGTTATAGAAAATTGTTAACACAGCTGATGGAAAAAAATGTATCACAATCTATCAAATTGATATATTAGGAGAAGAAAAAAGAGAGAGAGACAGAGAGAAAGAAAATTAAAGGCGTAGAACACCTTGAACAAAAATCCTGTCTAATATCCTAACATACCTGAAAATCAGGGTTGATTTGATCGGAGTCATTGCTTTCTAATTTATTTCCATTCACACAATGGTGCGTGCGGACTATGACATCACAGCTTGCTTGTTTGATGCATGCGCAGACCAGGCAAGCTGTGACGTCATTGTCTGGACGCACCATTTTGTGAATGGAAATAAATTAGAAATCAATGACTCTGGCCAAATCAACATTGATGTACAGGTATGTTAAAGGTGTTAAAGGTGATTGAAGTCTTTAAAAGTAATTGAATTTGATGTTTAATTGAATACAGAGAACTTGAGGTTAGAAACAACTATACATGATTGTTTCTTTATTAAATTGTCCAAATTAAAGTCACTACTACTCTTTCTCTCTCTCTTAATAGCTGAGGTGAATACTCTTTATGTTATTAATTTTTGTCTTACAAGTAAATAACATTCTAATTTGAAAAAGTTCAAACTATGTGTTCTAGTCTTTTACCCCATGATTTTACCACATGCACAAATTAAATCTTACTTTTATGTTTTATGGACATAATTGCTTTGTTGGATACATCCCTTCAACTCTATTTTATATCTCACTTGTTAAAATTTTAATAATAATAATAAATGAAAAATGTAAACATTTTATAAAAACTCTAAAAAGATACTATGCTATTTTATAACCAGGGTTCGACCAGGTTTTTAAACCTGGATTTTTGCTGGGCGGTTTTTTATAAAAAACCGGGCAATAAGATTTTTTAAAACCCCGTTTTTTTAAAAAAGCCGGTTAAAAAAAAAAAAGCAAAAAAAAAAAAAAAAAAAGCAATAAAAAGCAAAAAAAAAAAAAAAAAAAAAAAAAAAAAAAAAAAAAAAAAAAAAAAAAAGCTAAAATACTATATTAATAACAGTCGAAATTCTTAATTTACTTGTATTACTATAATTACTATGAATAAATAAACCTCTATAAAATTGATATTTGATGTGGTTTTTTGTTGTTGTTTTTTTCAAATGACTAAAAAATATGCGAGTTTATTTTTTTTATTATTTTTTATGTTATTATTGTGAAAATTAGGAAAAAATTAAAAAAAACGGGTTTTATTAAAAAAAAAAAAAAAAAAAAAACGGCTAAAAAACCCGGTTTTACCTGCCGGCCGGTTTTATTTAAAAAAACGGGTTTAATCCGAACCCTGTTAATAACTATAAAATATCATACCAAACAAAGATTAGATTTTGTTTCCTCTTCTTTCTTTTGACAAATTTTAATAATCAAAAATTTATATAAGATACACAATAAAAATGTTACATGCTGTTTTATATAAACTAACAATCAAACTAACACAAAACCTCAGTGATGTTATCTATAATACTTCATTTCCATTTCTTTTTTTGTTAATAATGCCACGAAGATGTACAATATGTTCATATAACATTGTAAGTATGAACAATTTTTTCTTTGTATCCCTAAGTTTTTACCAATAAATGTTACCCCCCCCCCCCCTAATTGATGTTTCTTTTATATATAATAACCCTTGTAACTAAGTTATCATACAGTTGCTTCTATAATTTAACAATAATGATACGTAATAGTAAAGTAAATTTTTTATTAGCATGAAATGCAGTTTAAAAAAATCAATACAGTAACTAGGATTGCACCATAAAAGAATAAGAAAGTTTATAATACTGTACTGACTTATTTTTATAACATAATTTCCACTTGGCATACCTCACATTTTTACTTATGAAATATACTTGTTTTACATTTTCATGAAAAGTGTTATACAGTTGCTGATCATAATTATTTCATTCTTAATGGAGGTTATTGAATTTAAAAAATCTTTAAAAATTTCTATGGTTTAAAACACATTAAAGTATGTCTAGTATCTCATTTAAATTTCTCAGGAATCGGTGCATTTTTCTAAAAAAAAAAAAAAAAAAAAAAAAGTTTTCCTCATAAGCATAATATTAATTTAGGGGACCCTTAGCTTTCCCCTCAAGCTATACTGATAAGCTTAATTAATTTTATTTTCATCGTCCTCTTTTAAGCTAGTTCTTTTCCAGTTATTATATTATCCAAACACAAAAAAATTCAATGGTCTTACCTGTCCAGTTGCTTGGGTTGCTCCAAACATTCTAGCTCGGATGAGGCCTTCTCTTTTTGGGGTCTTGCTAACAGTTACTTTGGCAGGCAGATTCTCTTCAACATAAGCCACCAGACCAATGTGTAGATTATCTTTAACAATTAGGAATAAAGAATAGTGTTATCACAACACTCTTGTTTTTATTATAAAAAAAAATTACATGCATAGATATATTACTTAGCACACAACTAGCACCTAGCTGTATCAGAGATAGCGTTTGTTGCACTTAGGAATAATTGATTGTGTGATAATTGACTCATACAAAAGATTTGATAACATAGGAAAAAGAAACATCATGGAAAATTAGCCATTGCAGTTGGATATGATAAAATTGGAAGCCAAGGATTGAAGAAACCAGCAACGGCCTTACCATAGTGAAAAGATATCTTATAGATCAGTGAACATCTTGCTAGTATAAAGAAAAAAAAGATGAGAAAAAATTTTAGATAGCTTTTCAATATGTTTCTTATTATTATTTTAATTTCTGTACTAGCAATAATTTCACCAAACTATAGAACTCTCTTCAATATGGTAAGGCCCTTGATGGTTTTCTCCTATCCATTTCTTTCAAATTTATCATACCTAACCGTGATGGTTTATTTTCCTTGATATCTTTAAATAGGTTAGGATTGGAAGTTATTTTCTCTCTATTTCTTAAGGAACACCTGCAGCTCAAAGCTTTAAATAAAATTAAAATTTGGGTACAAATTTTATTTTAACTAATCATAATGCATTAATAAACTTAATTTAAATGCTTTATTTTTAAATCTAAATATATTTTCTATTCAACTGTATTATCTTTATGTATTATGCATATGATTACCTAAGTCACTCTGATCATCAACAAGCAGAATCTGATGTATCAGGTGCTCTGGTGAGCGATCCAGAACTGAATGCACAGATCTCAGAAGTGTTGGCAAATCTTCATTATAGAAGCATATCACAATGGAGGCTGGAGGTAACTGCTTTGGATACTTCTGCTCTTTACACCTGAAAATTTGATACAATATATAAATGATGGAGGTTTCTATTGGTGATCCACTAGGTAAAACATATTACTGCAGAAAAATCACCAAACAGTTTTGAATTTCAGGATATTTAAGTTTATATAAAGCTACATCTTAATATAAGTGTTTTCCCTCCCTTATTTGATAATTAAACACTGCAAAATTTAGCATAGTATAGATCCTAAAATGTGCTTATAAATAGGTGCAATACTCAAATTCAGGAGTCAACTTGCGAAGTCTAGAGATACATGTATATAGCTACAACTGGTACATTTTAAATTTATCAAATAAAGTGTGTTTGCAAATTTTGGATTGAATTAACACTGGCATTAACCCAACACCCTACTTACCATTTCTCTTAAAAAAATAATTTTAAAGAGGGGATGTTTTTTTTTTTTTTTTTTTTTTTTTTTTTTTAATGCAGGCACAACATATATGTGCTTTAATTTTGAAAAATATCCTTTCCTTTTATTTGATGATATTGTACTATGGACCTATTCCACTAACACATGAACCACCAAACCCAACTTCCAGTTACTGTACCTGTTAAACTCACCAAGCCTACCTTTGTTGTTACGTTGACCCTACTTTTTACAATTTTAAAAGTGTGAGCTTCTGTTATAACTAAGGCTTTAGACATGTGTGTTGCACTTTATTTTTACGCACACATACAGATACACAGCAACGTGATAAACATAATTAACTTAAGCTACGTAAGGTAAATTTGACGAATGCATTAGAACTTCTTTCTTGCATATGGCAGATAAATAATAACAACAAAAATCTTACATTAGATGACGAGTATCTGGAATTTCTCTGTGATATCCCAACTTGTGACTGACAAGGATGTTAAAAGCATGATTTTTATATCCATCGTCTCTTAAACGCTGGTCTTCAGGTGATCGAACCATCCCAATATCATTTTCAAATTTTTTTGGCTGTAGATGAGCAACTAATTTAACACTTGGTGCCCTTGGATCAGGTTTGTCATGAGCAAATTTTTTATATTGCTTTTTAAGGTCTGAAGAATCTATGAGATTGTCTTCATGTCTAGGTATTTCTTTCTTCTTGTGTTTGCTATCAAAATTTTCATAGCTTGGATAACTAGGTTGTGGTGAATGCTTCCATCGGGTTGCCGAAGATGTGATGCTGTTTTGAGTTAGATTACTGTACAAAATGAGGCTGACAGTCCATGTGAGTGAGGCAAATGCCACGCCAAGGATGAATGAATTGCATCGCCTAGGAGAGCCTGTAAAAATTCAAACAATGACATTTTTAGTTGGTCACCTTATTGCTTTACCTCAACTTCATTACAAATACAGCAATTAACACTATTTACATATTATTAAAAAGCAAAGATGACATTAATTGGGTTATATAAGAACTCATTTACGTACCCTATAAATAATTAATATTTATTACATTATTAGACTTGGTCACGTTACTGATTTTTTGTAACTCCGTAACGTTTCTCACTACTCCAAGAAAAAGCAATGATGTTACGTTACTCGTTACAGTTTTTGAAACGTAATGACACTACATTACTCACTATTCAAATATTCTCTTATAAAATAAAAACCTTTTCAAAATCATGTTAAAAATATTGTTGCTTTTTCCGCTAAATTATAAATAGAGAGATCATAACTATAATTTTGAAAAACTATATAATAACAAAAGCATATTTATGTACTTATAGATTTAATTCGTTCGGTGTTTGAAATATTAGAAAGTAGTGTCGTTACATGGCAAAAGTTACTTGAAAAGGTAACCCGTTAGCATTACTTGTTACTGCTATCAAAAAGTAATGAGGTTACATTATTTTTTTAATCAAAAGTAGTGAAATTACGTAATGTCATTACTGCTCAAGTCTGTTTATTAGTATAAAAATATGATGTGACTGGTCCAATCTTACACCTAACCCAAACTTTCCATTTATCAATTTGATTTTAAGCAGTGCTATCTTTGAAACAATTCCCATAATAGCGCTGAGCAGATTTTTAATATTATAATGCTTCTTTGTATTTTTATACAGTACAGTACAATGTACATATAATAATGCTGTTCGTAAACCCTGTTCTTTGCCCCTAAAATGATGATCAGCTATGGTTAATCAAATGGAATGCGCATTTTTTTGGTGCAAGAGAACAGGGTTTACGAACAGCATTACTGTGTATGCATGTACATATGCACATCAGAGATGCAAGAAAAGAAAGTACACCTAACATTTTGGCTAGGTTTTACAGGTGTAGCATAAGAATTGTTATAAACTTACATGCTATCAGCATTATTGTAGCCTCACCTATAACCTGTATAACCTAACCAAATTGTTATGTAACCTCCTTTCTTGCATCTCTGTTGTACATAATAGTAGGTCAATGCATGTTGATGTATTTTTTATATATTTATACTTATGTACCATGATTGTTACTTATTATTATTGTTATTATTTTTACAGATACATAAATGTATTTTGATTATATACAAAAACTGCAGTCTCATAACTTTTCAACAAAAGTTGATAATAGGTCACAGATAATACACATGTACATGTATGTACATACTCATGTACACATATAATAGACCTGGACTAGGGGACATATATTAGAGCTACACGCGACGAAAAAAACTCTCGCCAAATAGCTCAACGAATGACGAGTAAGACTACGGCATCTTATTGATTAGTTGACATTGACAATAGTCTCAATAAAAGGGAAACTCACCAGCTGTCATATTTTATTCGTATTTGTATCTTGACCTTTTTTAACTTCTCTCACGACTCCAGCCAACATGGGATTTTATCTCTTACAAACTTAGAAGCAACATTAGTTCATGCCATTTTCACGTCAAATTTATACAACTAATTATTGAAACCTTTAATTAACTTTTTATTTAAATATTTTTAATACGTATTGCAGCTTCAGCTTTTAAAATACATCCTTGACTTAAACTTAAAATGTCATTCAGATTTTGTTGTCAATTAACAGCTGTTGTTGATGTCAAATATCCTATGTTGCCCGATGTAACTTTGTAGATTTATAATTTAATGTATTATTGTTATTTTTTTATCTCAAATAAAACAGAAATCTTTATTAAAAAGATATTTTAATGCACAATATAATTAAAAATGGAATATTTCTAGCAATATGCTATTTTGTAATAATATATATTTAGGCAATACGACAAATCAGCATTTATAAAAGTAAGAGTTTTTGCCGGGAACAATACAAAATGAAATGACAGGTGCGTAGCGTGCAGAGAAACTTTTTACTTTTTATTCCCTTTTGCAAATTAATGTATTTTTTAAAATTTGGTGAAGTCAGTCGCATACCCAAGTGACAAGTTCAATTTTAAAATTAGTCTATTCAGTTAAAAGACAATAATTTGATATCAGATCATAGCATTTTAAAAGCCCTTTTTTTTAAATAATACCAAATTTGTGTGCGAGTCCATAGTATCACAGCGAGAGGGCAATCCAAGCGAATCCAAGCAAGCCAAGCCAGCGCCGGTGCTCACGAGAAAAGAGGAGCGCGCTTATTCCCCCCACATATCTCCCCCAGCCTGACAACCCTCAGAGAAAAGCAAAAAGCAAAGTGATAGTAAAGCGTGAAGCAAGCACGCAATCTTCAGCCGATGGGGCAAAACACTGACATTAGAACAACCAACAAGAGGCGAACCCTTTGAAACCATAGCAACAGAAATACACCAACCACCGTCGAGCACCTTATCAGCAGGGGCATTCCCAGGTAAACATTTAATTTTGAATATTTAAAAATGTTTATTTAATATAAATTAAAAGTTGTAGTTGCTTTTATATTTAAACATAGATTGAATAAGCAAGGAGCAACTTTTGAATTAGTTAAGTTCTGTCATTTATATTATAAATTAACTTATTTAATTAATGAATTTTAACAATTAAATATAATTAAAATTAAATTTTAATGTGTATGTTATTTATAAATTCTAATTAAAATATCTTCATTCAAAACACATTATTATATTTATACATTTTTGGAAGGACGAGTTTTAGGCCTTTAACTACACACGTCTGGCCCACTTTTACGTCTAACCTCAACAACGCATAAAATATAATGCATGTTATAAAAAATATATAACCCAACAATGTGATTTATAATGAATGCTATTATTTTGTTATAACTGAAATTAGAATTAATACGTTTTTAATTAGAGCACGCAAAATAATAATAGAGTAATTTCAAAATTCTTTATTCATTTCTTTCATCCATGCAACACTCATAATAACATAACAATTAAATGCATTAGTTTAGGTTATTGCCATAAATGACAATGTAGAAATGATTGTCAATACTATTTACACACACAAATAAAACAAACACACACAAAAAAAGAGAATAAAAGGACATAATAATGTACAAAAATTACAATTTGTATTTAAATTGTGTCGTCATTCATATATTCATTAATTATGCCTATTTGATAGAAAAACTTTTAGTTCTTTTTTAAATATACTGTACTACTAAATTATTTTGTTTTCTCATATATATCCAATGTCAATTTATTATAAATATTTAGACAACTGCAGAAAGGACCTTTATTATACATTTCAGTTCTTTTATATTATATACTTTTTAATTTTATTTGTATTTCTAGTATTATATGCGGTAATGATTTATTTCATGGCTATTAAAGAACTCAATATTATGTTTCACTTTCATAGTACATTCCATGATAAAAACACAAAGTACAATTAAAATATTTAAAAAATTTAATATTTCAAAATTTAAATATTTTAAAATTTTGAAAATATCTCTACACTCTACTCCAAATTTAGCACCACATATTATGCGAAAGCTTTTTTTTTTTTTTGTTTGTTTTTTTTTTTTTTTTTTTTTTTTTTAGTTTAAAGATTCTATTTGCATCGATAGAGTTACCCCATCAAACCACACCATATTTAACATGACAATGAAAATTAGCAAAATACATAGATATTAAACAATTGATTTGACGTTCTCGAATCGCAAAAATTGTGGATGCAAGCTTTTTAGAAATATATTCAATATGCTCACACCATCTTAAATTTTCATTGATTATTGTACCTAAAATTTTTGTTTTCTTTGCATTTTTTACTGTTTCAGACTCATATTGAACTTCGTTTAATATGTCATTTTTATTTCTTAAGTTTTGAAATTGTAATATTTCTGTTTTATCAACATTTAATTTAAGACCGTTTTGATTAAAATAATAATTCTTTACTTCAGAAATAAGTGATTTAATTTTTTTTTGTAAATGTAAACTAAAAATGTAATAGTTAGACATATAACCTAGAACATAGGTATTATTATACTACAATAAAACCTAATGCAGGTATGCAATATGCTACAATAAAGGTGTGACTCACTTAGATTAAGTGGTATTGTAGTTTATAACTACCTGTTTCAAATTAAACTGTACCTGGGATAGGTAGTAATCTTTTTCCGTGAGGTTATGGACTATTAAATTTTATTTTCTAGCTCACTATCTCTATGTTCTACCAAAATTTTATTAATGTTTTGATTTCAATATTGGCTAAATATAAAATTAATAGAAAACAGGCCTTAATATAGGTCGATTTAATTGAAAGTAATTAACACCACCACAAAAAGCTTTGTAGTGTCACAGTTCTAAAAACTGATTTTACAGCCTTAGAATAAGAAGCATTTATTTCTTGCAAACAAAAATGTAAATTAATTAACTTTTTGAAGTTTTTCTTGAATTTTCAAGGCTTTTTAATTACTTAAATTATTACTATACTAAAAAGTAGTGCGTATAATATGGGATTGTAGCAAAACAATCTTAATAATATATATGTTATCAATTATCATAAAGTAAAAGGATATAGTTATATGTTTAATATAATAATAATAATAAGTCTTTATATTTAAGGTGCATACAGGGTATATATTTAACGCGTGGATATAACAAATTGATGAAGTTTGTTTCGTAGAATATTTTACTCTTTATAAAATCATCAAAATTTAAGATCTGGAAATAGAAGTAATTATATGCTATGATATTTCTTTAAAATTAAGGCAGGAAAATGTTATTATCATATTTGAAGTCCATACATAAAATACGCACATTGACCTTAACGTTTCACGTGTTAAAAGGGTTGTTTGTTGATATGCATAAATTAACTTAGTTTACGAAAGTATGAAATATTTAAACTATATACAAAGAGCGAAAGTAAATTTTGGCTAATTATCGTACAAATTGCCGCTTTTGTGTACCTCGGCGCTAGTTGTTACCAGGCACTCCCTAACTTGCATGTTTGGCATCGATCCTCGGCCAGAGACATGGGCGGGGGTGCTGGAGGCCCATCCTCATGACCTACCCTCATGCTTATTCTTTTTATGAATACATTTCTTTTTAAAGAAGACATGTCTTTACCTTCGCTTTATGGATCAATTTAACTTGATAAAACAATATCATACATATATTAGGACGATTCATGCATACAGATCACGATTATTGATTTTTATCAATTATTTTCATTAATATTACGCTTGATCTATGAGCGAAATAAGTAGCAAATCTTGTATAGCTTGTAGCAAATTTTTAAAGTTGAACGAAACAAGTGAGTTGAAATTTAATTTCAATTATAATAAATAAAAGTCCTAAATGGAAGAGTGGACTTGCATTAAGAAGTTCTTTTATATAAAATTTAAACCAGAGTGCATACACAATTTACAACCTACGAGTGTAAATTATGTAAAAAGTAAAGAGAAAATAAGATAATATATATATATACACACACACACAAATATAATATATATATATATATATATATATATATATATATATATATATATATATATATATATATATATATATATATATATAAATAATATTCTTGGGTGCTAAAGGTTTTTATAATAATTAATTTTCCGTTGTGTGAAACTAGATAGCACGAGTAAAGTATTATACTTAAAAGTATTCACCCAATTAAGTTTTTATTATGAAGGTTACGATAAAAAAAGCAAGTGCGTGGGTCGGCAAAGTTATCGTCTATTATCAGTACAGTATACTATATAATGGCGCTTATCCAACTTCCGTAACAAAAAGATTTAATAATATTGTTGGACTGGTATAAGCTGCAATCAATCATAAGCATTCTAACCAAACCATATCACTTTCTCCTCTTCCATCCGAAATGACTACTAAACTGTACATTATGTAATAACATTCACAATTATTGACGTAATGACTATATATAATAATAATTATGAACACGTCAGATAGTACGTATATTAGTACGTATATATCGTGCATACGGATATTAGATAATCAATGCACCGAGATTTGCATAACGGCTGTCATTAAAATTATTTTAGACAAAACTAAATTGGATGTTATTAATATAGACTGAATTATTATTATTATTATTATAATATAACAAATACGTAATGTGTGCCTATATATATTCATTAACGATCAATAAAATAAATTGCGCGGCACTTTATTTATAATGAATATAAGTAAAGACAGACTGACATTGTAATATTATATAATATTATATATATATATATATAATATATATATATATATATATATATATATATATATATATATATATATATATATATATATATATATATATATATATATATATATATATATATATACACACACACACACACACAAAGACTGAAAATAAAAACCTATCGGGATCATGTTATTTACTAAACTCGTTAATTTTAAATTATATAATGATAAAAAAAAAAAATGATTATAATAATGTACAATACACATCATGTGTATAATAATTCAGCGATTCAAAATACTAATAATGGTTGAAAAGAAAAGAAAAAATCTATAGTTCCCAATTGGTGAGTGCCATTGCTCATTATATATGGCTTATTTTATATGCGGTTTTATTTCCATAGCGTGGGACACTTGTCAGCGCAGAACATATACGAAATAATGCTATTTTTAAAGTTAACATGTCAATTGTAAATTGCTTCAACAGAATTTTTTTTCTTTTAATCGATATATTGTGCTGCGCCAAATATACAAAAGATAAAGGACACATTTTTCCTTCCGGCCAAAGTAAAATAAATAATTTTATTGTAATTTATCATCTCATATTTTTTTCTCCTTTCACAAGTAATTGTTTAAAAACCTTATCATTTTTTGATTTGCGGAACTTCATGTTGTTCTGCTAAGCTGAGCCCTCTTTGCTATAATATTTTAAAGCACACACACACACACACACACACACACACACACACACACACACATACACACACACACACACACACACATATATATATATATATATATATATATATATATATATATATATATATATATATATATATATATATATATATATATATATATATATATATATATATATATATATATATATACAGTATAAAATGCTTCAATTATATCCATTAATCAGTATATCCTATAATATGATAATAATTCGTATTTGCAATATTTTTTTCAGATATTTTAACATTCATTTCAATTAATATATTTTTTCATTACTAACTAGTTGCGTTGAGAAATGTTGAATTGCGCTTATACATCACTGTGTTTTTATTTTTATTAATCAATAAAATTATTCATTTTTTTTTACCCTGACTGTCTTTCTAGAAAGAAAAAGCAACTTCAATATAGTTTAAAAGAGCTTGAGTAGGCTGTATGCATATACAAATTTATTGTATCTTTTTAAAAGATAAATTTATATATATTATTAAAATTACAATGATTATTATTATTTTATTTTTTATTTTTTATTTTTGCAATAGGCATAATTTAAACTGCAGTTATGTGGTAATCGGGCAGTAAAAATTGCAATCTTATGATGTAATTCAGAAGTTCTGGGAAAGCCACCACACTTTGGAATTTAAGAAAATGACTATGTAGTTGGGAAAAAAAAGTATCAAAGAATCAAACAATTATTATCTAAAATTGTAAGCAGGCTATTCAATTAAAACAATTTTATACGAGACCCAATTAATTTTTTTTAAAGGAATTGTTGATTGATCTTTTGATACGTAAACCACCATATGACTTGATCACTTTTTTTTTTTCTTTTTTTTTTTTTTACGTAACTTTTTTTAAATGGCTTATTTTATATTTTAAGCCGGAACAACATTTACAGAATACGGGTCAAATGCGTGTATACGTATATGATTAGATTAATTTTATTGAACACTCTGTGCTCTAATTTGTTTTGACGTTGATATTAAATAATTAAATAAAACATTTAAATTATAACTGGAGTGTAAAGTATTTTATAATATTTATAATATTACGTAACAGTTGCAGTCAGGGCTGAAGCTAAAGCACAGGACAGAGAGAAAAAAAAGTATATAGAAAACAACTTTACATAATAATAATAAATGTTTAATTTTGCAAAGTAATAATCAAGTTTGACATTGAATTATATCATTACAATATCCATGGATATGAAATATTATTATTGATTTATTTTCTTCGTTACTTTTTTTTTTTTTTTAAGATTAGGTTTATAATTAGGATTTAATTGATGAATCTAACCTTGATATTTAAAATGAAATTATAGAAATTTGACAGCTGAACTTTCATATCATAGTGATTTATTATAATTATCTATGGAGCGATAAATGTACTCAATATAATCGTATATTATTTCTCTTATTTAGTAATTTGGTTGAATGATTTCAGCATGCTCCTAGTGGAAATTACTAGGGCTTTTCATCGCAATGTTCCAACCTATTCCCGAGGAGGAAGCGAGTGCCCAATGTTGCGGCTTGCAGCAGGTCAAGCATTACCATCATGCGGTGAGTACCACGTCCATCAACACTGACATATTATATATTGTTAGTTGTCACCTCAACGTTATCGTTATATAACTTTACGTTGCTTTCCAAACGATAAAGTTTTTTTTTTATTATTATAAAATAGAAATGGATAATCAAAACAAACAAGCAAACGTAATGCTTAATCAATAAGATTGAATTGAGTTTTATGTTATTATATGTTTGTGTTATTACCTAGTACTGTACTGTACATGCATGTAATAGCATTTTTATGGTAACTTACATGTTGCAAGTATTTTATACGAAGACAGTATATAGATTTACGAGTATTTTATAGCTCATAACATTACTTTTTCAAGAAGGAAGTTAAAATTACCATACATATAAGTCGTTTTAATGGTGTTGATACGTTCAAATAAGCTATATATACAAAAAAAAAGCTTAATTAATTGATTTATTTATATTTATTTATCGTTCTTATTTTGGTACACCTAATTACGTTTTTTTTTTTTCTTGTTTTATTTACAACAATTAAAATTCTGTGATGATATATTTATATAGTTGAAAGCTCTTGCTCGATAATTTGAAAGAATTTTTTAATTTTAAACTGATTGGTTCTATAATATCACAAATAAAGAAAACTGTTCACAATATTTATCTGCCAATATAACAACAACAACAAAAACCTTGAAATTAAAGACGATTATGAACAAACAAGGAACTTAAATATATTTTGTTTACTTTAGTTATATATACAGTACCGTGGATGCTGTTAACTAAAATATAATGCTCTTATTCTTATCATGAAAATCATAAAGTATGAAATATCCAACGTTATTTGCGTCTATGTGTTTATATATTATACTTGTGTTGGTGACTGCTAAAGGCTATTTGCGGGTTATTATTGACTTTTAAATGAAAGAAATATATAAAATAAGAATTAAGTTTAACGATATATGTATATACATACTATATAATATAACTTTCTTCAGTAACAAATTTAGATTATATCATATCTATGATGTAGTACTCTAACGATAACAACGGTGCTGTGATAATTAATTATCTTTTAGAGAAACAATATATCGCAGTTTATATGTCAATCTTCACCAGATGGAAAGCACATGTATGCTGTACTGTATGCACATGCTCATATAGTTTCATATTTGACGAGATGCTTCTTGTATTCCTATTGCTGGATTATCCATGATCTTTTTTTTTTTTTTTTTTTTTTTTTTTTCTTTTCTTTTCTTTTCTTTTTCCTTTACAAAATGGGTGCTATGTATTTAAATTAATTGAATAATGGTTGTTACATAAAAATGTGAATTAACGAGTAAGGATATATTATTATACTTTTTAAACATTTTGGCTATAGGTTTAATGTGTAAAATTAATATTTACGCAATATGTGTATATACTAGAATAGATTACGGAGATAAAAGAACATTTTATACAAAATAAATAAAACCATTTAATAGTTGATGTTGTTCTTTATTATTATTATTTAAAATAGGCTTTTAAAACAACTTCATAACTTTAAAATACAAGTAAATTTGTTCTTTAATTTTTTCAATTGAGACATTTTGACAAATTAAAGAATCAATATTAATAAATAAATTATTATTAATCATTATTGTTAATTAATAATATCGATGCGTGTTTTAAATTCTTACAATAATTTTCAGAAAAATAATAGTTAGCATGGCCACTGAATGATTCAAGAGTTTTGTAATGCAAATAAATAATTGATTTATTTCGTGCGGAGTTCTTATAGTATATATATTTTCACAGTACAAATAAGCAACCATGTCGTTTTTATATAATATTATATACAGTACTAATATTATAATAATTGCAATGTACATATATAAACGTATTGTGTATAATGCAATTACAATCCTAGTTTCTGTTTTCTAAAACATTATATATACTTTGTTACATTATTGATTTTTTTTATTACTATTTTTAGTATTTTTGCTTTTGCTATTAAAATGCTTGGAAATTTTATAATGATTTATACTATCTATAGGTTTAGTGGAATTATTATTTACACTGTAAATAATAGATGTAGATGAAAAATGGTTTGCGTGTTTTCAGACAAAATACACACCGAATAAAAAAAAGAAAAAAAAAAAAAGAAAAAGAAGAAGTTATGACTATGCTAGCTCAATGCTGCAACATTTACGTCTAACAACATGCAGTATAATATACTTTATGCTATGTTAAATTGCAATTTTACTACACTACATAAAATTTAAGATGTTAAGCATAATTACGTGTTAAAATAGCAACATTTGAGCTCTATAATGTAGTAATTGTTCAAAGCAGCATAAATTATATAATTAGATTTTCGGAGCAGTGCTTGTCAGAATGAGTTTATTTTACCGTATATTGGAACCTTAATGGAACTCATTGAAACGACACTTATATGACAAATAGACATGGAAGGCAAAGTTAAACAGGCGTTTCCGCTTGGTTCTGACTAATCTCGTACTGGACGTACGGATTTACATACATGAAACTTTTGCGCAATTTAACTGGTTTAACTGTAATGTAAATAATTTATTTACTTTTTTATAGATTAGTACTATATAAAGAATAGTATAGTAGTCTAAAGCCACTAAAGTCTGCTTATTTAACAATGGTTGGCAAAAAACAATAATAACAATTTTAATTACTTTAAAAAAGTGAAGCTCTATATAATTTTTACAACATAACATCTCCATTTTTTTTTTTATAAATTGTCTCTTGTCCTATAAGAAGATATAGAAACACAAATAATTTATTTATTTATTTGGTTTACCGCGCGAACTTACACGTTGTCCACTCATAGTAGGAATGGTACTTATCGGCATAGGCGGAAGGAAAAGTCAAACAGGCTTTTT
Source organism: Ecdyonurus torrentis (assembly GCA_949318235.1). Taxonomy (NCBI): domain Eukaryota; kingdom Metazoa; phylum Arthropoda; class Insecta; order Ephemeroptera; family Heptageniidae; genus Ecdyonurus; species Ecdyonurus torrentis. The sequence goes on along the minus strand of OX439127.1, from coordinate 15,598,514 downwards.
CAGCCCACAATACCAAGTATGGTACCTGACAAGACCCGTACAGCGGAAAAAAAGGATTTGGGAGGAGGTAAAAATTCGGGTACTAGGATTTGGAAGGTTAGCGGCTGTGGCCTAAAATAAACAGAACTGCCCCAGTATTCACCTGAATTGACGAAGGGAAATATCTATGGATTTCAAAATTTGATTTATTTTGACCACTTATTGCTATACCTTTTTTTTTTATATATATATTATTATTTTTTATTATTATTATTTTTTTACCCCTGTCCTGTATGTTCAATTCCGATAATGCATCGGACTTAGTTGAATTCTGCGTAAAGGGATGAAGACAAAGTTATAACAGTATATATAGTATACTTATCACGTCATAAACTGCCGGAGTTCAAGTTTCATTGAAAAGTGATAACGATTTTACAATGTATGCATTATTGTATTTTTATTTTGTATCGGAAAATATCAGCAGCGTGAACGTGAACACTAATAACATGAAAATTAAAGTAAAAGTTACTGTAATATACAATATAGAATAAAATAGAAATGCTATATATACGTTACTCCTGTTAAGATAGCACAATAATAAATATTTTATAAGATTTAAATAAATACATTATATAATGTATAATAACAATATTCATTGCATTTGTTTATATATAGTACTGTACCTTATTCGTTTATATGTAATGGATACACTTACAATTTTTGTTATTTTGGGTGCATGTGGGATTTCATTCATAACAATCAGCGAAGTAATTCCAAACAATTAAAATCTGAATGGAATGGTAGTTGTTAATCTGGTACCATTCCAAATCTAAAGAACAACATTTTTTTTTAATTTCCAATATATATGGGTGTGAGTGTGTGTGTGTGCAGTGTGTGGTGAGTATTGTACGTATATATATGTTCTATTTTCTTTGTGAAAGGATAGCTATATATTACAATAAGGATATTTTATTTTTATCAATGGCCATGGAATTAATAAACGTTAAACGTTACAATAAGAATTGGTCTCTTGACTTTCCTATAAATTTAATGATAAACTGAAAACAGTTTCCGAAACATAATGATGCAAAATATAATAATATAATGAATATACAAGAAAGAACGTAAAAATTAGATTCAATTCAAAATTACAGTAATCGTCAATTACGTATAGCTGCTATATTGTTTTATTAATGTAAATTATATAGGCATCAGAACATCATTGCTATATGAATATTGCTATTATTGTGGACGATGCTCCCATACATTGTTTTAAATTTATTATCTGCTTTTATTAAAAAAAATTAAAGAAAGTGGAAATAATCAAAATTAGTGGTAATCTGCGCAAGTATAGGAAGTGTTCATAATAATAAGTATTTTTTTTTTTTATTATTATAATATAACTTTTGGTAACAATATAATTTTTTATATTAATAATAATTTTAATTTTTTAATCAAATATGAACATATTGCAGCATTTGTTACAAAAAAATTAATAACAAAAGTAATTAAAAAAAATTGTTTGAATATAAATTTTAAGCATATAATATAGTAAAACAGATTGAAAAGTGATAAAAAAAAAATTTTAAAGACACTTGATTTTTCTTGCTTTCTTATTTTATAAAAATGTGCAACAATTATTTTAATTTATAGAATTGTGTGAAATGTAAGTGTGATTTTTTTTCTTTCTTTTTTCTTTTTCTTTCTTTCTTTCTTTCTTTCTTTCTTGCTTTCTTTCTTTCTTTCTTTCTTTCTTTCTTTCTTTCTTTCTTTCTTTCTTTCTTTCTTTCTTTCTTTCTTTCTTTCTTTCTTTCTTTCTTTCTTTCTTTCTTTCTTTCTTTCTTTCTTTCTTTCTTTCTTTCTTTCTTTCTTTCTTTCTTTCTTTCTTTCTTTCTTTCTTTCTTTCTTTCTTTCTTTCTTTCTTTCTTTCTTTCTTTCTTTCTTTCTTTCTTTCTTTCTTTCTTTCTTTCTTTCTTTCTTTCTTTCTTTCTTTCTTTCTTTCTTTCTTTCTTTCTTTCTTTCTTTCTTTCTTTCTTTCTTTCTTTCTTTCTTTCTTTCTTTCTTTCTTTCTTTCTTTCTTTCTTTCTTTCTTTCTTTCTTTCTTTCTTTCTTTCTTTCTTTCTTTCTTTCTTTCTTTCTTTCTTTCTTTCTTTCTTTCTTTCTTTCTTTCTTTCTTTCTTTCTTTCTTTCTTTCTTTCTTTCTTTCTTTCTTTCTTTCTTTCTTTCTTTCTTTCTTTCTTTCTTTCTTTCTTTCTTTCTTTCTTTCTTTCTTTCTTTCTTTCTTTCTTTCTTTCTTTCTTTCTTTCTTTCTTTCTTTCTTTCTTTCTTTCTTTCTTTTCTTTTCTTTTCTTTTCTTTTCTTTTCTTTTCTTTTCTTTTCTTTTCTTTTCTTTTCTTTCTTTTTTTTCTTTTTTTTTTGTATAAAATCAGCATCAAATTTTGAACGAATGAATTAATGAAAACCAAATTTGAAAACATAAAAAATAAATAAAAATATATAATAATAAAAAATAAAATTTAAAATGATGATAAATGTTATAGTTATAACCTAGCCCAATATAGAGAATGCACGCCGTGTAAACTATGCAAACTGCACGACATGCGTGCTGCAAAAGTTGCATATGTTTGTTAAATTGCAGGCGCTACAACTTCGATGGCACCTGAAAAACATGTTTTCATATCTTGAAAATAATAATAATGCGACTCAATAAACTCAATAGAAAGAACAGAAGGCTCAAGGTTACATAACAAACTTGCAGATACGGCAAATAAATTCTCATGGGATGAAATGATAAAATTATAAGTCAATCAATCAATATAAAACTATTAATCAATAATAATAATAAAAAAAGCCAATTTCAAAAACAGTAATGAATTAATTTGTTTTGTCACTTCCAGCTGTGGGTTGCAAGATACTTATTGTTAGTGTAAAGTCAATTGGCCTTCTTGACGAATTGAAATCTAGCTAGAGCGAGAGTTGCTAATTAAAGATTAATAATTCTCAAGGACGAATATCAAAGAAGCGCCTGTTCTGATTTCTTTCCAAAATACTCATCAATGATTTTATAATTAGATATGATTGATATGTTTTTCTTTGTTATAATATATACTGTTATACTAAGATATTGTCAATCAGTTCTGTTAGATCAAAATATACTAAAATGATTCCTAATATGCCACATGATAACATTTTTAGCCTATTATCTCTCTTTAATTTGGAATCATAGGAAATATTCCTCCCGTATCCCTCCCCCCTAAATTTGCAAATAAATAAATAAAAATATATAATATATTTTAAGCTAAGTAGGTTGTTACCTATGAGATTGCAGCTTTTTTTTTATTAATATTATCATGATGCCGTGGCGGCTAACGTGGTGTGATACTCATTGCATCGGGTGGAGTGAGGTGGGGCTCGAAATTAGTGATACGAGACGAGGATTGATTCATAGATATGCGATGTCAATGATATTAAATTTATCTTCACAACTCTTATTAAGCTCCCACCACCTTTATATTCTTCTCCTCCTGCTCTTTTATATAAATAATATTTTTTATTTCTCCTTCTTCAGCGACCACGGCTCTCGCGCGCGCCCTAGCAACAGTGAGTGGGGTCCTCTGCTATACTAATGTTCTTGGCTTTCTCGTAACATTACGTTTTATCTGCATCAGTATTGCCACCTAGTGTGGGTACAACAAAGCTACATACTTGAAGCCATAAGGTTTTAGAGTAGTCCTATGAAAGCAAGCTGTGTGAACGAAAGCTATAAAAATGTGTGAAGTTAAATTTGTGAAGTGCAGTGAATTAAACATAGGTTTTTAATTAATGAATTGGTTAGTATTATATTTTTTTAGAAATTTTAAATTAAAATAATAGTTTATTTTTTTTATTTAAATGTGTGGAGTTTCAATTGATCATTTCACACTTTATATTACAATTTATATTATATCGAAAAACAGCGGCAAAAGCAATGTAGGAGAGAAAAAAAAAGACAAAAAGAACGGGTGTATTATAAAAAATAGCAAGCGAAGCATGGAAACCTCAACCGGTCTATCACCTTCTGTCACTACAGCTGTTTTCTTCCTATCTTTAACCCTTTGTTCGTTTTATTTCATTCATGTTGAATACTTTATTGCTTATATCAATTCTAATCCAAAACATAATTATTATTAGATTTTAGAGATATATTATAATGTAAACAAAGCTATCTCATAATAAACACGATATCTATATACATTATATATATATATATATATACAAATATATTTGAAAGAAAGGAGTATACTTGCAAAAAAGTTTTATATTTAGCCCCTGCATTGTTATACAGCCCGTATAGCATTGGGGTAAACAAAGTTGCCTAGATGTAAGGATCGAGCGGCAACGCACATCGTTGCCTCCCCCGGCGTAAAGGCGCGTGCCCGATTGCCCGGTGCCGAAAATCGTGGGTGTGCCTCAACTTCCCTCTCCGTATTAAAGCAAGTTTATAGTAAGACCGGTGACTTCGCGCAAATGCACATTCATGCATATATACAATTACTTTCAGTAAAACCAAAATGATTGATCGTATCGGAATTGATTTTTACTACGAAAGAATCAACTTTTTTTTTTTCAATGTTTAATAACGTATAGCAATAATAAACAAATAACTTTATTGTTTGCTAAAATAAAGTTAGTATTCTGAATTTTTTTTTTAAATAAATCTTAAGAAGCAAAGATAAAATGTGTTTATAACACACGCAGATTTGTTAGTATCTTGGTGTAAGATATTTTCGCAACTAACACTGCTTAGCTCGTTTGCATACAGTGACTCACTTGCAACTGTATTACTGTAAGATGATTCTAGTGTAGTGTCTAACATCAAGGACTCTTAGCAAAGCTCAACCCTGCCCTTGCAACACACTTGCAAAATACTTGAGAAAACTATCTGCTGAAGAAAGCGCATTTTTTTTTTTTTTTTTTTTTTTTTCTATTTATGATCTTATATTTTAATGCATTGATGATCTATTATGAAATCTTAAAATTTAGTCGAAATAACTTTATTTAATTCTTTATACATTAGAAAGCCATTATAATAATAAAAATATTATAGTGTTTGTATCTTGGGAGGCACAGGATTAATAATATGAGGAAAGCAGAGCGTAGCACTTTAATTTTGAGCGAGAAAGTAGTGGGAAATAATGTGAGACAACAAACTAAACGTATTTCCTCGATTTATCAAGTTTGCCTTGAGCTGGGAAGGTAGACAAGCAGGCTAGAGCAACACAGCAATCAAATTTTTTTTACTGCCTTATAAATATTTGATATCATAAATAATCAAACTATCAAATTGTATTAGTGTTGAAGATAACCATAATAGATTAAAAAACCAAATCTCAATTTACATATAGCCTAGCCTAATTTTTTGTTCCTTCTGATTTTAGCAAAATTGTTAGTTATAGCTTACATTATTTAATATGAATTAAAACTTCTTTAATAATAAGAGCAATTTAGTTATACCGAGTATGTATGCGTAAAGTACCGAATAATTTTTTTAATACTTGTATTTCAATTCGATTGCTTAATTCATTTCTACCTGTAGCTTGTTACCGGCAAGGAAAAAAAAAATCAATACATATAATTATGAATTCGTGTATACTATAATATTTTATTTTTAATGTAATACTGGTTATATTGCGTACTGAAATCAATCGATATTATATATATATATATATATATATATATATATATATATATATATATATATATATATATATATATATATTATGTATACTTACATACCATACATGTATACATATTATAGTTGTATTTTTTTCATAATTTTATTGAAAGGAAAGATTTTAAACATTTTTTTCTCTCTCTCCACGCGTAGTTACACAAGTTATTTACCGCCTTGAGTCACTTTTCTACCCAAGTGGCTTATTTCTTGCTCAGCACTTGACGTCGAGTTCAAGTGATTGTAGAAAACGTTCAGTACACTCACTTTTACTCGAGTCACTTTATTAATCAATCGTCATAGTCTTCAGGATTCCCCGAACGCAGAAAATTACTAAATTTCAGAAATTTCAATGCAACTTTTATTTCCTTACAATTCAATACTTTGTATGATAATTACAATTTATTGTGCTTCAATTAATATTTATCTGGTTACTTGCATCATAAATAGTTAATATATTTATGGAAAAAAAAAACTTTTGCATTTTTTTTTTTTTTTTTTTTTTTACTGTAATTGTAGGTCATTTGCATCCATGCATTTAATTTTATTCTTGTAGCAATTTTCACGTATGTCTATTTAAACATTTCAAATTTTTTAAGGGAGGTACTTTGAATGGCAATTATAAATCAGTAATCACAAAATTTATTATTTAAGTTTTATATAGAAAGTGAATTTTCGTCAATCTTTCAAAGCATTTCAAGGTCAAAGCGCTTGATTCTGTACTGTAATTGCACTTTTTCATTTATTTTCTGCTTTGTAAATTCAAATTGACAAGTAAAAAGAAAATCAATAGCAATATTTCTATAGCATGCTCTTTTTATAATACTCAGTTTTTATTCTATTTGGTTTGATGGTTGCTTTATAGATTGATAATGTATTAAAGATTGATATTGCTATACAAATAAATTACCCATAATAATTTGTTAAAAAATATTTATTTGTTCTATCTAAAACATCATCTGAGTTTTATCTTAGGATGCTTGTTATCTCTTCTTTCTATAGACATACGTCGTATAAAAAAAAATCAGATATGATAAATGGGGGGATGAATTGTAAGAAAGAAAAAAAAAGTTTATTAAATTTTGGCTTCATTGATATTATGTTTTTTATTATGATATTATGTTTATTAAGTCGTATTAAGTTGCTTAATATCATAACATTGAATTTATACTACATTTGATAATTTCCTTCCACGTGCTTATTTATTTTATATATTTCTTCTTATGAAATGTGACCTGTTCAACTAACGTGATCTTTGAAATAATTTTATATAACTATGCTTATAAATTTTATCAAAATATAGAAGCTTAAAATTTTGACAAAAAAAATAAAAAGAGAGGAAAAAATGTTCTGAAAAGGAAAATGCTAATAAATTTAATGATGTAAAAAATAAAATATACAATAGAATTAGAAAAAATAACATTCACGTGGTACTGTACCATTATCTTGCTCTTAGATAAAGAAACGAGGTTCAGCTCAAGGGATTTTATCAAAGAAAGAAAACAAGGGAAAAAATGAAGCAGAAAAAAATGTAAAAAAAGAAAGAAAAGAAAAAGAAGTATACATTTTGTATATGAAAATTCTACTTTTTTCCCTAATGAGGAAGGTGAATTTTTTTAACCCCCACTTTTTATGACATTTTTGAAAAGAGCGTTAAAAATTTTTGAGGCGCTATTTTTTCTTAAAACGATTGGAGCATGGGAAGTATTTTAAATTAATTTTTGAAAATCGTCCTAAAGAGACTCTGACGTCATCAATCGGGCATTTATTTCGGAAAGTATTGACCGTAGAAGGTTCAGTAGCCAGTTTTTTGAAATCCTGACGACAAGCTGATTTCATTCAACTGGTTACTGAACCTCGAACGATTAGTATTTGCCGAGAAAAAAGTGGAATGATGACGTCAGAGTCTTTTTAGGGCGATTTTCAAAAATTAATTAAAAATACTTCGCATGCTCCAATCGTCCTAAGAAAAAATAGCGCCTCAAAATTTTTTAAAGCTCTTTCCAAAAATATCATAAACTCAACAAAAAAATTTCAATTCACCTTCCTCATTATATTTTATTTTTGTATAAACATTTTTTTTTCTTATTTGAGAAATAATTACAGTATAAATGTATTTAACATTTTTTTTTTCCCTCGTCGTGCTAAAATCTCAATACCTATAGACAAATTATGACCGTGCTCAAAAGCCACGAGGTAACACAAACATTTTCTGTCAAGTCACGTACTTTAAAATATATTAAAACAAAAAATACACCTCCACTTGTAGGTTCTTATTTAAAAACAAATAAACAATAGCTATGCTTATGATGAAATGGGAAAGAGTAAATTATTTAAAGTAATACAACATCATGTGACAAAATTTTGAATAACATATTCAACACGCAGCGTCATCAAAAATTTTATCTCCAAGTTTTAAAATCTTTTGAGGAATTATTGATATTAATAATTAATAATTGCAATAACGCATGTCATTATTACTTGTTATTATATACTTATTGTCACAATGTATTATCAGATTAAAATATAAAAGATACATGCTACTATTTTTTAATATGAAAGTAATATTAATAATAATTTACCAATAATAATAATAATAATAATAATAGCAATTTTAAGAAGCCACAAGAGAAAGTTGAATGACCATCGATGCATGCAACGATAAATATAAAATTAGCTTCAAGGAGGCAAGCAGCAACAGCAAATACACGCGGGCGAATGCAACCGCAGCTTGCAAAAGTATAAAGTAGTTGTTGGTAATTTGTATAATTGTTTCCAGCCTTCAAACAATTTACCTTATGTTAATTATTTAGTGTAACTTGTGTATTTTATTTACTTGACATTGTAAATTGTTTTATTTAATTGTTTACAAGATCGCTTACATGGAATATGCATCCTTACTTTATCCATAGGATACATTTTTTTTTTCTTTTTCTTTTTTTTTTTTTTTTATCAGTTTTTCATTTTTTTTTTTTTACGATATTTTTTATTTCAATCGAACGTTTAGTAGAGACGTATGGTTATTATTATGAATATTGGGAAGCTTTTGTCAATATGTTGAATCTTCTCAAATTGCTGACATTGACATGTCATTATTGGATTGATTAAAAGTAAATAAATAAAAAATACCTCAAGGTATAATTATATGTAAATAATTAGTATAATATAGGCTTTGAAGTGGAGCCACATTAGTTAACCACTATATACAAAAATAAACATGCAAAATCCTTTGTACTGCTGTATTTTATAGTAAAAAATTACTCGTTTGAGTATTTGTGCAGCAGGATAAAAAAAAATTCAATGTAAGTCAAGTCAAGTATTTAATGAGAGGTTTTCAAATAATGTTTAAGTGTAGCAACTCGTATGTATATGATCGGATAGCGCTTAAACCATAATCAACTTAACAATATATAATACATATTATGTGTGTGTGTATAATATATTATTATTATTTTTTTTTTTTATCCTGGCCCTTTGGCAATTTACATACGAAGGAAACGCCTTTTGGTTGGCACTCATCTCATTTAATGCCCAGCTGATAGCCAAGGTTGTTGCCATAGCAACAAGCTGGCAAGCTAAATATTGGAAGAAAAAAAAAAGTAGAATTAAGCTTATAGTTAAATAGGCAAACGGGCAATCTTCGCAGAGAAGGCAAGGGATTTTCACGGGGTGCACTATAAGGAACGTCACGTGGAATGATGATAGTATTTTTAGCCACCAACATCACGTATAGTATTTTGTAGTTGCACGCCGACGAGCCCATCTCATCTCTCTCTCTCTCTCTCTCTCTCTCTCTCTCTCTCTCTCTCTCTCTCTCTCTCTCTCTCTCTCTCCGTCTCTCTCCCCTTATTCGTCGTAACATTTATGAACGCATTTTTATTTATTTTTCTCTTTTATGGTACATTGCTTTTGCAAATTATAATATAAAAATTGATAATTCCACAATATTTCAAATATTAGACAATAAAAATAATAATAACTAATTCATATAATTGATTTAGCTGTTCTTGGACCATCCTACCAGACAAAGAAAACACAGACGCACAAAAAAAAACTTTGCTATCAAATAATATATTAACATAACGATTTGAATATAAAGTATTAGTAGATGAGTAGATAATGACTGAAAATCGTTGTAGAATGATGTCTAATACAGACGAGAATGGTGATAGTGCTCTGGAAGTATTAGAAGCTCTTGAAAATGAATCCCATGACGAGGAGGACGATGAAGAAGATGACGATAATAACGATAATAGAAGTGGCACTCAATGGTTTGATGATCGCCAGTCCTTACTAGAACATATCAAACGACACCAGCTTGGTGTCAGCACGTGTACAGCTGGCTGTTGTCAACGAAGACGTTTATCAGAATGTCGTGAAGTAGAAGAGGAAGAGGAAGAAAATGAAGCAAATGGCAATAATAATGAACTAAATAATATATCTACAAATACTGAATCTTCGTTACCAACACCAAGAAGACATCATTCAGCAGAAGATGGTACAACTTCTTCAGAAAGTTTATCAGAAACAACTAAAAATGGAAATGGACCTAGAAGGCATCATTCTGGTGGTACCTCCTCAGGTGATTCAATTAACGAAAGACCTTTATTATCAACTCGAAGGCATCATTCTAGTGGCGGCGCTACTGAATCTTCCGCTGAGTCATTAAATACCTCTGGACCACCTTGTTCTCCATTACCATTTTCACCACATTTGGATAAACGTTTTGTTGATTATTCTTTGGTAGAATTACGCTCTCTTGCATCTTCATGCTCAACTTTGGACTATGATTCGACAGATGATATTTGGGTGATGAGAAGTGAAGATGCTACACCAGATGCAGCTGCGCGGAGACGGAAAGTAAGTTCAGCATTTTATTTATTAATTTTGACTAAAAATAAAGCACACCACTGCAATAAATTTTTTAACAAAGTCTATGAAGATTTCATTTATGTAGTAATATGTTTATCTTTTTATATATATTATGAATTGATATAAAATTCCAAAGCTAAAATTTTTAGATATTATATAAATATATCTATACAATAAAATTACAGCCGTACGAACCTTGTAATCGAAATGCCTTGAAACAATCGTAGTCTGTAATTCATAAACATTTTGGAAATTAAGAAAATAAAAGTGTTAGGAACAAATTTAATGTGTTGCATGCTTACAGTCCATATTATAGATCTCAAAATATTAGAGAAATTATTCAAAGTTGTTTCATCAATAAAAAAAAAAAAAAAAAAAAAAAAATCATATTTTAACAAATTATTAATATTTGGCAATCTTTGTAATAAAAAGGTTGCTCTATAATAGTATAAAAGCTGATAATATAATTTAGATAAGAATTATGGCGGGTGGTAAAGTAAAAATAGCAAAAGGAAAGAGAAAAGCTATGTGTGGTATGTGAAATCACGCAAGCATTTTACTTGCTTCTTCGTGTTATGAGATTAAATTATACAGAAGTATAGTCACTGGTATTAATATTTACATTATACTCTGGAGTTGAAACACAGCACAGTATTATACTCTGGTTTACTGCCTTTAAACTATGGCACACATACTCAATGTAGATTTAATGTTTTTTGGCGTATTTGTAAAATGAATCATAATACTAAACCACGCCAAAATGTGTTAAAAGTTAAGAGGGTTGTTTGGCATATAATACACTTAATTACGTACCTATTTATAGTCGAATGCAAATTATTTGTTATAGTTCACTCACAGTTGTTACAAAACGTTTTTTTACGACTACAAGTATAGTGCATTATTCATATATAGAGTGGTATGCTAATAAAATAGGTAACGACTTTTCACAATATTTCTCGTGTTGAAACCAGAAAATACCTTTGATGATCACTCCAGAATAATATTTGAGTTAGTTGTTTGTAGAGCATAATATATAAATTATAAATAAAACACGACTATAATATACTTGCTGCACATGCATGTAGTCGCGTGTTAAAAAAAGAAAAAAAAAAAAAAAAAAAAAAAAACTCTTTGGTCCTGCATAAAAGTTTTATCTCCACAAATACTCTCTCGTTTTAATTTTTTCGATGTTCTTATTTTATATTTATTTTCTATACATGTATTTCAATGATGTAATTGTAATCATTCATGAAAAATGGTTTTTAGTATCACTAATCGAAAATCAATAACATACAAAAATGATAAAATCTAAAAAAAGTTTGTCAAATATTTATCCAGGGTAGCATTATTGTTAACTGATTTTAACTTTTTCTTCTTCTTCTTCTTCTTTTTTAAGCATATACTAAAGTTTTACTTTTTAACTATTTCGTAGTATTTTACGTAAATTCATGTATCTATAATAACCTATCTATGTACACACGGAAATATTCATTGTGTTTTTATCACGATAGTTGGTTGTTATGGCTACACTGTTCTAAACTCTATATTTTTTTTTTTACATTATTTTTCCTGAGTTTGGAAATGACCTTTTATTTCAATTAAATTTATATTCAATAAATTTATGTATTAAAGAATGCATATTATATAGTATAAAAGCAACGTGACAAAAAATTGTGAATATATTTAATGTTTATTATTGGCTTATAAAGTTTTTTATACAGTACTCCATCAAAAAATCGATGCAATTCTACTCTCGGTTTTAGCAAGAAAAATATGTAAATAACAATAAGAGATAATAACAATGCCAGGCTTTTAACCTTTGCTAATTTTATATAGAATGTTTTAATCGTGTCATATCATGCATATTATCACAGTTGTGAGAAAACAGTATTAGAAGCTCTGTGCACCACATACTGCAATTCTTTACGATAATATTGTATTTAAAAAAAATAGCATTTCTACTTCTTTGTTAGACCACTAGCATATATAGCAAAACGTACAATCTTCCATTATATAAATTACACTACATAGTGAATGACATTGATCTTTCCGTAATTATAATCAGCGAGAAAACTTACTGAAGCAATGTATTATTATTGTATAGTAAGTATAAAAATATCTACAATAGAATACGGTAAAATTAAAAATATGTGATGTATAATAAAACGTATGCGGCTGTAAAATAATGAGATTTTTTTTTCTTCTTAACAAGGAAGTTTCAGATGACAGAGAGAAAAGGAGTGGAGATGAGTACTTGACTTCGAGGGGAAAAAAGTACTTTTTTGTAATAAAAGTTCATTTTTACTGAGGTCATTTCGATTTGACTTCACGTTTTGACGCATGCGCTGTTAACACATCCGATAAGACTGACATGCATGAGTTTAATAATACAGGCGTCGATTGTGCTTTGGTGTCTGGTCTCAGTGGTAGGTAGGTAGGTAGGTAGGCAAGTAGTATGTCTTATAATTATTATTATACAACGTAAAGTACAGTAGGTGTTAAGTATACAGAGTAGGTTAAAATTAGAAACGCCATTTGTGATGAAATCCCCTGGAATCTGGAGTATAATGCATCGAATATAGTTGTGACATTTTAAAGACAAAAATAAAACGAGAAATAATCTTTATGCCATAATGCAAAGGCTTGCTTGCGTTTTTTTTTTTTTTTTTTTTTTTTTTTTTTTTTATCACGACACTTTTACTGCATGGTGTAAGATTTTACTTCGATATTTATGGAATAATTTGTAACTTTTAAAAAGTAAATTTGACTTTATTTCATGACGTATAGCAAAAAGTTACTGCTGCTCCTTTAACACCCTTGGTGTAATAAAAAATTCAACGAAAATGTTCACATTTTCCTTTTCCTTCTTCACAACTAACTAAAACTGAACTAAAATTATAGAGATGTTGTTGATTCAAGTGGCTGAGGCAAGATAGCTGAATAAATTTATCTTGTTTACCGTTGCGAACAAACAATTTAAATGTAGTAGAAACTAGATTTCTTCGCGTTAAATTTACATTATATTTCATGTTAAGGTCAATCAGTATAAAATTTTATATATATCAAAATTTATTTAATTTAAATTCTTTTTTTGGTTGAGAGTTTGAAATTGAACTTTATTAATCAATCAAAAGGGGGAAAAAAAACAAAAAAAAAACACAGGGTACCGGACAGAATTTATTTATTAGTAACCAAAATACCCTCAGCAACAATTACACAAAAAAAAAGTAGTAGAAAGAAGCCAGAGAGAGTGAGGTGTTTGGGAGTTAGGGAGGGTTTGTTGTTGTCACAATATCGGCGAAAATACACGTGAGAGTGCCAGAAAAAAAAAGGTAGATAGATAGGATAGAGAGCAAGAAAGTATGGAGCAGAAAAGAGAGAGAAAGAGATGACTAAAGTGAGACCTTGGAGGAAGGAGGCCACACTACACTAAAGCTTGATGTATGGAAGAATGACATCAGATGAGAACCACGCCTCTGGGCAAAACAAAACTCTTGTTATAGAGATCCACACATACGTACACACACACTATAATATTATAGGAAAAACACCAAGACGCCTGACTGATGGCAATCAAGCAAGCCGCTGACCGCGAGCTGGAATATAATGCAGTCACATAGGGTCAATATATCATCATGTTAATTAAACTCAATCGTCTTCATAAGGAAGTGCCTCCACAAACATTGTGTTTTTTTAAATAACAAAATATAACAATGAGAATACATTTTAGTTTTTTTTTTTATGTCATTTTTAAATTAAATTAAAATCAGCGTCAACCTCGTCAATTAAACTTTATGTAGTCTACAGTGACTACATAGTCACAAAGTATAAGCATAACAAATTTTTGCTATACGAGTTCTGTTTCCAGACGTTCTTTAAAATCCAGTATGTGTGCAGCTCAAGCTTCTCTGCTCGAGTTCACTGTTCGTTCTGCTGCTTGCTTGTATGTTTTTCTTTACTATAATTAGATGCTAAAACATGACGATTTTTATTGTAATATTTTGCTTATGCCTAAAGTTCCCTTATATTTGATTTTTTAACTTTTGTAATACCTTGAAATCAATAATATATGTTTTTTTTATAAGGCACAGCTTTTTTAGAAAAGTATATTAAAATCGTAATAAAATATGAAATTTCTTTAAAATAAAGTCAAGTATTGCAAAAGAAACATTTATAATGCTGCCACTAACTCAATAATATAATATAAATTATTGTATAATATATATTTTATTATTTTACTTTTGCTTGTACAGAAATAGATTTTAGACCCACGCAAAAGTAACGAAATGTATATAACATTTTAGTTGTAAATAGACAATAGTTATTGATTAATAATATTTTATATGCTTCATAAATGATTGTATATAATGTAATAAATTTATGACTTTCTTTTTTTATTGAGTGAAATAAATTAAATATTACGATTCATTTATTTGTTATTTCATTTTTAATATTATATATACTAAATATAAGCTAATATTTATTAGTATACTTTTAAAATACTTTGATGTTATGAACAAATATTAGCAATGTTGCTATATTATACAGTCCTCTATTATATTAAAACCATGAATGAGAAATATTCATAGTTCTCTACGCGGGTATATTATATATATTATACAAAGTGTATACTGTGTGTTACTTTATATGTGTCAATTGGTAAGTGATTCGCGAGGTTGGCAAACCATTTCAATGACAAGGACCACCACGCTCATTAATATTTATACACTATTCTGACAATGTGTATACCTATACTTCCTGAATTAGGACTATAGAAGTACGTTTCTAATAAAATAATTCGTTTTTTTTTTTTTTTTTTTTTTTAATAGTTGTTGAATTGGCAACACGTTTGACAGAATGTCTTGGCGTGCATAATAAATATATTAAGAATATATGTTTAATTTTAGCGTCATTGCTATTCAATGGATTCCACCTTCGATTTATTATACTTTTAAGTAAATATTAAAGGAAACTGCAAATTACAATTGCAAAACTGAAAGATTGAAAATTTGCATAAGTATTAATCTTACCCCGCATTTGTTCCCTTTATTGCAATAAATAAATTATTTTTTATTGTGTTAATATTTGTAACACAAACTACTATTTTTATACTATGTAAGTAAATTATAACAAAATATAATTTTAATTTAGTGAATTAGAGCAGACCGTTTATTTTCACTGTATAGAGAAGTCTATAAAGAATTTACCAGTTACCTTATTTGACCTTTTCACTGTAAAAATTAATTTTCATTAAGTCTGAAATAAAGTTAATAAACGTGGATATAATGTGGAAAAAGGGACAAATTAAAAGTCAATAAATTCTTGTACTAAAAGAATTTCAATCATTTTTTTTTTCTGATTTATTAATAAAAAACTATATGACTATAGAATTTTATGTATTTTCTTCTCTAATTAGAGAAATCGATTATTATTAAAAGTTATTTTTATTATTATTTTATCAAGCTTTTAAAACTTTTTTTAAATCATATTTAATAGCTTTAGCACTACACCTCCGTCTTTTAAAAACCATGGTCCATTTATGTAAAAGTCAAGGTTGCAATAACAATTTTGAAACTTCCTCGATCTATATTATGTTGTTTAATACTTCAACTATTTCTCAATAAGAAAACTCCTTTATTAATAATAAAGAGACAACAAGGTAGACTGAAAAAAAAAAAAAAAAAAAAAAAAAAGGGGGGGGGGGTGTAATTTTTGTTAATATTAAAAGAGGACACATATCTTGAATCAATTAACTAATTTTGAGTGCATTAAGAGTTTTTAATTAAATTTTGAAAAAAAAAGTTGTAACAGGCGTCAACTTTTAATAATAATAATAATAATCTTTTATTGAGGCGCATACAGGGCTATTTCAGCCATATTACATGAACGTTGGCCATAAATTGAGCTAATAATATTAAAATAAAAAGACAAAACATTACAATATGCAAAAAAAATTAAACCATTGGGGTAGCGCAAAAATAGCGCATCACATCTTGCTTACTGGACTTTTGGATTTGGGCATATAGAAAAAGTTGACACACGTAATATCATTTCACGATTTTCAAATATTAAATAAAAATACTTGATAAACTTGATTCACATATCTATCGATTCAGGATAATTTCCTCTTTTAGAATACTATGCAACCGCTAAAATTTTTTGGTCTTCCTCATTTGGTAGTCAGGTACAATAAAAATTCACGTATTTTTTGCTTTAATGAAAGTTTGTCGTGTAGAATTTTTATCTGTGGTAAAAGGTTAGTTAAATTGTTTGCGTGCATAGCATTGAATATGATGCCTTTCATTGGTCGTTGATTACGTTCAAACATTTACATAACTAATTATCTGTTATACTATGTATGTAGATATATACCTAGTTATAATGCAAATAGAAATATTACTTGGTAAATATTAAATAAGATTTCAAGTCTTGTTATGACGTTTTTTGTTATTTCATATTGTCATGACATGCTACTTGGTATACTGTACTGTATAATCACAATAATTAATTCAATAATATATTACATACAGTGTATGCACAAGCTTTGCAATATTCTAATTCAGTATTTATTCTTCATTACAAGGTAATTCTAGCTTTATATAATATTAATAAAGTTTACTCTTGTTATCATATAGTAGTTATATAATGCTTAAATCTTTTATAAAGTAATTATTTCATATATACATGCAATGTGGTATGAAATAGGAAAAAAAATTGTCTAGAATAGAGAATAATATTGACACAAAGAAACAGTATTTTTATGTTAACACAAGTAGAAATAATTTACCCTACTATGATTCAATAAAATAAGTATGCAAAATGAAGTAAATATTTATATTTGAAACCAAACAATCCACCACATTACATCACATTTTTTTCTTCTTGTTTACATCATAGTTTTATATAACTAATTTTTTCCGCATGAATTGAATGAGGTTATATACATTTTTATATTTTATATATTATATATATATTTATATAATATTATCCTGATACAAATATAAATGTTTAAGGGAGTAGGGTACCGACGTTGGCGATTAGACTCAAACATTTCTTGTCAAAAAAAATGATATTTTAGCACAATGATACTTCAGCTTGAGACAATTTCAAATATATAAGAATTTTAGGGGGGTCACCGTGCAAATTAATTTTATATGATTTTTTAAGCCCATAAGGTCCAATATTAATTTCATTTTTTTTTTTTTTTTTTTTTTTTTTTTTTGGTACGGTCAAACATCATGAAATCTTTATCACGACTATAGGCGTGACCCTTAGCTACACAATGAAACCAAATTTAGACCCAAAACACTTGTAGCTTTTAAGATATAAGGTCGGTACCCTACTCCCTTAAACCATATTTAAAGTGGGTTTTGTACCTATTTTAGCCTCTAAATAAAATAACTTTTATGTGACAGAAAAACACCAATTTTGAAGCGCAATTTTGTAAAACTTATTAGGTTACCATAATGGAGGAAGAAAAATATAAGAGACCATTATATGGTTCATTAACGAAATAGTGCTATATTCAAAACAATTTAATAATAAATTTTTAATTTACCTACATATATTATGATGCACCCATCTGCTCTGACATTAGCAATTACTTTAGACATGTATAATTTTAATATTATATATTATTTTTTCAGTTAGTACAGTACAATACATAGAAAACTGTTTTGTAAAGACATTATTGTGAACAGTTGGCAATTGAGCTGAACGCAGAACATAATATAAAAGTAATAAAATCATTAAAATGAATTTTTGTGACGTGAATGATACTATACTGCATGTTTTTTTATTTCTTCTTAGAAAAGAAAAAGAAAAACTATCATATAAAAAATTTGCGTCGCATTTGTAGGAGGAGAAAAAAAAAACGTGCGTGAGAATGAAAAGGCATATAAAAAAAACATAACACAAACGTGCAGTATGAACTGAAGTATTTCATATGAAGCATAAATTTCAATCTAGCGTTGAGTCTTTTGAAATATGACATTAAAACATCTGCTTTAAAGAGAATGTTGACTGCAATTTAATTAAATTTACATCGACGTTTATATATTGAGACTATAATGTACAAAGAGAGTTTTTTTTATCAAGAGATTTTGTTCTTTAAAGCTTTTAGTATTATGTGATGTTATTCCATACTTGGTAAAGTTTGTGATATTAAAAGTGCTATGTAGATATTTTTTATAATAAAATGCATTAGAGGCAGACGTTCGAAGTCGAAGTCCATCTCCTTCAGTTACGTAATTTTTTTAAAACATAATCATATTAAACATAGAAATGCTGAGCAAACAGATATAATAGCAAGTGTGTGCTCTGTCATTTTAAAAAGTGATTCAGTTTGTTTGTTTCATATCATTATATTATTTATTTATTTCATAAACAAGGTTTAAATTCTAATAAAATAAATCAATTTATTTATCACAGTTTATTTTAAATTTTATGTATCACATCATCAGCATAATTTGAAAATATTTACTTTCAAGTCGATTTCAAATTATTTGTGTCCTTCAAAATTCCCTGCTAAAATTTACTTTTGTGACAATTTGATTGTATGGTAAAAAATAAATGGCCTCAAAATTTGAGAAACATAATAAGTTTGATGAACATGTAACATTAAAATCGTACAGAAAGAAAATAAAACGTTATTATAATGTTTATAAAATTAAACCAACCGATAAGGCTATGCCTTGGTTGGACAATGTATGTAAATGATATAATAATAATAATAAAAAAATAATAAAAAAAATAAATTTAACAACAGCTCTATAGTCTTTTTCCTATTTAATTTTGTAAAGGGTTGCTTATTTTTTCTCCTATAATTCTCCCTCATTTTATTATTTTGATTTTTTCCCTTTGCTCACGGAAAGAATAAATTACGCAATTTATGCTGCATTTATGACATAAATGAAGCTAAATTAGAACAGCATAAATAATTATGCCGCGACAACATAATTATGCTTTTTAACATAGTTATAATGAAATTTTATTATTATTATTTCTTAAAATGCACAACCAACCAGGCAGTTCAGGTAGTTATAACATTATTAAAGACATATATTAATAATATACAAATAATTTTAATATTTACATAATCTGCATCTATTTTGAATTGGTTTTCATATTAATTTAAAGTAATTTTTGTGAAATTATGAATTTGGAAAATGTAGAGAAAAACATTAAAAACAAACATTTTTTTTTTTTAAATTAATCATTAAATGAAAAATATCATACAATTACAGAATAATAATAATAAGTTTAAATGTAGATTGCTGGTGAACACATAATGTGCTGAAAATGAGCTAACATAATTATACTTATATCGGACAAAAATAAATACCTTATGGTACTTATGGTCCATGATTTCAACTATTCTTTAAAGCTCACAAAGTAAAATACATGTTCAGAATTCTCTATACTGCGATGTGTGATAGCAGTTAATATATTTTATACAGTACAACTTTTGACTATGCACTCTTTGTTCAATGAACTAAAATATTAAATTTTATTTATTTCCTTTAATTACAAGAGAAAAACAAAGACGGGATGGAACCATTTGATAAAAAGTAATTATTTTCAAGGAGCTAAAAAAATGCTGACTAATAACTGGTTTTGTTCAATTATAAACCAAACTGGTGTGTTGTAACTATAAAATCAACTTTATCTCTAAATTTGCATAACAGCAACTTGCATGGAATCATCAAAAGTTGTATTTTTTACTTTAAAATATTTTTCTTACTTTGTTGGAATTATAAGATGGAAAGTCAGTTTTCAAGGTTAATTATATATCACAATCAAGTCTAATTATAAATCTCCATCCCATCAAGTCATTCCATTAAACTTTGCGTTTGTAATGAAAGTGCGTAGGTGATACATAACACTGCGTCTTACGAACCTGTCCATTTCCAACTTCTACAATATTTGGTTCCAAACTCAAAAACGTGTTTTCCGTTTTATTTCTGTACAAAAATAAGTTGCTACAAAAATGTATAAAAAGCCGTATGTATGCCGTATGAAAAGCTCTATTAAACGTTTCTCTCAGATTTTTTTTTTCGCATTATTATGTTTATTAAATTAATATCTCATCACAATAATACTGAGCACAACCTTTTGTTGTCCATAAATATTTTTATTTTCATTTATTTATTTTCATTCTAAATGTCATATGATTCCATCTGTTTGTGAAAAGAAGTGAGCAAAAATGTTTTGATGTATCACCCTCTGGCTGCGTTGATTTTCATTTCAAAACCAATTCGTGCTCTATTGCCGGGTGATTTAATTAAGTGCTATACATACTCGGGGATGTTTATTACTTTTAATCTGTGCGTGAAATAGCCAACACAAAGAAAATTTATTTCATCATTTTTTTGCTTTTGAAATTCCTCTTTTCACAAAATACCGTTTTAATTTTTTTCTACATTTCCGAATAACGTAAATTAAACCATGGCACCCTTTGTACCTATATAAATACGATATAAAAATATATATAAATAACTTACTATATGAAAAGCTTACATTATTATTTCATTATTGATAATTTTAGCTTTATAATCGTATTAATATTTATTAATAATATAAATTAAATGCTTTTATAAAAAGTATAATCATTTATAAGGTTCATTTATAAGGTTTCTTCTTCATTATATATATATAAAACTATATAAAGAATTTCATTTCTTTTTTGTATAAAAAGATTTCTTTAGGAAGAAAAAGTATTATAAGTCTCAAACGATTGCAATATCTTTCTCTTTTCTGTATTTTTATATATTAATATATAGCCTTGGTTGTAATTGTAAATGATGTTTTCTTTTCCTTGAAATACAAACTGACATTTACATTTCAACTACGTAAAATTTCTTCAGAAAAAAAAAAAAGAAAAAAAAAAGAAAAAGAAAAAAAGAAAGAAAAAGAAAAAGGAAAAAAAGAAAAGAAAAGAAAAAGAAAACATAACTTCAATTTGATTTTATTTTTAAATTAGTTTTATTGACAACGTCACTCAATGTGTATTATATATAATATAAAAAAAAACTTTTTATACGTAGCTTCAAGTAAAGTATTCTTATGTATAGGAATTTTCAAGAAAACTTTTTTATGTTCACAGAATTCCTTTTATACGTACACGTATTACATATTGATTTGACTTGTACTTTTTTTTTTCTTCTTCTTTTTTTTTTTACATAAAAAACATTCACAGAACTTATTAAAAATAAAAACGTGCTGTTATTTTTATTTTTTTTTTTTTTGAAAACAAAACAATGTAACTGGATAGCATATTGTTTTAACACATCTTAAATTGCCGTCGTTAAAAGATTTTTCAACACGATAAAGAAAAAAGGTTGCGAATAAAATAGAGTAGAATAGAGGTTGAAGTTAAAGTCAGGAATTACGATGATTTGACGAAAAGCTGTAAAGACAGAAAAATCTTATTTTTAGCTTAAAGATACATAAGGATTTTTTTTTTTTTTTTTAACCACAATGTTACAAAATCCAACCAAGGCATAGCCTTATCGGTTGGTTCATTACATTCTTACACAGAATGTCATAGTATTAAATTATTACTAAATAAATCATGAATTAAGCTTATATTTTTAAACAAATAAAAATAAAGTATTGATACAAAAACACACAAAGTTCTTTTCAAAAATACAGACAAAAATAAGACAACTCTTAATTTAATATGAAGAAAAAAAAAAGGGGGGGGTGAGGGTATATGCAAAATTAATCATTATAAATTTTAAACTTTTAACTCCCACAAAGCCACATGCTAATTTAACAATATTGTTTTCTTTTATCTCAATTAAGGGGTCTAATTATTATTATTTTTTTAGGTAGTTTCAAATAATATCAAACAAATAAGAAATACGAGCCTTCTAATTACATCCCTCAATTCTTTTTTTTTTTTTTATTATTATGCTAATTCTTGTTCACCTATAGTATTGAAAGTTACGTCACTGGAGCTGGAGTTGTAATGTGCAGTGACCCATGGCTTAGTAAACTGCATGCCAAGCACAGCACTACTAGTACGTATACTCAAGGCAGTAAGCGTGGCTTGGGTTGGCACGCATCAAGCACGTGTCATGCCCACATAATATTATATAAAATATACTGTTTCTCCATGACGTTGTACGCTTATTGACAATTCAATCAATATAATAATCGATTCTAACGCAATAACTTTTATTAGAGCATATTATAAATAATAATAATAATAATATTTATATAAAAACTGATTATTATTTATTGTTGCTTAAATTATTATACTAAAAATTTCATTCTATGTGGTGTTGTTTTAGTCTTTTTTTTATGCCCATGCTGCATTTAATAAAATGAAATAAATTAAAAATTTACTAACTTTTTTAGATAAGCCATGATAGCACATATGACGTGAACTTGATATAATCCAGACCGTGCATGCTTCTGCGTTTATAAATTTTAAATATTACATGTTACTTTAATATTTTATAAAGCCACGAAACTTGTGTTTTAGGAAGTTCTATATACGTGTTTCATTATTCTTGATAGTATATTGTTAAAAGTTAATCACTTCTAAATTTATTTAAAGTGAAATGAGAGGTTATTGCACTCTTTGAACCATTCAAGGAAACAATTAAGCATGTCTTTGATCATATGAAAAGGGAACTAAAATAAAATATTTTGCTTCGGTTTTTACACATATCTTTATTAAAACTACCGTACATGTAAAATGTTTCAATCTACCCTTAGGGCATAGAGAAATCTTTCAGCTGTGGTAATTATAGATAATTATCTACTCATGCAACTCAAAAAACTTTTTACTGTATTTACTATCAATCCAAAAAATTAATTTATCTATAATACATTCAAATTTTTAATTGAATAGTATTATTAGTTTTTAAATGTACCGAAATGAAATGAATAACTTGCACTTTTAGTGTTGTAATTCAGTTTATAATTGTGCAAGATTTTGAATTCTTTGCGGTACCTCACACGGACAAAAATTAATACGTAATATTTATGCTAGTTCAATTTCAGCACAATTTGTTCAATACAGCATAATTTATGCTATACTGCATAATTACTGTGTTAAAACACTATAAATATTATGTTGTACAGCATAATGATTTGTGTTGTTCTAATTTAGTATTATTTATGCAATAATGACATAAATAGAGCATAAATTATGTAATTTATTATTTCCGTGCACCCACTATGATATTTTATTTTACCAATCAAACGCAACACGTATTTTTCTCATAAAAATATAACATTATAAATTTGGCGCAAGTTTTTGAATGTTAAAATATACTATCACAATCGTGTGTACATTATTAGCGTATTTATGGTGTGATAACTATATAGTCGACTAAAATGTTTCTTTATAACTTTTACTCTTAAACTATTATTCCCTCTAGTCAGTTCTAAGTTTTACTTTATACGAGAACTCATGACTACGATGCGTATCAAACCTTGTGATTATAATGCTAGTAAACGTGAGATATGAATGGAACTCTAAGTCACGGAGGTCGGACATTATGGCATTTGAAACGTACAGTACTGTACACTACTTTGACATACATATTATATGAAGTAATTTACATATAGCTGTACGCGATCAAAAGTCTCTTTGCAAAGAAATCCATAGTACCAAATTAATATTACTTGTTATAATAATTAAAAACTACATAAACTCTTATCGTGGTGTCTGCTGGATTTTTAAATGAGAAAAAAAAATGTAACACACCTCTTCTTAGGTTTAAAAAATTACGAGAATTACAAAAATAATCATTCTTTTCGTCAATGATGTGATAATATATTTTTTTTATGTATTTTTATTTCCGGTACTGGTAAATTATGTATATTTTTTTCTCAATATTAATGCAAAATAATTATTTTTCCAAAAAAATAAATGTTTTTATTTTTATTTTTTATTTTTTTTGACACAAAACACATAATAGTGCTTTTACATTTTATGTATGTAAACATAAAATCTTCATAATAATTCCACTTAAGGTGCAGTGTATTTTTACGACTCTTTTATTATCCAAACTAAATTTATTGTATCGTAAAATTATTTTTATTTCTATTTTATCCCCTCACATCAGATTAATTACATATTGCTCCAGCATTGACTGTCATTTTATTTTATGAGATATATGAAAGGGAAAAACAAATTAACTTCTTTTGTCTTTGCGCTCTGTACACAAGTTATCAATTTCTCTCAACTTTTTCGGAAATTGTACTTTGGTAAAATTTCGTTCGACGTCTTTAATTATACTGTAAAAGACTATTAAAAAAAAAAAAAAAAAAAAAAAAAAAAAAAAAAAAAAAAAAAAGGAGGAAAGCGGAAGAAAGGAAAGAAAGAAAAGACAAGAATAAAAAAGTTATCTTAATAATAAAAACATTTTATTTTCTAGTTATTCCCCTGGGAAATTGATTTAATTGATATTATTTGAAAGTCGCGTCAACTGTATAACAAAATTGAGAGATTTGCTTGCTATCCAAAGGAAAAAATAAGAGACAATAAGCGAGTTTATATACTTCAAAACCATGCAAAGGGTTCTTTTAATTGGTGTGACATTTAATTTGACTGATCGTAAGTGAAATCCAATATGTTTTAACAATTTTATTTTGACTTTGTGACCTTTTAGAATATTCTTCAACGACATTACTTGCAAATGCTTCTAGAAGTTGCCACGAAATCAGTTACTGTAAATCCTAAGATCAATATATAAAACAAACAGGTGATGTTTAAGTATGCATGCATACATAGAGTATATTATTTATGGCATGCTTTTAAAACCTTATTCATAAGACACAACAAAACATCTTTCGAGAGCTAAAAGATGAATAATATGCATGTGAGAGGTCAAAAGGTCATCATCTGCATCTTCATATGCATTCATGGATGTTGAGAAAGAAAAATAGCATAATAAGGGGATCGAGCGTAAATAATAATAGTAATAATAATATTAAAAAGAAAAGAAAGAAAAAAAGATGATGAAGAAGAAGTAGAGAGAGAAATCAACGGAGGGCAATCTAAAATTAGTTTTAACGCGTGCAACCTATCTCTTTGGTCAACAAAACAAGAGTTGAGTTAAGCCTTGTACCAGAGTACTGAAGTTATTTTTGACTGCAGTACGGCCACGGAGAGATGAGAGAACAAGCAATCTTTCGTATAATGCACTTTATTCTTTATAGTCTGCGTAAATTTATGTGACAAGAGTTGGTTTGTGTCATTATAGTAGTACAGGGCCCCGTTAAAGAAAAGAAAAAAAAAAAAAAAAAAAAGTTGTCAGTATCTTTTTTGTTACGAGAAATTAAAGTGTTTGTTCCTCAATGTTTAAAAATTTACAAAATTAAGAAATGAACAATGTTAAGCGCATTATTTTATTTATTAAACACAATGTGTGTACAACATACATCTAAATATTCGATTGCTAGACCAATCGACATACATAATCAGTACATATAAAATAATATCCAAAGAACCACACCATTATACATGCTGATCATTGCCCTCGGCATAATAGCCCATACTTAACTGCCTCTTTATAGTACATGTGAGAAGATGATACTGCGATCACATGTCAAACCACATAACGAACAAATACAATTATTATAGTACAGATATGATATTCTTTAGTGTCACAAATCTTGTGATGAAACCCGTGGGCTGCGAATCGGGTGATAATATTACGGTTTCTCTGATTTGAATTTTTCCATGTACGTATACGCATTCGGTGAATAATTTAAATGTTAATTTATTAAGTATGACAAATTTTAAATCATGTGAAGTTTTCTAGACATGCAAAGCATTAAAATACATCTTAAGCTTATCTATTTAAAATTACTCGCAGTAGAGAATATTGTTGAACAATAGGTTTTAACAAGTTGATTTAGGATGTGACCCTGATTAAACTAAAGATAAGATTATAATACCAATCTTCAACTGATGCTTCCTTCTAAACATATATTAACATTTTTGTGTGAGAAAGAAAGTAATTAATGCAAATATATAACAATAATCACAATCGTTAAATAAAAGCAGTTTTTTATGCCTTTTTTTTTTCTATAGATGTGTTATATTCAAGCGATAAAATAAGTGTTTTTTTATTACTATAATATAGACAAATATAAACATGAGAAATTTTATTAGATTAAAGCTCTCACATCTATTATTTAATTATATTTATAAAGTTTATTACCAATTAAAATATGTATTGTCTCTCATAAATACTTATAAATAAATATAAAATAAATAATAGTCTTTATTGTTTAATCAAATCAAATCAACTGCTATGTGGAATAGCTCAAAATAACATCTGCACAGTAAAATACTTTCATAATAAAAACAAGTCATAATAATACACTATACAGTATAAAGAAAATAAAAAATATTTGCAGTTATTAAAGTAGGAAAAAAAATCTTCAACGTCAACGTGCTAATTTGCTTGTTTTAGCAATAAAAAGTGTATAATTATTTAAATATATTTTTGTATCTATTTTGGAGATAATTTTAGCGATAAGAAATAAGAAAAAATTGTATATTTTTTTTCTTCCACTGTTGTTTTACATTTCAGAATTCCGAGTACATAAAGAGTTTATTTGGTATTAAAAGCATTGTTATGTACAAAATGGAGATAAAGATAATAAAATGAACTCTTAACGAGATATATCACGTAGGCCTGTCATGTTTTAATTACACTTAAAAATGTTGTACGAAAATTGCTAAAATGTTGAGACAGAGAAAGAAATGTCACATAGATCTCTTTATTTATTTATTTTTACTATTTATATTTTAAGAGTTTAGTGTCCTATATATGTATAAATATAGTATAATAATTTATTTATGACGCTAATATTATTATTTGTTGTGCTTAATTTGGAAACATATAAGAAAAACACATGCATTTCGTCGGCTTAGAGTTTAACTGTCGTATATCCAAAATAAATTGATGCTATTTTCAAACTTATATCGTCTTTAAATAGAGCTGAGAATCGCATCAATTTTTTTTTATATATACGACACTTAAACTGTAAGCCGACGATTTAACTGCTACAATTCAATATTTCATTATAATTAATGAATAAATAAAATTTCTAATTTCTACCAGTGAAAAAAAAAATGCATCTTCTTCATTATAGCTTTAAAACACTTAAAATTGCATCTTGTATCTCTCATTTAAATAATTTTTCTGAACTCAGTGTAGTTTTTATTATTTTTGTAGTTTTTTTTTTTTTTTTTTTTTTTTTTTTATGTTAAAAAGGGACGATTCCACACTGCTAATCAATGTAATTTTCGCGTAATTTTCCACACTCATGCTTGTGATTGGCTAGCGCGGTACACTCGTAACATCCATTCCTTAAACCCCAGTTAAAGTTAAAACTCCAAGTAACGGCAATGGATTGTCCTAAAATCTGAAATACATATTTAAAAAAATTAATGTAAAAGTACGAGTTAAAAAAAAAAAATTTCAACATTTTCCAGGTTATACCGAAGGAAAATAATCTGAAAGTAACTGTAATCAATACTTTACTATAAATCTGGTAAACAATTTTATTTTGTAAATTAAGGATATATATTTATTTATTTATTTTTTATATAAATAATAGAACATTACAAAATTACTTTATTTGCACTCTATATTTATCTTTATAGTAAAATATTTAAATAACGTAACCAAACGACTTGAAAAATTTGAAAGTAAAATTTTCCTTTGAAATTGTATATTATACAAAGTAAAATGATAATAGCTATTTAAATAGAGCCTATATATTTACACAATACTCAACATAATAACACAGAAATATATTTTCTTTTATATGTTCACTCACGCGTGATCTTCACATATGTTATACTAGGCATAATAGTATGTAAAATAAGTATACGTACGTTTTGTTACGTAAATAGATATAGCGTACACGTTTTACCGTAAAGCTCATTCACTCGCAGTATTTTGTTTTATACCCTCTGCATGTATTGTTTATAATAATAATACCACTTTTATTGTTTTGTTATATAATGTACTCTCTCTATACTTTTGCAATATATAACGATCATTTGTTAATTAGTGCAAACTAATACGCTCACATTTGAAAAAAAGAAAAAGAAAAAATATATATAAAGTTTCAGCAGGGTCGGACTGGAACTCAAAGGGCCTCGTCCGCGAATGGGGTGTAACACCTTCTCTAGGGGCCACAAAGGGGGCGTAACATCCTCTTTTTGGGCCTTAGGGGGGGGGGGGGGGAGCACGTCCGCTATTGCGGACTTGCTCTTATGGCCAGTCCGAGCCTGTCTGCTCCAGAAGAGAATATATTTATGGACTTTTTTATTCATTGTAAAACACACTACGTAATATGCACTAAATTAAGAAAGCTGTAACTTTCAAATTATAATAATAAATTTAGATACAGTATTTTTATTTTTTATATAATATAGGAACAATATAATATGCATAATTTTGATCGAGCATAAAATCAAGGCAGTGACTTCTATTACCTCATACTCAGGATATTAAAACAGCTAGAGCATCTTGTACATTTTATTGACTTTTAAAAATTAAAAATCGTATGCAGATGCACTGTTTTGCGGTGTATTGTTACATTTTCCTGAAATATGTTACATAATAAGGTCTATATCTATAAATTCAAATAATAGCAAATAATTTCAGTTTATTATACACTTATATATTATTTCAGTTTATATCAGGCACCTTCTAAAATAGGGCAATTAAAATGGTCCTGCCCTGCCCAATTTACTAATCGTAGAGTTTTTTTTATATATATTTCATATTATTTCTTTATAATGATACATTTTCAGCCTTAGCTTTGTATATTGAGCAATACAATAATAATAATAAATTATTATTATTATTTTTCTGGGCTGATTTTTTTTAATAATATGTTAAATGACACGATTATAGTAATTAATTATGAAAAAAGCAACTTGATGTGGAATTGCAAGATATTTTGATCATTTAGTGTATGTAATGTATAGATCATTATGAATATAAAAATAATGTTTATATGATAATAATATAATAATATATCATATTTCATATCGTAATTATCAAGATTATATTACATACTTGGTTAGCTAAATTTTAGGATATTACATCATTGACGTCATTATTTTTATTTAATTTATTTTTGGACGAAATAGAATAAATTTTAGAATTTTTGTGAGTACGGAAATGTGACGACTGACGAGTAGCTTCTTATACCATAGTAGTATAAATATAATATACAGGGGCTTATACACACGAGAACTGCAAAGTTGCAAGTTTCTAACGTGTGCTGCCCTCTGGTTTTTACTACTTTAAACATTAGGTGTTATACTACGAGTTTTGGTGTGGCCCGCAAAATATTCCTATTGAAAGTGAAAAGAAGAAAAGTTATCAAACGATCAAGGGTTGTTGATACCATTTAAAGGTAGGAATTTATTATAATTTTATCTTACATCTACTTTGAGTAGTAAAATATATTTATAGAATTTACGTTTGTTTAAGAAAATATGCTTATTATAATTAGTTTCTACTATAAATGTAATTTCTTTACCACAGAATGTATATCTATTTCCGTCTACGATTTGATAAAAATAACAAAATGTTGAGCTATTTTCTATGCAGCACTACATTCGTTACAAAAATTTTTTATTTTTTTTTTCTAATAAACGCAAATATTAGTTGAAAACTTGTGAAGTTATTTATAATAAAAATGCATACAAAATATTGATTTTTCTTTGTTGTTTTAAATTATAGGGCGTTTTATGTTCTCAACTTATAAATATTACAATATAATAGAATGACTTACTAAAAACTATTTGAGATAGAATACCATTGATTTTCAAAGTAAATTACGGATTATATTTAAATATGTAAATAGCATGACATTGAAAAACTGAAACGGATGTGAACGTGTAGGGGACTTAGAATTTGAGCGTGGTATATTGCGCGCGTGACGAGATGCCTCGTTCGCTGCTGGCTTCGTTTTTCGTACAGCATCCACGCTGCCATACCATAGTATAGTGGCCCCCATGCGATCAATGAGAGAGAGAGACTATGGTGCTCACTCTGTTTCCCCCTGCATTGCAAGTTATAATACTCTTTCTCTCATGTGATCTCCTGCTTGCTCCTGCTCTCATGTTTTTAAAGCATTAAAACAAAAATTGTATGCCATGCATTCCAAATAAGCTTTCTAGACCACGTGGATCCATAATATTAATAATACAAAATAAGGTTCTTTAAACGCATTGAAATCGATACGAGTTTTTGTGGACTTTTTTTTTATTTTGTCATATGATCCGATCATTTAAAAAAATATTGAATGACTCTTTTATAT
The DNA here is from genome assembly GCA_949318235.1 of Ecdyonurus torrentis. Lineage (NCBI taxonomy): Eukaryota > Metazoa > Arthropoda > Insecta > Ephemeroptera > Heptageniidae > Ecdyonurus > Ecdyonurus torrentis. The sequence goes on along the minus strand of OX439127.1, from coordinate 15,567,631 downwards.
ATATAATGAAAATATATTCTATATATAAGTATAAAGTACTCAGATGGAACTTATATTTAATAAAAATAGTATCTTATTCAGTTTTACTCTTGAAAGTAAATTATCCGTAATCAATAATAATTAATAAATAAATAATAATCAAAATATTTCATGTAAACGATAACAAAATAATAAAATTGAATTTTTTTGAAGTCTAAATTTTTAGGCATTATAATTCAAGACGATATGATTCAATGAGATTTTAAAATTTTAGATCTCTAATTAAAAAATTTAATTATTTAAATTTTGGTATATATTTGTAATTGAAAATATAATTTCGCAGTACATGATGATGATGGTTTCGTTATTATGTTTTTTTTTTCTGTTATCTTAAATATCATGATAAATGTGGTGGAGTACAGAGTAGATCAGTAGAATATAATAATATTAAAAGACGGCAAAGATATTTGAATTCTTTACGAGCGGAGTTATTGTAAATAAATAATAAAACAAATTAATAACGATCATAATTAATTTTTGTCTATATTTTTATAAAGTAATAATCCCATGTTTCAATATTATATGTAAACAAAATAAATATTCATAATTATAATCCGCGTTGTAAAATTCTAATAAATTAGCTATACCAAAGCACAAATCCAAAATATTCGAAAGTAGACCACGCTCTATTACTGCAAATCGAAACTTTGTAAAGGGATGTGAACCCCTCATAAACCTTTCCTAAAATTTTTAACTTTCAAAGAATACTATAATACTAAATAAGAAAAAAAAAATCCAAAATCGGTTATATTTATGTGCCAATAATGCATGTCATGTTTTTTTTTTTTTTTTTGTATTATTATTATTTTTTTTTACTACTGCAACTTTATATTTGATTTGTAAGTGTTAATTGTTTGCTTAGTTGTGGCTCTAATAATTAGAATACGTTTTCAATTATATATATTTATGTATATATTTTGACAAAGGCTAACGCTTGTTTGCAACTTTTCTGTTACTAAGAACTGCTTGGGTCCATAGAAGCTCTTATTTCAACTAATTAATGTGACAATGTGAAGCCCTTACGAAACCTTAATTAGGTTACTAATTATTACTATTATTAGTTTTTTCATATAGCTTATTATATAAGTAGTATAATTGAGAGGCCTAATGATTTTGATTTATTTTTTTCATTAGAAAAATTAATAAGCAAAAATTATAAAAAAATATAGCCGCGGTGCAGTTTCATTATATCTAAATAAGTTGTCATACAATCGAGAATTGATAAAAAAAAACTACGCTTGGTTCAATTAAAGTATAAATAAACTATGAACAGTTCTATCATGTATATTGTTCTTTTGATCTCGTTAACGAATTTTTTTCTTTGACCTATAGATTCCGAATACAACAATGTTCGACACAATCTGATGTGAAATTCTAAAAAATACATATTCTATCAAATAACGCACCATTATAATGTATATTAAATATTATATTGCACACACACACACATAATTGTGCTATAGTGAAATTTTAATGTGGGGAGTAGTTATTTTGATTTATTGATCTGGTTTCAAGTATATATATATATATTATATATAATATAATATAACTTTAATTGCTTATTGTGAAATAAGAGATTAATTGCTGTTTTAGATTTTAAAGAAATAAAATTACTAAATATATACTACATAATATTTTATGTTATATTTCAATTTATAATTTAAACTGATGTAAAAATAAAAAGTTAAAAGCGTTCTTTAAAAATAAAATGTTCTAATTATTTAATATAAAGCAAGCGGAATATTATTATAATGCAATACTTGCATACAAACTTTTTAAATTTTTATTCTTATTGCAAGTTAAACAATAGTAATGTACACACGGCTGTGATTATTTTACCATTAAAAAAAAATCACGCCAATTTGAAATGTTATTCTTATGAGAAAAACACGTGCTGCATTAGAATGGTAAAATATAATCGCAATCATGTGTACACTCACCCCGAATAAATCTGACGGGTCGCGTTAAAGTTTCCTCATAAAATATTTAATATTTGGAGACATGAACGCTGCGGTCAGATTTATTCGGGGGGAGTGTACGTGTCATAAATATATTATAACGATAAACTTTTGCACAGAATTAGGTATTATTTGAAAAACTATATAAATAAAATGTAATATTAAGTTTCATTTTCTTACAATTTTTTTTTCTGGATGTTATGAAATATGTTGCTAAGATGTCAAGATTTTTATTTCAAAAATTAATTAACCGATTAATTCAATTATAATTTAAATTCTAAAGAATTACATACTATATATTTATATAATATGTTATATTATATTTGTATAATATATATTTATATAATATAATATTTGTCTTTCCACGGATGTTATTTACTAGTATGGTGTGTTTGTCTACTAGCTAGGGCTTCGTGAATTAGACAACATGACGTAAGTTCCACACATACTGCAAGTAATGCAACCACTCCAACACGCAAATGCTAATATAAGCTAAAAATATTTTACATTTTTGTCGTATATATATATATACAACCGTGCTTTGAAGACTTTGAGACAAACATATTATGTCACTTTTTGTAACATATATAATACCACAATGTAAATCTATACTTTAAATAATCACTTTCAATTATGCTCGGAGTGTATTTTAGTTACCATCAAGAATAAAAACAAGATACAAAATTAAATTACGTGAGAAAAAAAAAAAACTTCGTTTTTATATGTGTTTCTATAGTTAACTTTAATTAACGAAATTAAACATTGCGTTGTTGTTGTTTAATATCGTTTTGAGTTCATTGGTTTAAAATTTGATTTTATTTTTTCAAGGTTATATTTAAAAACGATGAATTTTTTACTTTTCAAAAACTGAGTTATGAGATTTCAATAAATTCAATTTTGTAAAACTCAATTTTGTTTTCACTAAAAAAAGGTAAGACTGATTTTTTTTATCATATAAAATAATATTGAATCAAAAATTAAATTCTGCAATTTTAAACTAAATCTTAATTTTAAAATACTATTAAAAATCATGGTGTTTTATAATTGTTATAATCATTATAATTTTATTAATTGCGATATGGTTTGGTTTAATGTTTTTATTTGGAGACTTACTCATATAATATTGGATACCGCAGCATATATATAAATACTGTCACCTAGCGAGGTGAGGAAAATCCGTAAAAGGTTTAAATCACATTTCCATTACTTTGTCAAACACGAGGCATGTATGTAGTCTGGTTCTTTGATGTTACACAATTTTACACAAACGTACTATTATATGCTTTACGTTTAATAAGCTTCTGGCTGTAAAATACTTCTCTTTCTCACTTTTGATACTTTATGCTTGCTGTTATCGTTTTCCAAAAAATATTGAATTATATAGAATAACGAATTCTTATGCAATTATTTTTCGGGCACGTTTACGTAAATAATAATAATAAACAGCGAGCTTACAGAGGTTTTAGCTTGTAAGATACAATATATATATATATATATATATATATATATATATATATATATATATATATATATATATATATATATATATATATTGTAAATGAATAAAAATATAATTATACTGACGATGATAGAAGAAGTTTTGAAACGATTGTTTCAGCATCTCCTACAAACATACTTCCTTTAAAAATTGTTATTAGCTTTGTTATAGTCAAAATGATCCTGCAGCATCAAATGAATTTCGGTTCAAATGTATATTTTCAATGTAAACGCATAGCCAGGGTAAGCTGGTAAATTATGCTGGAAACAGTAAATTTTGCTACTCCGTGACTGATAAATGGTGCAGTTAGCTATATAGAATAGCCAAAACACCATCGAAGTGTAAAAATATGTATTTCTTACAAAGTGTAAAAATATTATTTTGTTGCGATAATTTTATTTGATGATTAAGGCTCTTTTTGTGCTGAACGCCTGTATATTTAAAGCGCAGTCAAACTCATATTGTCCAAACAGTTGCATAGCCTGCAGGATACAGTTTTTTTCCCGCGCTCTGGAAGTAACTTCTCCACAACGATTCGATCCTATTTTTTCTGAATGGTATTAATTTTTTATCTAATATACGAGATTTTTTAGGGGGAAGGGGGGGGGGGGGGATTGGGAGTGGAAATGTAAGTGATGTAATATGTATTGATTTAAATGAGTAGTTGCTAATAATTCGTTATAAATTAATTTAATTTAAGTAATTTAACCTTTGAAACATTATTTTAATTATATTAAACTTTAAATGAAAGTTGCGATAGTATATTTACTTTAAATGAAAACTTATATAAAGCAGTGCTAGTTTTTGTGACAGAGTAAATAAGATTCATAGTTGAATTTGTTTTGTTTAAATTTCCTAAAATAATCCAAATATATATATATATATATATATTTATATATATATACATTTCAGTATACTCTATTCAAAGATTAAATGTAAATAAAGTAATACCGAACAAATTCAAAGTTATAAAATATAGAACATATTGGCACAAATAAATGTTATAATACAGTGAATGTCGTAACATGAGTTAAAATCAAAGAAGTGTAAAAAAAAAAAAAAAAAAAAAAAAAAAAAGTATTATACCATTAATTTTATTATTTTTAATATATAAAGTTAATACGTTTGATATGTTAATAATTAAATTCTTTCAATGAAGCCTTAATTAAATTAGTATGCAAAATTATTTAATTTCTTGAATTCAGTGCCTGTTGATACTTTTAAGTGATTTTTGATGGATTTTTTTTAGTAGTACGTGCTGTACGTGAATGTACACGGACAAAAATAAATACGTAATAAATATGCTAGCATGATTTCAGCAACATTTATTTGTTTGGTATATAATATAATTAATCTATGATATACTTCATAAAAACTATGTTGCATTATTGTACAGCAAAATCATTAATGCAGTTCCAATTCAGCATCATTTATGTTATGCTATAAAATAATGACACACGAAAAGAATACATTACGTAATTTATTTTGCATTTATGTCATTATAGCATAAATGGTGCTAACTTAGAACAAGATAAATAATTTTATGCTGTACAAATATATATATATATATATATATATATATATATATATATATGTGTGTGTGTGTGTGTGTGTGTGTGTGTGTGTGTGTGTGTGTGTGTGTGTGTGTGTGTGTGTGTGTGTGTGTGTGTGTGTGTGTGTGTGTGTGTGTGTGTGTGTGTGTGTGTGTGTGTGTGTGTGTGTGTGTGTGTGTGTGTGTGTGTGTGTGTGTGTGTGTGTGTGTGTGTGTGTGTGTGTGTGTGTGTGTGTGTTTTGTAAAAATTTTAATATGCAGATCATAAATTATGTTGTATTGAACAAATTGTGAGGAATATGAGCTAGCATAATAATTACGTAGTTTTTTTCTCTGTGCATGCAGAGCATAAATTATGAAATTTATTCTTTCGGCATATAATGATAAATCTAAAAAACATGTATAATGTATCTTATTTATTTATCTTCCACACTAAAAGAATATAAAATTATTACGAATATTTTATGCTGCATTTATGCTACCTCATAAAGTATTTTTGTTGTTTGTTTTGTGCTACAAATTTTATTATGTAATTATGTTGTAATATTCTGGTCAAGAACATGTAATATGGCTGAAATAGCCGTGTATGTTTCTTAAATAAAATTAATATTATTATTATTATAATAGCATAACCGTTGCTAAATTGGAACATCATAAACAATTATGCTGCAGTACACAGGACCGTGATAAGATATTTTACCATTTAAATCCAGTGCGTATTTTCTCATAAGAATAACATTGCAAATTTAGCGCGTGATTTTGAATGGTAAAAATTCTTATCGTGGTCGTGTGTACAACATAATATTTAAACATAATATAACATAGTTATCATGTATAGCATTATTTATGTTGCACTGAACAAATGTTGCTAAAAATGAGCTGGCATTATTATTAATATTTATTTGTGTCCTTGTGTAAACACAGACCTACATAAGTCCAATTATAATATATTATGTGTATAATTATAATGTATATTATAACAGTCAAAATTATTGCATTTTAGACAACAAATAAATTATACATACAGTGCATATTAAGATAAGGTTATAAGTTTTTTGAAATATCAGCTGAATTTTTGAGTGCGTATTTTCTATATCAGTATTTTCTTCCCATTTTACAAAAGCAATATGTTTCCGTCTTTGTCATAAATACAAGTAATAACTTTGAAAGTCAGCTCGTGACTTGAACATACTCATTTGTCACTTGATAATGTTGCTAACAAAAAAGAACAACAAAATAATATTCCTTTGCCAAACAATCACATGTATAGTATTTTTTATTTATTTATTTTATTATTATTATTTTTTTTTGCATAATATTTAAAGTAAACTTTCATAATTATATAGAAGTTTCCAGTTGACAAGTTTACTCGGCGTGCATTTCTACATCTTTTATAATTTAAAATGAAAAAAAAATATTACTCGGCGTGCATTTCTACATCTTTTATAATTTAAAATGAAAAAAATATTACTCGGCGTGCATTTCTACATCTTTTATAATTTAAAATGAAAAAAAAAATATTATATTTTATAAAAAAAAAAAATAATAAATAAAAAAATGGAAAAGCAAGACTTGCATAGTAGACAACTTTTTTTGAACCACCATATTATAATAATAACTGGAGTTATGGGTTTTGTCTTCAAACTCGAGGATAATATAATTAAAAATGAAAAAGTTACGTTAATAAAAATGCATTCATGTTCATCATTTATGGGTACATCTAAATTATATATATATTTTTATACGAGTTCATAAAAATTTAATGTGTGTACTTTTTTCTTGTTGTATATTTTATTATAGAAACTTTGTATGTTAGTAAAATCGATTTTTTTTCATAGGAATGGGATCAATTTCGTCTTTTTATGAGCTATTTTTACGACAATATAGAATACAATTGCATGGCTACATATAAATACTGTATAATATATATATATATATAAATATATATATATATATATATATATATATATATATATATATATATATATATATATATATATATATATATATATATATATATATATATATATATATATATATATATATATATAATACATACATACATACATATACATATTAAATCACAGTGAATTGAGTCGTACAAAATTTTGTTCTGATGTAATTTTATATTGTGGACATATTGATTTAATGTTTAACTTAAACTTTTTATTTATATGCTATAGAATTGAATTTACTAAAAATCGTTTTTAATTCCGTTTATATATATATATATATATATATATATATATATATATATATATATATATATATATATATATATATATATATATATATATATATATATATATATATATATATATATATTTATATATATATTTATATATATATATATATATATATATATATATATATATATATATATATTTATATATATATTTATATATATATATATATATATATATATATATAATACACACAGCGATCAGCATAAAAATATTTGGTACAGCTATTAATTTTAATGTTTTGTAATTACTTTTTCATATAAAGATAAATTATCATAATCTATTCGATATATTTTGCTACTTAAAAGATAAAAACTGTGAAGTAATATAATATATTATTTTAAAGATAAAAATGAGTAGGAAGTTTCGAATTTCAAAAACGATTATTATGTTACCTTGGTTACCCATATATATAATTAAAATTTAGTGAGACAAATAAATAATAACACGTTTTCGTATCATTTTTATTTCAATAACAGAAATAAAAACTTTATATTAAAATAGTGATATCATGTTTATATAAAATGTAAAGAATTAATGTAGGGCATAAGATTTAGTATTAGCTTTTAGAAGTATTATTTTCAAGACAACTATTTAAAGCATTAGTTTTTGAGATCCTATGTATTTAGGTAAAATATAATTTCTTTTGTAAGTAAATGGAATAACATTTTGCAAAAACTGTTGCAATAACACCCCCCCCCCCCCCCCTATATAATAAAAATAAATATTAATAAATAAACTGAATTTTACGTGAAACCATAAAAAAAATTGTATAAAAAAATTAACATTGGGCGAAATGTTGATTTTTTTTCCCAAGCTGTAAGATCGCAGAATATATTTGATGAATATTTAATTTTATGATAACCATTAAAAAGGATAATTTCTAATTAAAAAACTATTTTGCCTTTGAGAAGGTTCATTAATAATAAATCTATAATTGTTTCAATTTATTTTACTTTGTAATTAATTCCCCAAGAAGATGAATAGACGTCTATAATATAGAACAAATCTATGAAACCAATATTAGTTACTTATAATATCCATACAATATCATTTAATTCTGTTTATATATAACTTAACTTGTAACTTTTGTTATATTCCGTAATTAATGATGTATTTAAACTACTGCACAAGAAATTGTACTTCTCTGTAATATCCTGTGAATAATGAACAGTATGTACTTATGTAATAGCTAAAACTTCGGTTGTTAATTTCCTTTTCTTGTCAGAAAATGAAGTGCTAAAGATTAATTACAAAATCAATAAATTTTTTTCGCAGCAATAAAATGTAACAATTGAAGGAACTCAACTCTAATGACTTCGTCTTACTTACTCTTTTTTTTTTTTTTTTTTTTTTTTTTTTTTTTTTTTTTTTTTTTAATCATAATCATGATGCAAATTTCACTGTAACTTCTAAACGTATTTTTTTTTAAACCTTAACAAATTTTTGAGCAGACATTGGTAGTATCACATTTGCATAATATGTTAAGTCACTGGTAAAAATTTGTAGTGTTTGCATCTTCTTAACTTTTTTTTTTTTTTTTTTTTTTTTTTTTTTTTTTTTTTTTTTTTTTATGTAATCAATACCATCAGTTAAACTTGGGTGTATAAAAAAATATTGTAAAGAGTTCTAGAAACCTGCTGAGAGTTTGATTCCAGAATGTATATGGTTAAGATGGGAGTTACCAAAAATATTTTAGTTTTATTATATTATGTTTATATAAAAAAAAGGTATAACATATTTTTATGTTTATTTAAGTGTTGTATTTTTTTTTTTTTTTTCAACTAGACATCACTGTAACATTATTCGTATAATAAACAGCTATTAGGTCATCTTTACTGTCAATTTACGTAACTTAAAAATCCTGGAGGAAAAAAGTTGAATTTTATATTAATAAAAAATTTATCCATAGAATATGCAAAAAAAAAAAAAAAAAAAAAAAAAAAAAAAAAAAAAATCTGCAAAGACAGAATAGTTCAAGGCATTAACTTATTATTTTATGTTTGAGCTTATTGCTCTAATATTGCGTGATTATTTTATACATATATACGCATTAGGTATATATATATATGTCGGGGTAGCGTGTCGTGTTCTATAACTGCAAAAAGGGAGAATGGGAGCGATATATGAGTGGTAGTGTAATAGTTAGGGTGGACCCTGGTAGCATGCAATAGAAAACAACCCCCTCTCTAATTCTTCTCCGAGTCGATCAATGTTAACTTGTACAATGGCAAAAAAATAATAATAATAATAATAATAAAAAGTGTTATAATTGTATAGGAGAGGCCAAGAGAATGCTACACACTACTGTGTATTAACTATTAATACCTTAAGACCTTTTTTTTTTTTTTTTTTTTTTTTTTTCCGAAAATAAAAGAACTATAGTTAGGTTTGTGTATGTATGTAAATTATTTGTACGTTTTGTTGCCTATACAATTGTTAAAAAGAGGGGTGGATGTTTATATTTGTTTGACTATACCGGCTAGCGCATGATTGTATTACCACTTCCACTAAATTTCTCCTACTTTTTTTTACGTTTTTTTTTTTTTTTTTATTCTAATTCTTATTGTTATTTCTTTATTCTCGTGTTTTTTTTTTTTTTTTTTTTTTGTTTTTTTTACTTGGCGGTGGAGCAAGAAGCTTCTTTCTTACAATGTGCCGGACACTTCTACTTATGACTGTGGTGTGTGAGTGTTTCCTGCAGTGAAGTGTTTTAGTAGTTTTAATTATTATAATTTTGTTTGTAATTATATCATTATGAATGTTATTCTTCATAAAGCTTCAGCTTTTTTGCATTCTGTGCATAAAACTAATCCCATATCACATAGAGTGAGTATAACAAAAATTCTATTTTATACAACTCGAACGTATCATAATACAATATTATTTATTTCAATTAAATTTTTATTATAAGTTATTATTTTGAAATATGGGCTGAATAAACACCTTGCAGTAAATATTATCGATTTTTAATTACGAATTGAAAAAACATGTATGTGTATTGTGTATATATATATATATAAATAAATATATATATTATATATATATATATATATATATATATATATATATATATATTTTATTGTTATAGTCATTAAAATTAGACATGGAAATAGATTCATAACCAAAAGTGCTCGAAAATTTATTTAGTAGAGTATACTGTTCTGTACTACTTCTCTCTCTCTCTCTCTCTCTCTCTCTCTCTCTCTCTCTCTCTCTCTCTCTCTCTCTCTCTCTCTCTCTCTCTCTCTCTCTCTCTCTCTCTCTCTCTTTTCTTTTATACAAACTATATATAGGGCACGGTATTATGTTTTCATTGTTTGCTTCGATACTGAGCTACCCCTCTCTTATTTCCCCACTGATTTTAATTTTTATTGCAAGTGGGGTCGATTAAACATGTCATAAAATGAGAACTATACAATACTGTATACGTGAACATAATATTGTTCACCACTCACGAATATATGATTAAAGAAGTTATAGGGATGTCATTAATTTACAGTTTAATGAGAGTTGATGAACTTTTACATTGCATTTTTGTTCTTCGATTCCCACGTATATGTGTAGTATAAGAAATTATGGTAAACTTAGATTCTATCTTTCTTTTTTTCTTTTTTTTTTTTTTTTGTGGAGGTAGAAGCATAGACGGCAAAAAGTTGAAATCAAGTCTATAAAGAAAAAGATCTTACTAATTTCAATTGAAAACTTTGACTGGTAAATTTATTTAACTGGTTTGACGTGATTTTAGCAACTCCCAATTTTTCTATCATATATTTTACATTGGTAATGTTACATACCACATAATCAAAGGGACAGCAAAAGAAGTCTTAGAAACAAATTATATTCACTTTATGAACCATGAATTTCGAAGTGTCACTATATACATATATTCAAACATAAGGTTATCGTGTGAGTATTATAATATATATATATATATATATATATATATATATATATATATATATATATATATATATATATATATATATATATATATAAAATAAATTTTTGTTATTAAATATATTATAATACTTGCGACACGTTTATGTCGTTGTTTAGTTCTATATTCGGTGACATGAGGTTATAGTTTATTTAATTATTATTTAAATTAGATATATTTTGAAATTTAAAATAGACAACTTTAAATAAAAAAGTGCTATGTAAGAAAGGGACTATATAACAGTAAATATATATATATATATATATATATATATATATATATATATATATATATATATATATATATATATATATATATATATATATATATATATATATATATATATATATATATATATATTATATATATATATATATATATATATATATATATATATATATATATATATATATATATATATATATATATATATATATATATATATATATATATATATATATACGAGTATTATTTCGTTAAAAAGAAGAAATATAGTGTAGAGTGAGAATTTTCTTTCGAAGTTAAAAGTTATATCAAAGTTAGTTACGTTCGACACGTGCTAGGAGTTTGAAGTAATTTTTTTGCATTGAGTACACTGATCTATATAATAGTAAGAAAAAAGATTGAGTAAGAAAAAAGAAAATATAAGATATATAAATTATAAATAATATAAGATATAATTTTTTTATAAGATATAAGATATAATATAATAATATAAGATATAATATAAGATATAATAAATATAATATTATAATATAATAACAAAAAATATATAAGAAAGGTCAAGGACGTGTCAAGCAAATAAGCTTGCAATTCAAAGGCACAGATGAAGTGGGTGACAAGCTATGAATAAACGTTAGTTAGATTTTTTTTTTCTTCTCTTTTTATAGTCATTATAGTCATTATAGCTGAAAAGGTATTTTATTAACGACACTTGCTTATGGCAAAAGTAGGGGTCTGTTCACACGGAGTAATATTTTGTATCGTGCAATAAATTAAATTACATGAAAATTTAATGACTTCAAATGTAGATTTTCATGTTATCAAATTGATTGCATATTGAAATTATTGCTGTGTGTGAACAGGGCCTAATAATAAGAATATTTATAAATATATATTTATACGTTTTTATTATTATTTTGAAACATTATTTTGCTATTATAGCAATAAAAGAAAATTGAAAACACGATTTGAAAAGGATGAAGATATTAATGACTTTATTATTTGAACAACAAAAGTAATTTAATACAATAAAAATAAATCAAAGTTATTTTTGTCTGATATTTTGTTTACATCAGCAGCCTTTGCAGATTTGAATTACATCTTCTTATACCTTACGCTTTTTTTAGTCTCATGTTTTTATACGCTTTGCAATATAGATGAATTTGTTTTATTTAATTAAAGCGTTCAAGTGATAAACGAGGAATTAGAAGAAGACTTTTATTAGCCCAACACAGCTGATGAAACAATTTCTTATTGTTAAAGATACACACAAAACATCCATTTTACTACCCAACGTTCTGCCACAAACACGGGAATCAGAATAAACAACGATTTAATTTGTTTACTGCATAAAAGTTTTTTTTTTTTTTTTTTTTTTTTTTTTGCATGTACTCTTCAAATTGTGGTTCAAATAGTGTTGTATACTGAATATCATTATTTATTGATTTCAACTATATTTTGCAATTATTATATATAAAGTTAATGACTTTATACCTCTCTTTAAAAACTTAAAATAAATACATTATTTTTATTGATTCTTGTTATTATCATATTCTGCATGTACTGTACTTCACTACTTCTAATGAGCAAAGTATAATTATATATAGGTAATATTTGGTATACATTTTTCCCATTATATAAAATTTGAAAGTTCAAAATGCGATCTCACAGGTTTAGTATTATAGCTAACTATGAATAACTGGATTTCAATTATTTTTTATTGTATTAGTTTTCCATGATTTTTTCTCGTACCCACCCTGAAAATTTACAGTGTCATATAAAGAAATTGTTGATCATTTTGAGATTTGGATTGGGTCCAAAAGAATGTCTCCAACCTATCTTACTAAGTCACTTTTTTTTTTTTTTTTTTTTCTTTAAGTTGATCGTCCATCTAACATATAAACCCGTTGGTTCGTAGTTGGTTCTCTTATACAATCCCTCCCACTTGTACCCCTACCCTTTCACGAGCTGCACGCCGCGGGAGTCTGAGTTGAGACTGCGCTCTCTCTCTCCCCCTCCTCTGACCTCACCCCAAAAAACTAAAAGCTGGCTATTCCATACCATACCATACCATACCTACCTCCCTCCTTGACTCACGCTGGTGTTCAGTGTGCCTCACTAGTCACACCATAGTGCCGGCAACCGGGAACCACCAAACACCATGTGGTATCATCGGAAAATTAAAGCTCGGGAATTAAGACGTGAAGATAGTGCTAGAAATTCTAGGACTGCAGACGTGGTATGTTTCTAATTATTATTATTATTTTGTCCACGTTCAGTTGCAATGAATTATCATTTTCGTCACGGGAAAACATCAACTATGTTTTCGTACTGCACACAACACACACAGACACACTCACAAACATTATATATATATATATATATATATATATATATATATATATATATATATATATATAATATAATATAAAAAATATACCATCATGCCCAACACACCTTGACAATATTGTATTATGTATATGATATATTTAGACAAAACGTACTAGCGTACATTATACTCACGTCATTTTCTATTTTTATTTCATTCAGTTTTAGTGTCAGATAAACATCTTTATAAACACTATTCTTTAAAATATTTTTGTAAAAATAATTTCCTAACAAAATAATAAATAATTTCTCCCATACATATAATACTATACGAATCTGCATAGTATGTAATAAATTAATTTCGATACACAAAATATATAATGTGATATAAAAAGAATAACTTTAATAAAATTACGAGATAATATGTAGATTATCTGTTTTAAACCGATTATAAAATAAATTAAATATAAATTTTAGCAGACTTAAGTTATAATATTCGGAAGTTTTGATTATGGTTAATTATGAAATTATGATTGTTAAGCTTAATTAAGATTAATTATTTTGCTCAAATATTAAAATTACATAACGTATAATAATATCTACACATTATAGTTCATATCATTTACATCATTAATGATGTCGTTTTATTACATAATATTGAAGATGCCGTGTTGTCTGAAGTAAAATGCGTCATATGACAACACGTGCGTGATGACTTTTGTTTTTTTATATTTCTTTACTTTCTATTTTTCCTCCCTCTTCTGAGTGTCACTCATCTATAAAACTCGCACGAGTCGCAAAGTTTGCCAAGTGTCCAGTGATGAAGTGTTAAAGAAAATGGGGGTAGGTGTGAAATACTAGTTGTGGACACACAAAAACTGAAGTCACTTGGTTGTTATGGCATAAATATTTTTAGATATAAAATATGGATCAATGAATAAAGAGAGCTTTTTTTTCTGCATTGAGATGTTTCTCGTGAGCTAAATAGTATTAACATTGATTATAGAAGAAGAAAATACATATCATGCTTTTTTAATTTTGAGCTATATTTTTTTATGTTTAAGTTATTATTTATAACAAAATATTATTTCACATATGATGACATTTTTAATATAATGATGCAACTATATAAGCAAACGCAGAACTTTATGAAAAGAAGTATGATATTTTTATTTACGGAACGTTGAAATGCAAATAAAATATTGGCACATAAACCACGTTAAAAAGTTGGTGGAAAAAAAAGTCTTTATAGCAGCATCATTTGGGTTTGACAAAGAATTGGATACTTGGGAACACACGTTGGACCCAAGAATAGACCAGAAGACGAAAGGAGGGATAAAAACACATAGCCATATGTATGAATGTGACTTCTAAACGTGTCGTTTCGTTTCGTTTCGTTTTGATTTTTTTTTTTTTTTTTATAAAAAAACATGCGCATTAAAATCTAGAGCAAAAAAAAAAAAAAAAAATGCTTGATAACAAATTGCTTTGAAGAAAATTGGACACTGCCAGGTCTGTAAAAAAGTGAAGCAAATAAATATATTTTAATAACAATTGTCCTCCCTCCAAAAAAAAAAAAAAAAAAAAAAAAAAAATGAAAGAAAAAAAAATTATTATATATAATATACTGTGTATAATATTATACTATATAATAATATAGTCTGTACTCTGTAATATATATATATATATATATATATATATATATATATATATATATATATATATATATATATATAATATATTTATATTAATATTATAGTGCTAAAAAAATCAGACTGTATTTTCAATAAAATAATAATGTAATATATATATATATATATATATATATATATATATAATTAAATTTCTATCAAAATACTATTTCAATTTTTACTATTTCAAGTCGATTGTAATACTGTTTTATTGATCGGTTTGTTATATGCGTGGACAATATAATGTCGTGTATTTTAGCTTCAATAATTAATAATGTTTCAAAATAAATAAATTAGAAAAGTACAAATTAATGTAATATTCATTTATGCGGGATGATTTCTTTGTTAAAATAATTTCACTTTTACAACCACTATAGCTTTTTTTTTTATTATTACTATTATTATTTATTATTATTATTATATAAGTTTAACAAACTTGATATTTATTGACCTTGATATCAACATTACTAAAGCGTGGATGAGATCTGCTAGATTAAACAACGGAGTATAGTGATATTGATTGCAGAAGCATAAGCCTATAATGCCTTCATCACTTTGTATTCCTCTCCCTTATATACTGCTAATATTGTGTGACCTTTGATCTTATTACTGAATATTGAATTTTTGTGTCCTTTTGATTTAATATGTATTTTGTAAAATGATCAGTATAATATATGGTACAACTTGCAATAATTCAGTTGTAATTAAAGTGCGATCCTGCAACTGAATTTTTATTAAATATTCCCGATATTGCTGCTATACTCTGTGTGTTTGAAATTTGATTTACATTTTGTGAGTTTATAATATAGCCGCTTGCAAAGTCTATAAGATGTGTATCAGATTCAACCACATACAAAAGATCCAACCCTTCTGCATGTACTGTACGTAAGAAAAGATGTGAGCGTACAAAAATTCATCTCCAATAATCAATATATTATAGCTTTCTGTACTTAAAGTACGTGACACTTTTTTTTAATTAAAATTATCAGTATAATATATATTTTTAAAAGAAAAAGTTACTGTTATGATAGCCATATATGTATAACATAAAATATCGTGTTAAGTATGAAATATTCTTAACATATTTTGGTAAATTATTTTCAAAAAATGTAGCTCGTTAAAACTGAATATGTTATATTATACATTAGATATTTTTAAAGTAGTATTTTACAAAACGAGAATATAATAATAATAAAAACACTGTACAGTACATTATATATTTACACACTCGCACACAATAATTCATACACATATAATGTATATTTTACCATTTAAAAACTGGCGCTAAATTTCCAATAAAATTTTTATGAAAGAAAGAAAATAATAAAAATCAAAAGTACACATTGATATCACAACCGTATGTACGATGTATTGTATGGAGACTTCAATTAATGTATTGCTCTATATTAGAAATACATGCATTTCCGTAAGCCAATAAAATACAATTATTTCACACAGTTTGTACATTAATGCAAAGATCAATGAGAAAAGTTACACAATATGAAAATAAAAATGTTTTTATTTTATTTTTTATTAACACATGCATTAAAAATTTAAAATATTGCTTTTTTTTACGGTATGATATATAGGAGGAGGAGGTAATATGAATACGATTTAATTTAGTGTTTTGTTGTTGTTGTTTTACATGTAATTAATAGTAGTAAGGAAACTTTTGGATTTTTTTTTTTTTTTTTTTTTGAAGTAGTAGGTTAGGATAGTAATTTGTCAAGTTGTGTTTTATTTTTTTTTTTTTTTTTTTTTTTTTTTTTTTTTTTTTGCATAATATCTTGTTGTTTGCTGCTTTGTGACGTATGAGCATTGTGACACGGTTCATTTTCTATTCATTTCTGTGGAATAATTTTGTAATATATTATGCATGTGAAGAGCAATGTTTTGTTGCTGGGTGACTGGATGCGAGTCGCAGTGCGCTAGGTCTGGGTCACTGCAGAGCAAAAGCTCGCGGTACTGCTTGCTTGCCAACACATTCGACTCGACAATGCTATCGACCAGCTGATTTTACAGCTGATACCATTGCTTATTCATGAAATATTTATAATTAACAACAAATTTGAATTTGCATAATGCTTTCTTATGTATAAGAATGACGCAGTAATCTTATACGACTGCAGCTGAATTTTGTATAATATTCGTCGGAGATATAACTTCGCGAAGTACAGTACTTGTCAGTTAATTTTTTTAGGACTTCTATGAAACGACATTATAAAAGTACAATAGACTTAAATGTGCAGTATTTTAAAATAATGTTTAATGTTGTTGTATGTACATTATTTGCATACTAGAGCAATAATTGGTTTTGCATCTTACTTTTTTTTTTTTTTTTTGAAATTTACATGCGTTAATATTACTTAAATTCAAGGTCGATTAAATAAATTATTGCAATAGTTTACACACACACACACACACACACACACACACACACACACACACACACACACACACACACATGGAAAACGAAAAAGAACGAGAAAATGATATTTATAGTAATGACAATGAGGAAGGTGAATTTTTTAACCCCCACTTTATATGACATTTTTGAAAAAAGCGTTAAAAATTTTTGAAGCACTATTTTTTCTTAGAACGATTGGAGCATGGGAAGTATTTTTAATTAATTTTTGAAAATCAACCTAAAAAGCCTGTGACGTCATCAATCGGGCATTTATTTCGGAAAGTATTGACCGTAGAAGGTTAAGTAGCCAGTTTTTTGAAATCCTGAGAACGAGCTGATTTCATTAAAATGTTTACTGAACCTTGAACGATTAGTATTTGATTTGCTGAGAAAAAAGTGGACTGATGACGTCACAGGCTTTCTAGGCCAATTTTCAAAAATTAATTAAAAATACTTCGCATGCTCCAATCGTCCTAAGAAAAAATATCGCTTCAAAATTTTTGAAAGCTCTTTTCAAAAATATCATAAACTCGAGCAAAACTCAACACAAAAATTTCAATTCACCTTCCTCATTGTTGTATACTAGACTGTACATCAGTACATTTGGAACTTAAAATCGATAACGAAGCAAATCCTGTCTAAATGAATGAACCGCGTACGTCATCCCAAATAAAAAATTTATTTTTATTTTATATACGCCCAATATAGTACAATTAATATTAAGAGTAAATTATATAAAACCAATAAATTTTGTATTAGATTATTCTTATAATGAATATAATGTAATTTTATATCTGGCTCATTGAAAAAAACATGTTTGAGTCAATACAACTTATTTAATAATAAATCATTTTTAAATTTCAATATAAGTTATAGTTTCACCGGGAGTAATGAAACATGAATATCTGACCACGTGTTTGGTAACACAAAAAGTCAAATGATTTATATCGTTATCAGGATCCTCTTACTTTAGATTATGTATTATATAATAACCGTGAAGTGCTTGAATATTTCATACAAATTAAATAAAAATATAGATCACAAAGTAAAACATAGTATATAATGCAATGAAATTGTTAAACAAATCATTAAGTAGGACAATTTAATGGTTACATTAGTTTATACTGCATTCTTTTCTTAATATTATTATTCCATACAGCAATGATTCTAACATAATACGTCATTTTTGAAAGTATGGTGGTGTTTAATAATTACAGAGAAGCAATCTTATTTAATGTTAAGTTCGGTAACGATAAGATGACTAAATAATGATAATTACTTTGTATATTAATATGACACATTTTATATTTACAGTATTTATAGATTAACATATTTTGAGATAAAGCATATTATCTTCATTTGAGAGATTTTCCTAGATATAAATATAAGATTTTTTTTAAAGAAAATTTCAAAATAAAAGTAAATGAACAAATTCAAAAATTGTTTTAAAAAGTTGTTTAAAATATAAATTTAGCTACCAAAAGTTATAATGAGCTCCCCCCCCCCCCCCATCCGTCAGATCTGAAAAAGCATGGGCAAAGGGGGGTATTCCCCCTCTTTACCCATGCTCACTAAGAGCCGGATCCCTCCTGTTTTAAAATCCTGACTATGTACGTCACTGGGTTTAATTGTGTAATTATCATTACAGATGTTTTAAGTCTAGACTAGAGAACGTACTACAAGAAACATTTATAAAGAAATTAATTAACATTATTTATTTTAATTCTTATTAAGAAATAAAAATTAATGCAATAAAAAAATGAACCGCGCTAAATCCAATAACCACGCGCCCAAATCCTGTGCGCTTAGCTTATTATTACATTATTATTCAATCTATAAGTTACAAAAGTGAGTTTGCTGACAAAAGTGACGCCAGATTCTGAGTATATATGCAACCTGCGATTAAATTCAATTAATAAAGAATCTTGTAAAATTAACATGATAACAAATTTTTAACAAAAGCAATGTTCAAATTCACGAAAGAAAAAAATATCATATTAGGGTGTTAAAAAATATAATTGGCTATAAAAGTTTTCATATTTATACTGTACGTAATACGTATAGATTTTACTTACGTAACCAAGAAAGAAAGTATATTAAATTTAATATTGTATAATATAATGTACAATAACTATAAGAAACTATATACATAATATAAAATTTTAAATTTTGTTATATATGAAAGTTTATTCTTTTAAAAGAAAAGTTTTTCATAAACAAATGGTTTCATGAATGAAATTAGCCCCACGAATTACTTTATATGGAGAAGTTTATTGCGAAGAATAAAGCTCTTTTATCCATTATAGAGTTTGCCGTCTTGTGGGAAATACTTCATTATAATATACTCCGCGTTGTTTCGTAATATAATGGATGACAAGGTAAGGTATAGACAGACTGCTCAATTTGCGTCGTGACGAAAGTGTACATATTTGTCGCAGCCTTACATAATAAAGAGTTAACTCAAAGGCAAAAGTAATTAGTGGACAATCTATACATCTTCTCTATATCACGTCTCTGCAGTCGTAAAGCCAGTAGATGAACCACTTGGCGTACTCGTAATAACTTCACTTAAAACGTTTCGACGTGTTAGCGACGATTTGTTATCGTGAGCAATTTCTAATAAGTTTAATAACAACTTCTACGTTACCAAGTAAATGTATTTGAATAAATAACGTATAATTATTAATTTTTTATTAGATAAATAGCTTACGGAGAGAGAGAGAGAGAGAGAGAGAGAGAGAGAGAGAGAGAACGTAGCACGCATAAGACGATCCATTAAAAGCGTATAAATAATTAAATATGTACATATTTTTTTTATAAGTATGTATGGACTTGTCTATTGCTGAGTAAATAAATTTTACTGATACGAAAAAAATAAATAATTTGAATTAAAAAAGTATAGCATATATATTAGGTAATTATTATTGGTTCCGTGAAAGATTTAATCGTAATAATATACAGTATCAATCACACCTGATCACTCTGTACGGTAAAAAATTGATAAAAAAAATCACATTTAATGATCTGGTTGTCTCAAGTTACTCAAACAAACCCATGTTATTATTATTTTACGTAAATCAACTTTTATGTGTCACGTGGTGATAATTTGTTATCACATGCGATATTTTGTTTCGGGTCAAATGAGAACATAACCTTCACTCCACCGACTGTTTCTCACTAAATTTACAAGCTTGCATTAAACATTTCTGTGAGTGCGAGTGTGTTCAACGTATTGCATCGATTTACGTTTGTATACCAGTGACAATTTCGATATACTTTTGTTGTTTGATCATTCGTGTTATTATAGTGTTAGTTTTTACTATTACGGATTCAGAGAGTGTAAGTAAATTATGTTTTATGATTTTAAAGAATTTTACTCTTCAATTTATATTGTCCAACGTAATAAAATTAGCAACATCTGTCGCAATTCGAGATTTTTGACTTTTTTTTTCCTTTTTATAAAGTAAGAATAATATTATAGCTTATCATATACTAGAAAACACCAACTACTAATTAAAAATACTGCAAAGAGTCACTTAATTTCATTGTAAATTAAAATATAATGTATACACATTAAACATCGTATTGTATATTATATTGAATAAAAATTAATTTTGGGTTAAAACTATTGCAGAGGACAATACTTCTTAAACTCAATTTATTTCAACTATTTATTTATTTTCATTTTCTTTCTTTCCTTTTTTTTTTTTTTTTTTTTTTTTTTTTTTTTTTTTTTTTTTTTTTTTTTTTTTTTTTACTTTTTGCGTTAAAATAAAATTCTGCCAACTTTTGTGAAATTTAATACATCATGATATTATTTTTTACTTGTAAATTACAAAAAGCTCAGTTAAAAAAAATAGCAAAGTACACTTAACATTTTATTTTAATTAATAATAAAAGTAAGCAACAAAAAATATAATAAATAAATAAATTAAATAATTAAAAAAATAAATAAATAAATTAAATCGAATCGCAAAACGAATGGCAGATGTTCCTATTTGAATCAGGCAAATAAACATTATCGTTTTTGCCACATGTTAGAATAAATTTTATATTGTAAGTTTTTGTAAAATATGCATGTGAGTGATCGGCGTAACTACGCGGAAATGTTTGCTTGTGAGTTGCTTTATGCCTCGCGTGTCCGATTAATATGATGTTTTCTTGTGCAATAGGAACACGTAATGCGTGAAAATTACACTTTAAAGGCAAGAATACACATTTTTGCATACATTTTATTTGTTTATTTATTTATTGTTACCCGGAGAATACGAAGTAGTAGCGGCGAAATAGTAGTTTTAAACTGGATTTTACTAACCATTTCGTGGATTGTCTGCAAACAATCATGCTTATAGGGTGGTTTCATTAATGTTAAAGTCGATGCCTTAAGTGAGCGCTAAATAACATGGGCCAGTGTAGAGGAAAATGACTCATTTTTCCAGTTTAAAAAATACCTCGCAATATTTTTTGATAACATTGATACTGTTAACAGGTTGAATTAGTATCTCAAGTATGCAAGAAAAATAATAATAACAAAAAAATAGCTAATTTTCCAAAGAAAATAGCCAAAAACTATACGGTTTTCCTATGCTAAGCTATATGTTATTCATTGCTCAAGAAGACCATCGAAAAGCACTCAGAATGACGTCAAATAAAATATTCATAAAATGGATTCATATTCATAAATGAATTATTTATAATGGATTCATAAAATGATCCAAAATTCGATAATATAGATAAATTAAGCATTTAAAATGTTTACTCTCTACCATTGAATGTTTATACTCACTTCCATTGCATGGGTAATATGGGTATTGTCTACTAGTGTAATAGGTATAGAGAGAATACTCTATCAATGTTTCCGAATAACCCGTGTATGTTTTGTACTCAGCATCATATTTGAATGTTGAATTGATTCAAAAGCCTCTCTTTACAAGATTGAATATTTAGTGAAAACATATTCATGATTTAGGAATAGACCAGAGAAAAACATAAGCATTTATATCACAAAATACTTGATGGGACTTACATAAATAACATTAGTTTGTCTCAAAACCCAACAGTAGCCTCGTAGCAGTGATCAGAAAATTCGATTTATGCAACCCGCACAACATTTTCACACTAATTTTTGCATGTTTCTGACGTCATAAACACGAATTCTCACGCAAATTGCGTTATTTACAGTTTTTCCACGCTCTCGTGGGGCTACATTAACATTCTAGTAAAAATTGTCATCAGTTTTGAAGATCCCATTTCGTGTTTATTCATTAAAAAGCTCATGTTGTTTTATATTATGGTCTATGGCTTTTGACTCACAATTAAAGCACTTTGTAGGTAAAGTCTCTAGACATTTGTGCATTAACAGTAAACATTAATTTTCTGAATGTACAGTACGTACAATCAGTAGCATAAAAACATGATCACGTCAATACACAAAGTACACTTTGAAACTTAAAAATAATAAAAATAGGTAAAAATAAAGATTAATTTGTTAATTCAATATTATTTAACAATATAGTTTTACAACAGTACACGGAGAAAAATTTTTACCAAGAAATCTTGTTAAAAATGTACTTAAAGATATTTTTATTAATGTTAACGAAAATATAGTTATATTAATAAAAGTTGTTAATAAAGTTTGCAAAAAAAATATGTAAAAACGTTTCAATATATATTTAGTTTGAATTAAGAGAAATACTGTTTACTTATACACAAATCGTTGTTAAAATACTGGAACCCAAATGCCATAATAATTTTTAATAATTTTAAAACAATATTTATTTAAGCCCATGCAAATTCTGTGTTAAAGCTACTTTACAAAATTAATATTTTTAAATTTTATTTAAAATTTTGGTTTGATAATATTAATAAACATTTATTTATTAAGTTTTACCAATATTCTGAGTTATTGATAATAAAATACTACATTTTAATTTTTAGCGTATTCCCATGAAAAAAAAAGTGTGTGCGAACACTGTTCGCACAGTGTTCCAAATTATTGGAATGCATTTGGAATGCATTCCATTAGGGTTCCGATATGTTCCACTATGTTCCTCTTTAAAAAATGAAAAAAAGGAATGCATTCCGAATGCATTCCAAAAAAAGTATGTTCCAAGTGCATTCCAAAATCATACTTTATAATAATTAAAATTAAAATATTACGTCATATTGATCTAATTAATGCAATTTTAGTGTAATCAATATACATTTTCACAAATTTACGTGGCATACAATTCTTATAAACTGTATTGATGACAGCAAAAAAAAAATCATAATAATAATTATAAAAAAAAAAAAAAAAAATTCGTTACATATATTGCAAAATAATTATAAAAATATTTAATGATATATGTTTATAGGCCTATATCCTATATGCATATATGCACTTCGCAGTTTTAATTTCTCTATGCAAGTTGATTTTTTTTTTAAATATTTGAATAGATTTTACAGTTTATAACGTTGAAATATTATAGTATAATTATATAATTCAGTTCAGTACAATTAATAATAATTGTAGTATAATAATATACTACAAAAAGGAAAAATTGTCCTCGTATATAGAATATATAGCTCATTTAAGTAACTTATTTAGATTAAAAATTAACCACGGGGTCTAATTAATCTTTTATTTAATAATGAAAAGCATTTATAAATACTTAAAAATATTAAATAGTAAAAAATGTAAATTGTGTGTACTTAAATAGTTTAAATGTTATGTGTTACATTATGATTTGAAATTTTGTAAGATAGAATTATGCCTGTAATTTGTAGTTTAATATTAATAATTAAACATTTTAGTTTCAAAACCAATATTTCAGCAAGTAAAATGCGGAAATTTTAGAATTTGAACATTTTAAAGTATCGAAAATGTAGAGGAAATAATGAGCATTAATTAATTACTTTTAACATAATTAATTAATTTCAATATTTATTCAGATAAATTGATTTTAGAAACTGCTAATCAAGTCCGTCAGGCGACTTGCATGTTGTAGCTTTATATAGCTCGGCCAAACTTTTAACTTTAACACAAGAGAGTGCAGCAGCAGCCCAGTGCCAGGAGACCGTGAGACTTCAAAAAAAAAAAAAAAAAAAAAAAATCTAACTTAATTGCCCCTCTTGCTATATTGTATTTTTTTTTTTTTTTTTTTTTTATCATTTTTATTATATGTTCCAAGTGGGTGCCAAATGAGATTTGGCACCCACTTGGAATGCACATGGAACCCAGTTGGAACATAGTTATTCAATATGATCCTTTAGCATTCTAAGTGGGTTCCAACTATGATCCATGGAACCCTGTTGGAACACGATTTTTTTTTTCATGGGTTATTTCTCGTATATGTTATACACAATAATTATAACATTTACAAAGCGCTCCAAGTAGGCGCGCTGCTACGATGCAGCTTGTTAGCTCTAGCAACAAAATTTTGTAACTTTTACAAAAAGTTTTTTGTTGTCAAAGTGGCGTGATATATGCAAAGGCGCCAGACGTTTTTGACCGTTAATATTGGCGGTTGACTAGTTGGACTTTTTCTAGCTAGTGATGCAGTCATGTTTCAATATCACTGTGTATTAATTACTAATTTTCACCTTTAAATCGGTGAGAAATGTTTATGTAGCAGGCGAATTATGTGTAACTTACATACATTATATAAGTGAAGTGAAATTCAAGATCATTAATGTGCAAACAGCAATCAGAAATCAACATGATCAATATGAATGAGTGATGGAGCACATTCCGGCAAGATTTATACACAATCACATTTATCAAAATGGTAAGTAGCTTTTTATTTGTAATATGTTAGTATATTTCTATATGTTCTGTTGTGTAATTAATTTATGAAGAATAATATATTCATTTTTGCACCTTTCAATAGTTTTACTACTTGAAAATTGATGCATTTACTATAAAAATTTACATTAAGTAACTCTTTTTTTCAACTGATTACACTGATTACAACCTAAAATAAATAACATTTTTTATTTTGCAGGCAAGCAAGCAAGAGAGAGAGAGAGAGAGACGAAACAGAGGGATGGAGGACTACATTTCTAGCGCTATTATATCACTGCACCCGCGTAGCAACAAACTTATTATATATGGTAAATATTTATTAGCTATTTATTATCTATATTATTTGTAAATTTAACATAGTTCATTGTTAAAAAAAAGTAAATTCTTTGTTTATTTTTGTAGGGAAAAATTAGATTTATAAGTATACTTTTAATAATTTATTCTGATAGTAAATTTTTCTTAAAAAAAAAAAAAAAAAAAAGAAAGAAAGAAAGAAAGAAAGAAAGAAAGAAAGAAAGAAAGAAAGAAAGAAAGAAAGAAAGAAAGAAAGAAAGAAAGAAAGAAAGAAAGAAAGAAAGAAAGAAAGAAAGAAAGAAAGAAAGAAAAGAAAAGAAAGAAAGAAAGCAAATAATAATTTTTATCTTTGTTTGATTTCAGGTTGCAGTCCATTTTTATCAACATGGCCCTTTATCAACATTTTATCAACAAAAAGTCCACCGTGCCTATCCCTCCCCCCCCCCCCCCCCCCCATTCATTCCGCCCCATGTTATCAAGACTACATGTGAATTTCATAACTATCCACGATTTAATAACATAATGCCAATGTGACATTTTTTTTGTTATGTATTTTTGACTTTGTTTAAGATTTAAAAATATAACATTTTTTTAAACACAGTTTTAAGTTAGCTTTTATGTTGTCAGCAGGTTATATATTATTGTGTTTAAAATTTTTGTTTTCAAATGTGATAAAAGCAGTTTTGAAGTATTGTTTATTTACTAATTTTGAGGAATATGGACTTATATAAAAATGATGAACATTAACCTAAAGAAAATGAGTGTACTTTTATTATGTAATTTTTCGTGCTTATTGTGGTTGATATATCTAATTTATTGTGCATATACTTTATTTAATAAAACATATTTATACAGTTGAAATTAATTAAAAATGTTTAACTTTTACACCTTGCTCTTATTGTAAGGATTAGAAATTATTTCATTAATGTATATAAAATTATTTAGCTCTGATTTGTTATATAACAATTATTTAATTGAATTAATTATATTATTTTGTTGTTTTTTGCTTTGTGATTATTGCTGCACTTGTCTTGTAATATGCTTTTACTTTGTATTTTCAAAGTTATAATATAAAACATTATAACTTTGAAAATACAAAGTAAAAACATATTACAAGATAAAGTGTAATAATAACAACAAAGTATAAAACATAAAAATAAACAACAGATCAGAGGTAGAAAATATAAAATAAAAAGTATAGAAATAATAAACAGCAACTAGATTAAATTAACAAAACTCCGCCGCTAGAACAAATCCAACCGCGCGCGCGCTTGCTAAATCTAACAAAAATTATTTTGTAAATTTAACAAACAGCGCTCGTTGATATAATACGCGCGCTTTGTTATGTGAACGAGGAAAACTTTGTAAGTATAAGTTTAACCAAGCGCATGATTAGTTGATACTATACAGATATTAGTAAATATTGTTTTACAGAAACCGAATTGTAATATTTAAAATAAGATCATTGTAAGTACATGTTTAACACAGAAAATTTTGTTAAATGAATCGAAATCTGTGTAAAAATTTCTCTCCGTGTAAGGTAGTTTTTTTCCCATTGTGTATACATCTATAATACTACTGTACTTTAATATTTAAAGATAGTTAAGACAACTTCAAATATGCTAAAAATGTGTAATCATCATAATATTTAAAAAAAATTTAAATGCATTATAGCCATAGACCACATAAAACAACATGTGCTTTTTAATGAATAAACACGAAATGGGATCTTCAAAACTGTTAACAATTTTTACCAGAATGTTAATATAGCCCCACGAGAGAGCGTAAAAAAACTGTACAGTATGCAATTTGCGTAAAAATTCATGTTTATGACGTCAGAAACATGCAAAAATTAGTATGAAAATGTTGTGCGGGTTGCATAAATCGAATTTTCTGATCACTGCTACGGGGCTACAGTTTGGTTTTGAGACAAACTAATGTTATTTATGTAAATCCCATCAAGTGTTTTGTGATATAAATGCTTATGTTTTTCTCCGGTCTATTCCTTTATTAATAAATACTTATAGCAGTATAATGTCATATTTCTTAAAAAATAATAATAATAATGTGCTAAAAAAATGGTGCTATAAAAAAAATATTAATAATAATATAAATATTATATCTGATAAAGCAAAAATGAAAAATTATCTTATAAATATTATATTAACTGCATGTGAAAAATGTTTTTCAAATTATTGAAATGTGTTGTTTTTGTTTTTTAGTTATATAATGATTTAAATTCAATTAAATATTATAAGAATATTTCTAATAATAATATAATGATGTCTGAAACTATTTAATGAAATATATTGTATTCCTTTATAAATATTTTTGTAATCAAATTACAAAGATTTAAAAAATTGTAGGCCTTCTGTTAAGCTCAATAATTTTTTAATTCATTATGTAATCAGGATATTGAAATTTTTATCATAAGTAGTTGTTTTTGTTGTCTTTCAAATAACGTAGAAAAGTATAGGGGAACAAATTTTATATTTCAGAGTTATAACATTTTCATAACCTTTAAATAAAAATTTGAAAGTTTAAAATTGCTTTCTGAAATTTAAATAAATTGCGAATATTCTATAGCTTCTTCTTTACATTCTTAAAAATAATTATAGAAATTACATCTCCCTCCCCCCTCTCCACTCCAAAAAGTTCCAAAAAGTATGTAATTTATATTTTGGCTATTACATTATCATTAATTGGGTTGAGAATACGTAATATATTTTTATATTATCACCGTACTTCTATTATAATGCTTTATCGGTTAATTGATTTTATATAAAGGATGAAACCTTAATTGAACAGCATCAAAAGTAAAAAGGGCGTTATATTATTATTATTTTAATTTTATAATCGGCTTACATTCATGTCTAACTCAGCGCTTACTTTATAAACTTCTCATTTAGCTCACTATAAATAACATGCTTCTTTCATTCCTCAAAAATTCTTTTATAAACCAACAATCGGATCAATATGATGATGTATACTACACTGTACGCGTTTTCTTCTTATTTTTATTATTCAATTTAAACTTTGCGTTCTACTGGTTCAATCAACTTTATTTCAAGTTTCCTTCCATTTGTATTGCTATATAATTAAAACTCGAGTGTGGGTGTATTAATAAAAGCTCTTGCTTTTCGCCTTTATTTTGGAGTATTTACTATTATAATTTTTTCTCTAACGTGTATTAAATTACTATAAGAACATTATAGTTTGCTCGGATGTATTTCATTTGCACAATTCGCATTTTATATAATATTTAAATTCATCATGCACTATTATTCAGGTAAAAACATATAAGGATAACAAATCATAGTAAATAAAATATTATTAAATTATAAAGTTAATAAAATTGAATAAATTGAAGGCTATTTTTATTATCTTATTTCATATTTTGCCATATGTTTTATATACCTTAAATTTTGTTGCTAAACAATTGATACTTATTATATTATTTTTACACTTAATCCATTAAAGTATAATAATAATTTATCACTACTTGCAAAATTGTATTATATAAAGTCACGTATCGAGTGTTAAATAAAGTTTACTATTCTGCAGTGCGTACAGTATCATTCAACTTCAACAAGATTAATTTCATTTTCTCATTAAGGGAATTGGTTGTTTACCTGAGACGTGACTACGTATAAAATACTCACAAATATCGATCACGTGTGTATGTATTTGTATACTTGAACATTAATTACAACTGAAAAGTAAAGAAGCAGTAAAAGTGTTCATATAATATTATCAGCATAATTCTAGTTCAAGAACGGTTGCTTCAATTGTCGTTATATTTCGTGCAACGATACTTTGGCCATATAATAAAGAATACTTTGGCTAAAAATGTTTAATTCAAGACATTTATTTATGCATAGTGGATTATTGCACATGGAAATATGAAATTACGTAATTTATAATACATGTCATTATGGCATAATTGTTACTGAATTGGAGCAGCATAAATAATTATGCTATTTAAGATTATATATATAAGCTGTGTATAGTAACCTAGTTATTATGCAATATATCATAAATTATGCTGTAATAAATAAATGTTACGAAAAATAGTCAAGTATAATTATTATTATACATATTTATTATTTACGTATTTATTACGTATCAATTTATTTAATATTGGCCATGCAAGTAGCAGTATAATTACTAGTAGTATAAAAAAAATGAAATAATAATTATACCTTATTTGCTTTTCAAGTTGACTATAAATCAATTCTATTCTCTAAATTTTGAATGAGAGATTTCAGGTTATTTTACTGACTTGAAACATACAAATATTTAGTAACTTAGTAACTTGGAAGTTGTACCTACAGGGAACAAGCTATAAGCACGGCTTTGAGCGTTTCTAATGAAGTTTGCTTTTAGAATTAATCAAAGGAAAATGAAAAAATTTTAAAGAAAATATATGTTTTTTTATATAAATATTATACTGTATATCTTAGGTAGCATTTTCACGTGAGAACCATTTACTAAGACTTTGTGTAAACGCGTGTTACAGGAATTGGGCTCACAGCCACTACCTCTGATTGTAACAGAAGATGTGGACGGAGCGATGACGTCATCAACAGGTCATGGCGATCCTGGGCCACGGCCTCGTGCAGGTAAGAAATAAAAATTTGCCAAAGCATGTCAAATGTCACATCCTTTACTTTTAATGAGACTCAGTAAAATGTAAATATTTATAACACGTGGTCCGTGTGGAATTCACGTTTAGAGCAAATTTTGTGTTGAAGGGATTTTGTGTGTGTTTGTCACGTAAATTAAAACTAAATACATACATAAACTAATCAAGAAATAGCTATTCTCTCTCTCTCTCTCTCTCTCTTATTATAATAATATAATATAGAATACAAATTTATCATATTTAATGCTATTTATATAGTATACGTTATTAGTAGCGTTATCATAATTTCTTTTATAACCATTGATATTATTAAGAAAATTCAAAATTAAGTTAAGTTTACTTTAAACTCACATGTTCATATTTAAAAAAGCACGTACATGTTTTATATTATAGTCTTAATTTGAAATTGAGTTATTACTCCGAATAATAATATAAAATTGAAGTTATAAAGTAAATATAATGATGCGCACAGTAGATGATCTACTGTGAATGATCAATGCGATTAAAAAAAAGTAAATATTATAAACTTAATTAATAATAAAAGTTAATTGAGTTCATTTATAAGATGTACTAAACAGACAGCAAAATAAGTTTGCTGTCTGTCTGCATTCTTAAAATACCAACGAAGGACGCTGTTTCTGTCTCATTCAGCATTTTAAATGTATTTATATTGATGTCCCAAAGTTTCGTCTCTATTGCTCTCTCGTCTGGGAATTTTTGAATTTATTGCGTTCATTGATGAAGAGAAAGAGAGAGAGAAAGAGGAAAATTTTCAAAAGTTAATTATTCTATCCTACACGCAATACCATAACATAAATTTGATAGTGCTGTGAAGCCCTAGCTCCAAACGCCTTAATAAAGTTAAAATTATTATTTTTATTATTATACATACTATATTAGACTTATCGTACATATTACAATTTTAATTATTTCAATTTCTTTAATGGGACTTTTGGCTGTAACAGCAACAGTTACATAATATGTTACAGTTAGCAACTTATCTAAGAGGTCAAAATATATATTAAAAAAAAAAGGAAGATTATATAGGCTTTTCACTTTGGGACTCGTGAAAGAACGGATCCTATGCAAATTTAACCACAAGATATGAAATTTAAATCAGATT
This sequence comes from Ecdyonurus torrentis, assembly GCA_949318235.1. Classification (NCBI taxonomy): domain Eukaryota; kingdom Metazoa; phylum Arthropoda; class Insecta; order Ephemeroptera; family Heptageniidae; genus Ecdyonurus; species Ecdyonurus torrentis. The sequence continues at coordinate 15,535,905 of OX439127.1, read as the reverse complement.
CAGCTGTTAGTTTATGAGGTAAGAATTTACCAACCTGCTCTCTGCTTCACATGAAACGTGAAAACATTAAAATTTTATAATTGCGGATATATTTTATCATTATTAGATTTGTAACTAGAATATATTTCTAACTAGATTTGTATTATAAAAAATCACAGATACCATAAATTTGAAACATTTTTTACGAAGTAATCATTACATTGCTAACCGATTTCTATTCAATCTTCATGGTTTTTTTCATAGAATATTAGTTGTTTTTTTTTTTTTTTTTAATTAGGCTTAGTTTATATTTTATTAGACATTCGCTCGTGATTATTATTATTTTTTTTAAAATGTGCTGAGATGCTTAAATTTTATTTTATGATTTTAATTTATTCTGTTTATTCTGGTAAGAAATGGAGGAAGCTTTTTTTATCCTTCTTCTTCGTGTTAATTGGGCAGGATCTTTAAATTGAGTTTTTTTTTTAATTTTTTTTTTTTTTTTTTTTACATTTGATTTATTTTTTACGTATCTTTTTACCTATCAATTAAAAAAAATCTTTTCTCGTATAAAATGATCCAGTTAGAGAAATTATTGTATTTTGAAAAATGTAACCTGAATTTGACAATTTGATTTAATTCAGTATTATATGCAATTATGAAATTGTTGTCATGTGTCATGTTGTTGATATGTGCGTAAGAAAGAATGTTTTAAAATATTTATCATTAATTATTATTAGTGTAAAAGTTAAAAGTTATTATTAATTATTAATTGCGTCTTTGTGATTAATTTGATTTCTAAATTTGGATTTTACAGTGGCAAACAAAATTATGATGTAAAATCGGATTAAAAAAAACAACAATAAAATAAAAATAAAAAACGTGCATACCTATACGATTTTAAATCAAAACTTAAATTAATGTTGGGTTTCACTCATTGCATACAAACATGAGCCATCAGTCATCACCCACTAACATTCATATTATACAGGGTAACAGGGTGCAATCACTGAAAACTTATTACAATCCGCGATATTTAAATGTCGCCTAGCTGATTGGTTAGAGTCAGTCACTCGTTTACGTCACAATATTCGTCGATCTTTTAATGCATGACAATATCTTCTTTTATTTTAAATTTGTTGTAGGTAGAATCTTTATAAATAAAATGTTATACGTCAAGATAAGAGATAAGGACACGCTCAGCCAAATTGGCCACCGCGAAATTCAAAATATGCAACTAAGCCAATCAGCGCCCGAGTTGAAGGTCACATGTTCAAAATTGCCTAATCATAACTGGGCTGAGCTTAACTTTAGAACAAGTTAACGTGTATCTTGTATGTAATATTTTGGTCATAAAAATTGGTAGGTGCTGCCATCTCTGAACAGCATTGAAAAATAAAAGTGTAGTGAACTAACCACTTTGTAATGTAATTATTCAATTACAGTAATTGAATTGTATTTACGTAACAATAATTAAGTAACAATGGTGTATAAACTGATATTTATATGCATTAGGAGTAAAACTGCCACCGCGGGGATTAGTTATAAAGGATAATAAAATAATAATCATGATTGCTTTGAGACTTTGAGATATATGGCTTTTAAATATAAATAAATAACAATCATACTATGATCGATTTGTAATTTAAAATAATTAAAAATATTATTATGACGATGATTCAAGTTGTCCTTACCCCAAGCCCCGAAATTGAATGGATGCGTGGTGACAACAAGTACAGCGACGGAGACATATTTACGTCGGGAGTTGTGCATATGCTATACATTTTTGCATACATAAACTAACTAAATATTATATGGGAGTAAAAAACAAAAAAACTGCAACCCTCCAGAAAATATTATCATAATATAAATAAATATTACATTATATTAGGTTACAATAATTGCTAGCTTAATTTTACACTCCAATTTACTTGTTTTATATATATAGGCTATAAAATTTTCTAATTAATGCACGGACAAAAATAAATACGTTATGATTATGCTATAGCTTATTTTATGTAACATTTACTCAGCACAACATAATTTATGCTATACTGCATAATAACTATAAATATGCTAAATGCTGTTCCAATTGTAGCATTTATTCTATAGTGCGACATAAATGCAGCAATTTAAATTCTATGCAACATAAATGCAGCATAAATTACTTTATTTCCTGGTTTTGTTTGGATATATACATACATTGAGAGTAAAAAGAAAATGTATTTTATGAAAAGAAATCATACAAATATACTAAATATAGACTTCAAAAAATTTTATTTTATAACAATTTCTTCTTTTGGTCAAAATCCTACATACGGACAAAAATAAATTCGTAATAATTACGTTTGCTCAATACATATAGCAGCAACATTTATATATGTATAGCATAATAATTTATGTCATATTGATGTAGCCATTAGCGATTATACTACATATAGCGTATAATATACGATTTTTAGCATAATTATCATGATATTCCAAAATAGCAACATTTGTGCTCTATGTACAGTAAATAAAGCAATTTTTAGCAATATTCAATGCGTCATAAATATTACGCAATTTATTTTATACGGGCATGCAGTTTTCTTTATTATTATTATTTTTTTTTTTTGAAGAAATGAGAAAATCACAAAATTTATTCCATGTTTGCTTATTTTGTATTGTCTTACAAAGTAAGAATGCTAAATTTTGGAAACTCGTAACTGATGTGTGTGCCAAATACAATTTTGTGTGTGTGTAGGGTTGCGTTATAGCACTTTAATATTTTCTCCATTCAACTATTGTTAAATAACAAAAAGTTCAACTTTAATTATACTGTATAAAATTCTCTATATAGAAGAGATCGGAAATCTTGTTAAATGAAGTAATGTGAAGATTCAAGCATCTTTGATATAGCATTCTGTAAAATGAACGATTTTCGTTTCGAAAGTTTTGCAATCACATTCAACTTAGTAGACCACAAGATTTAAAAAAAAAAAAAAAAATCTGTTTTATTTTTTATTACTTTATAATTATATAATAATTTTCTCCGATTTTTGGGAGCACTATTTATATTATTATTATTTTTTTTTTTTGAAAATAACGATGACAATAAAAAAAATCACCTATACCATAACATATCAAAACTCAATAAAATGTGCAAAATATCAATTTACATAATTACATTAAAAATAGTAACAGTATTTGAATTAATAAAAATTAAGCTCTTGTTTTTTTAAGGAGCTAATTAATACTACGTAACAGGGTGATTTAAATGTAGCTAGGCATATATATATATATGCGGACAATTATTTTTGGTTAACTGAAAAACCATATGGATTATATTCCATCCTATTGCCTGGGTCAATAAAGATTCTTAAATATTAAAATAATAATAATAATAAAATCCTCCTGTTACACCAATAAGCTTCACTACATTTTTATCTTGCGCAATCAATCATATATTTAAATAAACAATCACACAGCTCTTTTTTTTTTTTTTTTTTTTTTAATACAGAAAATTCATTTTTGCACTTTTTTTAATTAGGTGTGCGGGATTGTAGTATATTGTATAATTTTCTATAAAATCTAGTACTTAATTTTGAGACGCTTAAATTTCAAATAATTACATAAGGGTTTAAGCTGTTATTCTTTTAACTGCCTTGTGGAAAACTAACCTAAAATATATTTCTTTGAGCATTTTTTTTCTATACTTTTAGTATTTTAATAGTAAAAAATATATTTGTAGCAAAATGTTTGACTTATTGTTTAGCAAAAAGTAGAAAAAAATTGTAGGACATATAAAGTGAGACGCAAGTCTAATATTGGTAATAATATATACCCAATCTTAATAATGTGACGAATATGTTCATTTTTCGTTTTGAAATTTGTAAAAGTAAAATTAACATTTTAATTTAAGTAATAGAATTAAGAAGATTCAAAGAAATTATAAAAATAAAACAATTTTCTTACCTTTTAGCAGCAAACATACGACTGCGGCTGCAAAGATGATAAAAGTACTGCCCAGTGGGAAAAACATTTCTTTTTACTTTAAGTTCACTGCTATAGGTATAGAAATAAATCAAAATTTTATTTTGCAAATGTGCAAGTTTTTTTTTTTTTTTTTTTTTTTGAAAATGTTAATGAGTTTCTCACTTTTTATTGAAGTAAAAAAGTGTTTGCTTTACTAATACATGAAAAATGTTATTAGCACCTTATTTAAGTTAAACAGTTCTATTCACTTATCCCGAGGCACAACTATTTATATCAGAAAGTATGGAGCCTTGCTATCCTCAGACGATCCAGTAGAATGTTTGCGCAGTTAATTACTCCATTCCAGAGATGCGGTTGAGGGTGGTCATGACATACTCGGTGAGAAGTCGTGCTCTTTCCTCTGCAGCGTCATCCTCTTGGTCTTCAGGAGAACGACGTACGAGTGGAATGACATTACCATGTTCATCTTCATCACGCAACATGAGAACAATAAAATATGTCTCTAGCGTAGGTTCGTACATACAATAAATGTGTACGGTAATCATTTTGAAGACAAATAATAAATTTTTAAAGGAAATTTGAAATGAATTTTTGAACACTTTGATGATGTTGAGATGATTCACGATTGAGTTCTGACGGTCGACTGAGAAACTGACTGACGTGACACCCTCCCTCAAATCGCGCGTGCCGCGGTGCCGCGGAGGAGTAACAACTTGCTGGGCGCTCCTGACAATAACTACTATAAATCGCTGCAACTCATACAACCTTCAAATTTCAACTTAGAAACTATTTATTCATTTTCCTGATTTTTTATAAACATAAAAAAACTAGACATAACTAGCACCTCGCATATGCACTGACTTGATTGAAAATTAGTTAATTACTATTTTTATTTGCAATAGTACTGTATACTCCTGGCCTACTGCCCTTTTCCCCTTACATTTTCTCTCCCACTTTTCGAGATTCACAGGACTGCGTTTGACTCGACTGAACTTGAATTCTATCCATGGAAAAAAAAAAAATAATAACTGAAGATATTTTTAGGTCCTTTTATGTGTTCAATGCAATATTAAATTTCAATTTGGTAACTTTTAATAAAATATACACTTTTGCTAAGGCAGCATTTTTGTGCAAATGTGCAATTTTTTTTTGCTAATGTCAATGAGTTTCTCACTTTTTTTGAAGTAAAAACTGTTTGCTTCACTAATACATGAAAAATGTTATTAGCAATTAATTTAAGTTAAACAGTTTTATTCACTTATCCCTATGAGGCACAACTATTTATATCGTAAAGTTGAGCCTATAACCCAAAGTATTGAGCCTTACTGTCCTCAGACGATCCAGTATAATGTTTACGCAGTTACTTACTGCCTTCCAGAGATGCGGTTGAGGGTGATCATGACATACTCGGTAATAAATCGTGCTCTGTCTCTGGTTGCTTCATCCCCTTGGTCTCCAGAAGGACGTACGAATGGAATGAGATTACCATTTTCATCTTCATCACGCAACATGAGAACAATAAAATAGATCTCTAGCGTAGGGTCGTACATACACCAAACATGTACGTTAATCATTTTGAAGACATATAATAAATGTTTAAATTTAAAGACAAATAATAAATGTTTAAAGGAAATTTGAAATGAATTTTTGAACACTTTGATGATGTTGAGATGATTCACAATCGAGTTCTGACGGTCGAATGAGAAACTGAGTGACGTGACACCCTCCCTCAATCGCGCGTGCCGCGGTGCCGCGGAGGAGTAACAACATATTTGCTGGGCGCTCCAGACAATAACTATACTATAAATCGCTGCAACTCGTACAGTCATTCCAATAAAAAATGAAATTGTATTGGCTCATGGCCATTCAATGCAATCAGATGGAGATTTCATTTGACGCAAAACTCTATCTAAATACATGTTATTCCCATATGCCAATAGAACTTCATTTTTTATTGGAATGACTGTACAACCTTCAAATTTCAACTTAGAAACTATTAAATCATTTTCCTGATTTTTTATAAACATAGACAAACTAGATATAATTAGCAACTCCCATATGCACTGACTTCATTGAAAATTAATTAATTACTACTGTTATTTGCAATAGTACTGTACTACTGGGTTCCTATGGCCTTTTCCCCTCTCATTTTCTCTCCCACCTTTCGAGATTCGCTGGACTGCGTTTGAATCGACTGAACTCGAATTCTATCCATGGAAAAAAAATGATAATAAAATACTTTTTTTTTTTTTTAGTCCTTTTATGTGTGCAATGCGATATTAAATTTCAATTTGGTAATTTTTAATAAAATATACATTTTTGCTAAGGCAGCATTTTTGTAGCTTTGACTCACAATTATTTTGCATTTAAATCAAAACCCAAAGCTGTATGTGAGTGTGTTACTCTTCATCAAGAGAAGAAGAAATTTATATAAAAAGCAATCGTATACGTTGCCACACCCGAGTTTCACACACACACACGTCAGTTTTATTGATATATTTTCAATTATTGGATGCAAAAAATAATAATAAAAAGAACACAATAGCATGCTGTGTCAATAGCATGGTTTTGTCAGTGTAATAAAAGTTTTTGGTACATCTCATTTGGGTTCCACTTGGGTCTATATTTTGAAATGAACCACGTCCTTTGTCCTTTCAGTTGTTTCCTCATTGCAGTAACTGTGGACGCATTTTTTGTCTTCTTCTTAAAATAGGAGTTTTGTGTCAACAAATATTTAAATAAACCATCAATCCTAAAACTTCTTGCACTAAAATACAAATTTCTTTAATATACAAAATTTAAAAAATTGTAAATAATTATAATTCTTTATTGGGTATTAAAATGGTACAAAGAGAAAAAAAAATTAAAAATGACTTAATAATAATAATATACCCAACTGAGGTGAGAAAAAGGCAAATGCCTACACACAAAGTGATCTCACACCATATAATCAGAAGTACACACTGCTTCGTCAAAACATAAAACATAACATACTCGTATAAACACATATAATAAACATATATAAACATAATCTACAAAACCTGTAACGTAATACAGTTTAATTCGAATTAAATATGTAACACTCCATTAGTTGGACCTAAATTTGAAAATATATTTGGATAAATTTCTAATTACAAGTAACATTGGAGAACAAGCAAATTACTTGAAACCTTAATATTATAGAAGATAGAAATGTTTTTAAGTCAGCACACATACGTCTTCTCGTAATTAATCTCACTTTGATATTCAATTAAAACCGCGATCCTAAACCAACGGATTGTTACCCGAGTATTTGATATAATTTGATATAATTTGTTATTAACTTCGCTTGTTTTTGAGGTACCACACATTTTGAAAACATTTACAGCGTAATCTAGGGGCTTTATCAACTTCAAAAATTTCTATATACAAAATTTTTATATATAAAAATATAAATATCCTTTTATGAGATACTTTTTGTTATTATTTTTGTTTGCTCAAAACCAGGAGCTTGCGGTGTGCTAAATATTTTAAATCTCTCTTTGTAAATATTTTATTGGCTTCAATGATTTTTTTTTATACCGATACATAGGCAAATTGATTTGGTGTATAAGTACCCCACCCTCCTCCATTAGATTAGAATAAAATGAACCATAGAGATGCTCGTGCTTATATTCCAAATTTATATTCCGAAATTTCAGGAAAGATCACCGTTGAACTGAAGTAGCGTTTTTTTTTTTATAGTAATAAGTGTCAACATTTCGGAACCCTGTAATTCAAACTACTGCATGATGGTCATCCAAATTTCTTTTTGTGTACGTATGTATGTATTGAGAGAGAGAGAGAGAGAGAGAGAGAGAGAGAGAGAGAGAGAGAGAGAGAGAGAGAGAGAGAGAGAGAGAGAGAGAGCAAAAATAGTTTTTCGACTATTGTCTATGTCGACTATTGATAGTTTTTAGTTTCATTTCATATCTCTACCGATCTCAACTAATGGCGCATTTTAAACCAATAAAAAATTTGACTATTTTCGACTATTTCGAGCTTATAGCGACTATTTCCCAAAAAAACGCCTATTTATCTTTCTTTCTTTCTTTCTTTCTTTCTTTCTTTCTTTCTTTCTTTCTTTCTTTCTTTCTTTCTTTCTTTCTTTCTTTCTTTCTTTCTTTCTTTCTTTCTTTCTTTCTTTCTTTCTTTCTTTCTTTCTTTCTTTCTTTCTTTCTTTCTTTCTTTCTTTCTTTCTTTCTTTCTTTCTTTCTTTCTTTCTTTCTTTCTTTCTTTCTTTCTTTCTTTCTTTCTTTCTTTCTTTCTTTCTTTCTTTCTTTCTTTCTTTCTTTCTTTCTTTCTTTCTTTCTTTCTTTTCTTTCTTTCTTTCTTTCTTTCTTTCTTTCTTTCTTTCTTTCTTTCTTTCTTTCTTTCTTTCTTTCTTTCTTTCTTTCTTTCTTTCTTTCTTTCTTTCTTTCTTTCTTTCTTTCTTTCTTATATATATATATATATATATATATATATATATATATTATATATAATATTTGTGTGATTTCATTAATAAATGATGTTGCTAATTAATTTTGAAATGTTATATGCTTATGTAAATTTGTTTATTATAATTATGGTCAAGGTTTTGTAAAACAGGGCTGTCAAGCCCTCACAACGCCTTAATAAAGTTAGTATCTATCTATATATTATATACACACAAACACACATATTTAACTTTGGGGTACAATTTTCCGATATTCAGAAACCATTTCTCCCTCTCTCACATTATACCAACTAGGACTGATATGGCAGTAAAAAGTTTCAAAATCAAAACTTCCTTTTATTTAAGGTCAAGTGTTCTTTCGTACTCGGTGGAATATTTTGCCCGACCTCCACTATAAGTAAAAAGTTTTTCTCTTTGTAAGCAAAATAACGCTTCTTTATCGAGAGCGTGCGATTACTATTATTATTGGATTTATTTTAAGCACCATTTTCATTGATGTTAGAGACTTTCGCATTTACCGGGCCAAGTCAGTGGACAAGATACATGATCCTTGCAACCACATAGCTTTGTGTATGGCTGTTTAGCTTTGAGGCTAATTTGATGTTACATGAGATGAGACTTATTGGTCTTACTGTCCCTTGTCACCATGGGACACGATTCACTATTCAGCGAGCTCTTTAGAGCTGGATGCCCATGATAACCAATGAATTTAAAGATAAATACGTATATAGTTTTACCATAAGGCAATGAAGTAAAATTTTACATCACAGTGTCTGTATCTTAAAAACGTATACTCAACTTTCCTTATCTTTATAACAGTAGGGCGGAGCACTTTTGTATTATAAGTAACGGATGTGAAATGATAGTACTTAGTGTCGCATATCGTCTAGCACTCGCAGCAAAACCTTATACTTAAATATCAATGGTCCCGTGATGCAATTTTACGCCACGGTGTACATTCCTCCTGAATAAATCTGATAGCAGCGTTCATGTCTCCCAATATCGAATATATGGGAAAACTTTATCGCAGCCGGTCAGATTTATTCGAGAGGAGAGTACATATTACTGCTGTTATAAATATACAGTATATTTAAAAATCCGTATACGGATTTTGTTGATATATTGTATTGATTATATGATCCGCATTTGCAATCTGAATAATTTGGATAAAAATGTGTACAATACAATAATGATGCATCTAAAAATACATTCATTCCAAGATTTATTTTAGTGCGTAATGAAAAGCAAAATGATGTGAAATCGTTTTAATTATTAAAAGAATGTATTCAATAATGCTTAATTTTTATGCATATCCATATTTTATCGATACATAATAATAATAATCCAAATTATTTTAACTCAATACTTTTTTGTTTTATTATATTAAAGGCATAGAGCATAGAAAACATCAAACAATACGTTCTTTTTAATCATTAAATACAAAATGGGATCTACAAAACTGATGATAATTTTTACGAGAATGTAAATGTGGCCCCACAAGAGAGTGTGAAATAACTGTAAAGTATGCAATTTGCGTGAATATTTCTGTTTATGACGTCAGAAACAGGCAAAAATTAGTATGAAAATGTTGTGCGTGTTGCATAAATCGAAATTTTCTCATCACTGCTACAACGCTACGGTTGGGTTTTAATGCCAATTTATGTTATTTATGTAAGTCCCATCAAGTGTTTTGTGATATAAATGCTTATGTTTTCATGTTGTCTATGCCTTTAAGTATCTCTATATTTTTCTATATAATATATCTTTTTATAATAATATATATATTTTTGAACAAATTTGTACTTTACATTTAATTTAGTATACCATCAATGTATTAATCGGGCAAGTAAAATTGCCTGTTTTTGGTTAACAATTAACTTAACTATGTGAAAACAGGGTTTCTTGATCCGTAGAAGCTTTTAACCGTAACTTGAATTAAAAAATTATCCAGATTTTGACAGCACTATACCTGTGCACTCGTGAGCAGGGAAAGGTAAAATAATTTTTCCATCGCTCGCTCTAAACTATACTACTAATTGTAATTGTACTCCGCACATGTAAATTGTTGTATACTGATACAGTGGATGATATGATAAATCATTTTTGCCTTTCATTTGAATTGCACCTGCACTAAAACTTTCCCGTGATAGGTTATGATAACCTTTAAAGCAATCACGTAAAACGCAAAAAAAAAAAAAAAAAAAAAAAAAAATGAATGAATGAATGAATGAATGAATGAACGAACGAACGAACGAACGAACGAACGAACGAACGAACGAACGAACGAACGAACGAACGAACGAACGAACGAACGAACGAACGAACGAACGAACGAACGAACGAACGAACGAACGAATTATTAGTATAACTACACAAAAATACTTATTGATTAGTACATCAGCAAATAATTAAAGGCCGACTTTCAGCGATTTCACTCACATCCGCTTCTGTTTCTACGTACCGCGCATGCTCAGAACGTTGAAACGGAAGCGGGATGTAAGCGAAATCGCTGAAAGTCAGCTTGAGAGAGAGAGAGAGAGAGAGAGAGAGAAAGCTTCTTAATTAGTTAATATGTGCTGATATGAGTGATTTGATTGGCTAACAGTTCACTAATAATTATTGTAACAGGGTTTGATGCATTTTATATAGTCTACCTTACAGGGGGAGAAAAAGTTGAAATAAAATTTCAGTGAGCTATTGCTTTTCCTCCCCCCCTCCCTCCCCCCCCCCCTTTCTATTGCTAAAAAATTAAGACAATTTTAGTTTTTCTATAACATGCGTTTGAATATAATGTAAAAGCCGCCAATAGTATTTTTGTTTCTATATATGTGCTCTGACGAAATTCTATGCACATTCGTCATCGCATGCACATAGCGAGGGCGCACGAGTAATATGCTCCCCGTCAGTACACTGCTTCTCTCGTTAGTGTAAACTTGGATAAGGCACGAAATAGTTAAAACACAACACCAATATTGAAGATCGTGACTTTTTTTTTTTCTTCTTCTTCTTCTTTTGATATATTATATATATATTTTTTTTTTTTGAGTGGTTATTAAAGAAAATGTGGGGAATTTTGAAAAAAGCCGTAGTAAAGTTATTTGATTGTAATGATATTAGTGATGAATCTTCTCCGTTAATTGACAATGACTTTTTGCAGCATAGTGCAAGTAAAGCTCAGCCAAGTTCTGTAGGTCAGTGTGGACAAATAAGTGCTCAACAACTTAATAGTCGAGCAGAGGGCCCGCGACCACCCCCATACCGTACAAGTGATCCGATCACAATTCCAATTGCATCGATACCTCTCATACTTCCTAATAGTCCCACCCTAAGTGAGGATACAGAAGATAGTGACTTAACCTCCGTATCTAGTCTTGAAAGTCATGATACTAGAACTGACTCTTTCTTTCTTAATAAGAAGCGCCTGGGAATGCATGCAAAATCAACTAGTTTGTAATGGTAAGTTTCTCAACGGTTTAAACAATAAACTTTGATTTTGCCCAATTTACGATCAAGTATATTATATCATACAAAAAGTTACTAAATTCTCTCTCTCTCTCTCTCTCTCTCTCTTTCTCTCTCTCTCTATCACACACACACAAATTGAACGTCTTCATGAATTGATTTTTTTTAAATATTTATATTATGTATAACCATAGACGTTTGAAAAATTATTCCGTGCTGCATCGGATTATTATTTTTTTTATTATTATTATTATTATTTGATTATGTATTAATACTGTTACAATTTCGATAATTAAAAAAAAACTGAATTTCGGATAAAAACTTATCCAGATTGAGCAATCTGGATATTGTAGACATAATGTAATCCGAATTTGTATTATCCGGATTGCAAAAAGGCGCCGGGGGGGGGGGGGGGGGAGGAGTTTTTAATCAGCTCGGACCAGAAGGTCCTTATTTTCACACTTATTGCGGTATTGTTCTTATCCGGAACTAAAAACGGATAAAAATGATCCGGATCTATTAATTCGAATCTTGATCTGGGTATATATACAAATTCGAATAATAGTTCCTTTGTTTTATATTTTCGTCTTCTTCTTTTTCATTTTCTCTTTCCTTTTTTTAGTAACATTTTTTGTGCACTTATATAAATGCACCAGCATGAAATTTCAGTAGTTTAGTAACAAAATATGTTTTTTAAACTTATTCCCAATCACATATTATAGTGAGTTGGTAAAAGTAAGTTGAGATGATAACATCACACTGACATTAAATTTGTTTTTATGCATCAGCATTAAAGTCATTTATATAATTACATAGCACGTATAATTGTACAGAGTACTTCTGTATACGTACTGTACTGTTGATTATTCTCGCATCGTCGTACTGCCGACTTTCGACGGGTCTGATTTCAATGTTATCTGTTCGTGATAATTCAGCAGCTAATATTGCAGCAGCAGCTAAAAAAATAATTGCTTACACACACACACACACACACACACACACACACACACACACACACACACACACACACACACACACACACACACACACACACACACATACATACATCACACACACACACACACACACACACACACACATACATATACATATACATACATACATACATAAATACATACATACATACATACATACATACATACATACATACATACATACATACATGTTAACCATTGAACTATTTGATTTCATTGATAGTGGAATTTTATATAACCTGGTCATTTTGATCCAGTTTGCTCTATAGGGTGTATGCGGATGACGTCATATTTATTGCGCTTGGAGGCCATACTGGAGTATTGCATAACATTGCTCAGCATAGGACAAACATCATTTAAGCCAATTTTCTTTGGGAAATCGGTTAATTTTTTGTTATGTGTTATTTTTCTCACATACTTTTGAGATACTAATTCAACATATTTACAGAATCAATGCTCTCAAAAATATTGCATAGTGTTTTTAAACTGGCAAAATGAGTTGTTTTTTCGTATGCCACCCATGTTATTGAGTTATCCAACATGGCGTCGACTTTAACATGAATGTATAGACCTTATATGCCTGCAAAATACATTATCCCTTCCCTTCCCCCCCCCCCCCCCCCCCCCCAAGGAAGGAAATTATTGTCATTAAGCAGTTTTGTAAATCTATAGTATGGTGATAGTCATAGTGGTGGTGATATCGAGACTTTGTGTTATTTAAATGTTGTTTGACTATGATGTTACAGGGACGTGGAGCATATCGTCCCACTCCAGGCACCTACATGCTGGATCCTCCGGCGCAACGTCTTCCCAACACACCACACCACAAGCTGCCGCAGCAGCCGCCGCCGCGGCCGCTGCAAACGATGCTCGTCAACGTCGCAAATCCGGAGATGACATTCTGCATGCCTCTCCTTCCCGAAAACCTGCGCTTTTTGATGCCTTCCGACCACGTTCCAAATCAGATGCCTCTCGCAATAAACGACCCACCATAATTAGTCATATGAAGAGTGCTATGCAGGTATACATAATCTGTTTTAATGTATAATGTTACTCAAACGCATCACATTCAAATAACTCAATTGGAACATAAGTGTATATTGATGTACAGTATTTATTCTCAAAGTTGAACTTGTTTGCTTCCTTGTGTGGAAATGAGACAAAATATTTTTACTTTTGTCCAGTCCAAATTTTCCTTTTTTATTATTATGAATATGATTTATGTAAATTAAAGTACTGGCATAAAATAATAAGTGATAGAAATAGAAATATAACAATAATGCACCTTGCGACTTCTTCAATATTATAATGCATTGCTTGGTGTTATCATAAGCACGTCTTTCACTATGCAGGACTCAAATTTATAAAAATATTATGATAAACTATGAGTACACTCACTTTTGGTCAATTTCTTTTATATGATGATTTTTTTTTTTCGCACTCGTTTATAATATCATATTTTTGGTTTCCCACCTGAATAAAAGTTTTGAAACAAATATTCAGTAAATATTTGTGATTAAAATGTTACACAAAAAACTGTATAATATACTTGTTGACTGAATTTAAATTATCATACAAATGTTTCTTATTTTCAGCACTCTATAATGTCAGCAGCTGGTTCTTCCTCGTCAACTTCGAGCTCCTCAAGAGGAGGGCCTGGGCCTGGAGATCCCCATTCTGATGGTCAATCCCCTGCTAACCAAGCGTCTGAGCTTCGTCCTCGGCCGCGTTCTGGTTCGGATAGTTCCAAAGGAGCAGTCTCCAAAGTGATAGATATGTTCCGGTATCGTTCTCATAGTGCAGTTTCAGCAGAGGACAAAAGGAAAGCGGTAAGTTGTTTAAATCTAATAATTTTTGTGATATCACGACTTTGAAATTTATTAAGGATACGTAAAATTTTATTTCCAACAACTTTTGTAATTACAAAAATTTTCCAAAACCAATTAGGAACGCCGCAAAAAAAAAAAAAAAAAAAAAAGGTCAAAGGTCAATTCAAGGGAACTGTACGCGTCCCAAAATTCGGCTTGGAGCCAGGTCATATCTTCTATCCCTGAAAGTTACATGCTTTTAACAGTAATAGCCGAAAAGTAGCTTTGTTTGACTGCTTCCAGAAATATATCTAGATATCCATAGATCTTAAAATAACATAACAAGAAAACACATTAAAAAGAAAGGGGAGGGTACTCGTTAGAGAGACAGAAAGTAGTTGAAGTAAAAGAATGGAGTTCACAATTTTAAATCACATCATTTGTTTACAAATATCTATAACTCATAATATTTATTTTAGTCATTTTACTTAAGTACGACAGTCAAAGTTTTTATTAAGATTACTCGTTACTAACTCTGAGCTGCTATATAGCCAATTATTTATGGACCATAATAATTCTTGGCATTTGTGGTTTATTTTACCATTGCTTTACCATAAGCTGGGTATGTCGCAATACATTTCATTTTACTAGCGTTATGATGAATTTGAAATCATGCAATCAAACTCGTGTTAACAGTAAACATAACCCCGTGTGTGAGTAAGCAATGGTGATTCAAAAGTTTCTTATAAACAAAAGCATCAAATAACACATGCGGGAAGTGATTTTCATTATAATTTATCTTTTTTTTTTTTTTTTTTCGATGTTTAATTATGAAATAATAATTTAAAAATTTTCTTAAAATTTAAAAAGCTAAAATAAGTTGCTACACGCACCTCAATAAATAAAATTAGGTAAAATAATAGGCAACTCGTGCTTTAACAGCATTTTTTTTTTTTTTTTTTTTTTGGAAGCAGAGAGTATTCAAATGAAGGTTTTGATAGTGAGAAAAAAGTTGTCCTACCAGACCTATAAGAGACCTAATATTAGCATATAACATCTTTTTTTTATATATTGCCGAGGAAAAAATGTTATTAATTAAAAGAAAATGCTATTATGTAATATTTTTGTATTGCAGAATATTAATAATAACAACATATATATTTCCACTTTACAAAGCAATTTTTGATTTTTTGATTTTTTTTTTATTTTTTATTTTTTTATTTTATTTTATTTTTTTTTGTATTGTTGAAAAATATATTCGTGAATAATGATAACATTTGATAACTGATTTTCAAATTAATAACTGACAAGTTATGAATAAAATAGCTATAAATATGTAATGTTGTTATGACACATTAGCAATTAAATACCATTGAGCAGAAAGTGTTTTATGACGAGGTTAAAATAATAATATAATAATAAGGGTTGCGGATCTTAGGCGCATACCTCCAGATTTCTCTATTTGACATAGTGACTTGATTCTAAATAATATAATAATGACATGCATTAGATAATATAAAAAATAAAATATTCAAATACAATTTAGACTTAAGAGCTAGAAATACAAAAATTTTATATTTAAAAAAAAAATATTTTCTTCACAAAAATAAAATGTTTTTCACTCTAATATATATATATATATATATATATATATATATATATGTGTGTGTGTGTTTCATTAGCTGCTTGATGGCTTAATCAAACTGAATTATTTTATTAATTAAGGTAGACTTGTACTGCACACTTTTGTACTGTCCGATTAACTGCTCACCAACTAAAAAATCACAGCAATAATTGCAACTTACAAAACTACTTTTACGTAAAACTAGTTAAGAGATAAGGTTATGCTATATACTGTAATTGATAATCAATGGTGATGCGTGACAGCATTCGTGTTCGTAGAGAGCAGTTTGTTTGTTTTTTCCTTGATCTGTTTGAAAAGTAATAAATTTTGATATTGTTTTGACGTGTTAGAATTGAGATTGACTCGTTGTGGAAATGTTTACTCAAAGGCCACGTCTTACCGAATGGAGCTCGATGCAGCTGCATTTTGAAACGTAATTTTAAAAGAGGTTGTAATGAATTAAGCCCCTCTAAAGTAAACGAAACTGGTGAAGAAATTGCGAGTAAATATAGATATGATATTTTAGGGAAACAATCAGAAGTTATTGCTTTTCAATATTGAGTAAATAATGTAAACAGTACTATATATATATATATATATATATATATATATATATATATATATATATAAATATTTCCCTTAATTAATATACATAAGAATCATGAGTAAAACGACGTAAATTGAAGGGAAAAATTTGTATTAGAATTCGTTTTGTCGGTTAGTACTCTAAAAATAGTAAAAATCACGTAACTTTAATAAACTTACTTTCTTATCGCTTTGATAATTTTTATAAGTTGCATGAAATTCGTTACAATTTTTATTGTTATGTTGCCATACCGTATATTAAAATAAAAATATCACCAAAGCCTATACACAAAGCCTTAGCCTGTACAATAAAATATACAAGGGAAAAGAAGAAAAAAAGGAAGCGTAAAATGACCAGAAGTTTTTTTTTTACGCGAGTTGAAAACATGATATGGTATATACTTAAAGTGCGAATTAACCTTCCCCCCCCCCCCCCAATATTTAGTATATTAAAATCAGATTAAATATTGATCAAAATAGTAAAAATTTACATTTTAATATTATATTTATTATATGTATATTTTTAATTTGACATATTTTCATGTAAAGGCTCTGTTTGCAGTAAACGACGGAATAATATGATATATACTATATAATAATTATATTCTTCTTTTTTATTATTGTTATTTTTAGACTTTAAACTTATAACCATTAGATATTGCTCTCATTAAATTAAATGATTCACGTATTTACAAACATAGTTTTCATCACAAGAGAAGATAATAATTATATGAAATTACCAAATATGTCATGTTAAATTTTACTGGTATATATATGAATGTCTAAACATATGTAACGTAAAATTTGTTTGCATCAAAAATAAAAATCCCTCGACACTTAATTACCTTTGATAAAATTAGGGCAACTTTTATTTTCATATTTTTTCTCGAAGTAAATACTTTTGTAAAGTCAAAATACAAAGTAATAAAATTAGACCTACACGCTCGTTCACTACGGTATAATAAAATAATGAAAAGAAAAAAAAGGTTTGTTATTTATAGAAATTACAAGGGGGGGGGGGGAGTATGCTCTAACACATTTTTGAAGTAGAAAAAAAGTACAAAGTAATACTTCAAAGATAATGTAGTTAGTTTTTTTTTATTGTTTCTCTCTTTCTCTCTCGGAATTTTTTGGTGTAATAGTTTTACATTAACGTAAAAAAGTTGCCAAAAGTAAAAATATAATATTTCGGTTTCTCCGAAACCTATATATTATATCTATATGGGGTGTGTGTGCATGACGTCATAATAAATGCATTTCGATGCCATAATAGAGGAACGAATATCATTGCTCAGCACAGGACAAACGTGGGTTTTCGCTATTTTCTTTGGATTTTTTTTTTCGTTATTATTATACTCATATTACTTGAAATCTAAATTCAACTTGTTAAGAATCAATTATTTCTCTCAAATAAAAAAAAAAAAAAAAAAATCTAATTACTTTTCTTTTAAACTGGCAAAATGTGTCATTTTCCCATACCGGCCCATGTTATTTAGTACTCACTTATGGCATTGACTTATTTAACATGAATGCAACCACTCTATGGAAAATGTTGCTCAAAAACTTTTTTTTTTCTTTCAAAAATATTCAAAAAAAAAAAAAAAAATCATTGCTTATGTTGCTCTCTGTTACTTTTGTAAAACTGCTTATTTTCCTTTTTTTTATAAGTGATATAATATAATACTATTGATATTTATGAACCTGCAACTGATAAAGAGTATTAGTCATATCACGGTTATTTTTTTATACCATTTAGAACACGATTATTTTCTTCCTCTCTAGTAATTACCATAAAGTTCTGAAGCTTGAAAGTAGATGTCGTTTGTTGGACGCACTACAGTAATATTGAATTAAAGTTTTATTTGGCGGGAAAGCATGCACGTCACGTGTGAGGAATATGGTAATGAGCAACTAACAAAGATACTGCGCACTGTAATTAATATCACTCTAGCTATTATAATAAATTAAAATGATAGTGTAATTTAAGTTTCATAATATTTATAATTGCTTAAGAAGTATTGTTAATTATCTTATCACTTTTAATTATTATATTAACCAAAATTGCCACGTTTATGTATAGGGCTTGAAGTTCACACCGTTTTTGTCATTTCTTTTATATTGATGTGTTAGTGATGCGAAAATATTAATTGAGCATAACCATCACAAAATGATGATGTGTTAAGGATAATTTAAATCATTCACTTTTAAACCAACGAAACAAAAGTCCATCTCAGTAAAGTGATTTGCTCAGACATTCAATGTTAAATTAATTACCGACCACTTAAAAATTACTTATATATATATATATATATATATATATATATATATATATATATATATATATATATATATATATATATATATATATATATATATATATATATATATATATATATATATATATATATATATATATATATATATATATATATATATAGGGAGTAGGGCACCGATGTCGACCATTAGACTAAAACTTTTCTCGTCATAAAAATCTGAATTTTTGCAGAATTATACTTCAGCTTGAGACAATTTCAAATATATAAAAATTTTGGAGGGTCACAGTGCAAATTAATGTTATATGATTTTTTGAAATTTTAAGCCCATAAGGCCCAAATTTCAATAATTTTCTTCTTTTTTTCGGGGCGGTCAAACACCATAAAATTTTTATCACGGCTAGGTGTGACTTTTACCTACACAATGACACCAAATGTAGACCCAAAACACTTCTATAATAGTTTTTGAGATATAAGGTCGGTACCCTACTCCCTTAACAAACTTCAATTAGATTATCTTATGAACTCTGAAATAAATAATAATAATAATAGTAAAACTTATCAACAACGAACGTATAAAAACTATATGCATCTCCATCTTGCCAGGCTAAATTGCAATTTAATTATAAATTAGTATGATAAAAATATTCCATTGCAATATATATATGTTTTAAGTTATTAATTTATACATTTAAAATTTGTAGCGTGTGGTTATACTACACATCAATAAAAAATAAAAGAGAAACGTTTAAAATATAGGTGTTCTCTGATGTACGCACGACTTATTTGATAATATATTTTACTATTCAAATGCAGTGCGTATTTTTTTCATGAAAAATAATAACATTGCAAATTTGTTTCAATTTTTGGAATAATTAAATATATTACACAATCGTTTGTACACGCTCTGTCATATTGGAGTCATATCGCCACTCTGTCATATATTGTCTATTGCTTTGAAGTAAAGGCAAAGAATAAAGTTTTCTATGACAGAGTGTAAAAAATTGAATTCTATTGGCATATGGAAATAACATGTATTTGAATGTATAGTTTTGCGTCAACTAAAATCTCCATCTGATTGCATTGCAGCCATTAGTCAATATTAAAATACAATTTTTTAGGAAAGAGTCATAAACATATATATTACAGCATAACCCATCACACCACATGCCATTAACCCTTGTGTTAAAATGTGCATATAAATTTATTTAAAAATTATTGTGCTAAATATATTCACTTGGTGGTTGAATATCACATAATGGCGTCCATATGAAATTGTAATAATAATGTAAATATGGATAAAATCATGACATGCCAAATAGTTAACAATATACAGTATAGATTTAAAATTATAAGTTCTTATACCAACTAATAAATATTAACGCTATTTTTGTTGAACACCTGACACTTATCGTCAAAAGCTTGTAAGGTCACCTTACGAGTGTACAATGACGTTTATAAATTTTTATAAATAATAAAACGACTTTTTTGTTGGAACATAAATATAAAATGCTGACAGTTACGCAGTACAAAAATAATTTTATTTTTTATTTCTTTTCTTTCTTCCTATATTATTATTATTTCAATGGGAATGAAATTGAATGTAATAATTTGGTTTCGCACACTGGAAAATAATAAGTTAATGTATGTATCTCTAAAATTAAAAAAAAAAATAAATAATAATAAAAAAAATAAAAATAATAAATCTAAAATCATTTTCGATTTCATTGCCAACGATAAATATATATTCAGTGCAATAAGGTGCAAGATAGTTGAAATGTTATAAAGCTCAACATTTAAAAATGTAACATTTTAGAATCCCAAAATTTAAAATAGGTACTTTCAGTATATAGACAAATAAAACAACAAATAAGTTATAAGTTTTAGTAGTATAGAAGAACTTCCTATTATTTGCATTTTTTTAATAATAGGGCGTCCTCATTACCATATCATATATTAGTATTTTTTAAGAATAATATGTAGGTGTGTAATATGTATGGAAAAGACTCTTGTCATGGAAAACTTTATTACTTGCCTTTACTCTAAGGCAATTAGAGTAAAATTTTATATTACAGAGTGTAGAGTATACCTTTGGTGGCCTCAATAAAAATTACAAAAATTATTATCATCCTAGAGAGTATTAAATTACCTTTTTTTTACGGCGTAAAATAGTAATATTCCATAGTATATCTAACATTAAAAATAATACGTTATATAAGCTATATTTTCACAAAATGATTATGGAGATTCAACTCTCTCTCTCTCTCTCTGTCTCTCAAAAAATTTAAATGTCGCTACCTTAAAAACGTTTGAAATTAATAATTTTTCTAGTGTAGAGGATGTAAAATGCAACGGCAACTTCATCATGACAACCAAAAAGGCTTTTTTTTTATAATTATTTATTTTTACCTCTCCCAAGGTTAAATATGACGTGTATTAATTTTTTTTCTCTTATCGAGTAAACTACGTTTTTATTGTATGTATATGTGTGTGTAGTGTGTGCATATATATATATATATATATATATATATATATATATATATATATATATATATATATATATATATATATATATATATATATATATATATATATATATTCTTATATATTTTTTTATTATTATATATATATATATATATATATATATATATATATATATATATATATATATATATATAATATAATATAAAGACACATTATATTTGTTAGTTTTAAATTATTATTAAATTTGAAATGCATGAAACTAAGTTGATTTGAAGAAAGTCTTGAATTTATTGTAGATTTGTGATATGCAAAAAAAGTCACTTTTGATATCATAAATATGAAATAATTTATTGAAATTAAGTTTGCATACATATACGGTGATGTTGCAGAGTCACTCTGTACTACATAAAATTATGTATAAATGACGAAGAGTTTGTATAATTTTGTGAAATATTTTTCATGGAGTTGAGGCTCTATTATTTAAAATATTATACTAACCACAGCAGGATATTTCAATGATGCAAATAATTGATGATGTGTTGTAATTTCAATTGAGTTAAACTATTAAATCATAATGATGCTTATTACCAATGACCTATTTTTTCATAAAAATCATTATATACTTATTGCACTTCCCTTATGAATGATATAGATGTAGAGAAAAGAGGGTAGAGAGAGAAAGAGATTTTTTTTTTTTTTTTTCATTTTTCATTTTCTTTTCTATTACTTAACAAAAATTCAAAATACTATTTTTTTTAACTATGCAGTAATTCATTCTTATTTATTATAGTTTTAAGAATTCACACACACAACATAAAAATACTTGGACCTATAATATGATATTAGCATCGTATAAGTATTTTATTATACTGCAATAATATAATACAAATATTATTCATTTGAATTTTACTATAATATTTATAGCTTTGAACTTACGTTACATAAACAGTATCGGCATCGGTACATAATATTTTATATAATATAATGTTATAATAAATTATTAATTCTAGATTTTTTATATCGCTGCACGTAACGCAGCAAGAGTAATAATATAAATATTAAATGTAAACTATATCCCAGAGCCATAGAATAATATAGTTCTAAACTATTCAACAGGTGCAGATTTGCAATTAATACATAATAAATATACGTGTGTTTGAGTTGTGCCCTTGTTATATCTATATAAATGCTACAGACTTTTATTTATAATATACATAAGAGTCATTTCTGTATGTATATACTTACTAATAATATAATAATGCACGTATCGTGAATGCATTATGCACATAACATATATAGTGACCTTGTGAAAGACTCATTTGATTTGTTTTGTACTAGCCAGCCCCCATGATAAATCTACAACGTTGACCATCATTTTGGTATACATGTAATGTTGTTTTATAATATATATAATTATTAAAAACTTTCAATTTCATTAAATTTGTATTACTATAAATAATAATATATTTTATGTCATTAATATAAAAATAATGTTTTTATAAAGTTTCCTAACATTAAATTTTTTTGTTTTTTAGTATAGTTATTTTTTATTTATTTAAAGTATAAAAACCTTTATAATTTTTAGTAAATGCTAAAGTTGTTGAATGAAGTTCTCTGGGTCTTGTGTCTATTATCTTGGTTTGAATGCTTACACAAATAATGTTAAATTTTTTTAGTGACCGAATGAGAGGACCATACCATAATGTAATTTTAAAACATTGCATTTTTTTATTTAATATTATCGTTAGACAAATAAAAAAAAAATCTGTAAGCATGAAGTCTGTTTGATTAAATGATAGCAGATGTGTATAGTTTGATAAGTAACTACTGGTCAATTTTGATTGCATATAATTTTATAATTTAAACCAATTCGAAAATAATAATAATATACTTGCCAATGTTAGAAAAAATATATAAAGTAATGAAGAACGTTTTAATTAATTATTTTATTAATAATTAAAAATGTATAACTTATTCTTTAAATTGAAAATGTTGCAATTGCATTTTTAAAGAGGTTCATGTACGTGCACACGTGCAGTTTAGCACATAATGCATGTAATTATGTGTATGTTTGTGTGTTATCGACATTTATGAGGTCAGAAAGTTCGGTAGTTGCAGGATTTGTGTTGAAATGGTTATAATGTTCATTTCAGTATACAGGACTATTCTAGATTTTATACTGGATGTATGCCAACAAATGCATGTATAAAACATAAGAATGCAGCATTTAGTTTCAGTGTAACCCATCCAAATCTGTCAAGCATTTTGTTCTATATTTTGATGAACTTTTCACTGTCAGGATAAATATAAAAAGACTTCTTCTTTTCTTTTAAGGGAGTAGGGGACCGACGTCGGCCATTAGACTCAAACTTTTATCGGCAAAAAAATCTGAAATTTTGCACAATGATACTTCTGCTTAAGACAATTTCAAATATATAAAATTTTTGGGGGGTCACCGTGCAAATTAATTTTATATGATTTTTTGAAATTTTAAGCCCATAAGGCATAATGTTAATTTCAATAATTTTTTTCTTTTTTTTTTGGACGGTGACACATCTTGAAATTTTTATCACGGCTAGGTGTGACCCTTAGCTACACAATGATACCAAATTTAGACCCAAAACACGAGCTAGTTTTTGAGATATAAGGTCGGTCCCCTACTTCCTTAAGGTTCTTTTCTCACATCTTGAGATAACGTATAATTAGCTGCTACCGGTGCAAAAAAATTTACTTAATATATTTATTGTCTTAAGACACACCATTTGCACCTAGTATAAATTTTTATGGCGTTAAAGCAATAATTTTCTCATGAAATTTTAAGTACTGAGGTCCGCAATTATAAAAGGTTGGAAATTAGGGCCTTTTCCGTGTCGCCTAGCTGTGAGTGCCTATAGCGCGCACCTTTGGTAAGGATAGAAAGAAAATGTTGTAAAAATCACTCAAAAACGTTCTGTATATTATGAAGATTTCATTGTTCATTGTTATATAAAGTTCAGTGTTCATGTAAAAAAAAAATAATAATAATAATAACAATAGCAAAACGTTGTGAATTCACGTTTTTATTATTCTTTTATTCCTCGACTTATTAAATTACTATAAGAAGGGACAGTAAGTTTTTACATGATTAAGGTTAGTATTATATTTTCATTTCTTGTAATAAAATTACACTTTTTTTTTGTAAGCATTACATAAAGTTTCTATGCCAATATAAAAGAAGACAAATAAAATAACTATTAAAATAATACTATTAAAATAATACTTAATAATAAATAAGCATAAAATTGGAAATATTTTACATGATTTTACTGACACATTTATGTATTTGCATTATGTATTTATGTGTTTTATGTATTTGTGACTGCATTTGTGTATTTGTATTTAGTCATTTTATGTGACATGCAGCATAAAGCATCTTTTTAATTTAGACAAGATGTTTTGTAAGTGAACTTAAATTAATTTAAATAAATATATTCGTATTTATTTATTAAATTATGTCAATTGTAAATAATTAGATCAACGATTGTTGTAACAAACTTAATGTTACTTTGAACTGCCTGGGTAAATAAAATTTCAAATTTCGTATATAATTACGATGTTATATACTCGGAAAAATAATTGAATAATGCATAATTATCACACTGTTGATTTAATGTTTTTGCTATACTGTATGTATAAGTTGAATTTATAAACAGTCACCTTCCCTTACAGTTTTGTACACTCAGCTTTAGTATACTAACAATAATAATAAAACAAATAAACACGCTTGACTCGTATGATAATAAAATAATATAATCATAATAACAATACTCGTGACAGTATAACGCACATACTTATTTTATACAATAATATGCGATTTATTACGAACATTACCGATAGGCACATAAATACTACAATAACAACACTTTTAAAAATCTCATCCTGTATACATAAATGTCAAGTTTTATGTAATTATGCGGTTAGTATTGTAAGTAGAGTAAGAATCAGAAGAGACCAACACTTTTTATATGTTACAACTTACAACTTTGTTAGTTTTACTATGAACTGCCTCGGTCAATAAAATTTTCTTATCGTTTCTAACATTCTGATAAACCACTAAAGCGCTCTGTTATTGTTCTGCTTAATCTCTGTACTTTTATTTACATATCTTACGCCAATTTTTGAATTTATATATATAGAATTCTTTTAAAAGCATTAAATAGCACTTTTGCATTATTCAGTGTGTAAGTTTGACTTTCGTTTCTAATTTTAATCAAAAACGTGCTGATGTACAATTGTCTTGTATTATTTGTGTAAGAGAAAGAAATGAATAAACATATTATTTTAAAATTTTATAAGTAGCAAGTGGCTAAACGAGTGGTTATATCTAAACTTTTTATTTTATAAATAATTCTATAAATCTTTGATCACTTATATTATCGCATATTAATGTAATTTTATTATTAATTATAAATTCAAAGTTTATTAACTGCATCTTCTGTATAAGCTTTTAAAATTGCAATAAATTATGAATTTTGTTTTTTCTATATTGAAATTTCGAAGAAATTTATTCTGTTATGATTTGATGTTATTTTGTTTCTATCGTTTAAAACATAATTGAATTTCACGTTTAACCACCAGCTTCATCGAGAGCTGGTGTGTACAGAGCCAAGTCTTCAATCGGGCCACGCAACGTACGTATACTTACGTAACAACTTTGCACTGCGACATGCAGTGCAAGATTGGTCATGTTGTTCACTTTATTATTGTTGACGTGCACAGGTAGAAATTAAATATCAAGGGGGCAAGGGAAAAGAAGGAAGATCTCCGTAGTCATTTGATGACGTAACAAGGTCGCGAGTCGCGAGGCAGGCAACAGCAACAGCAGGAGGCGGAGATAGTTGTGGGGGGACGAGGGAGCGAGTTAGTGAGTATACTTGCTGTGACTAAATGCATAAGGAGACAAGAGCACCAGTGGTTGTGGGACTTTGGTGCTCACGGTGCTCACATGTTAGTCAAATAGTGACTTAAGTTTATAAAAAAATAAGTGCCAAAAAAAATTTATCAGTCAAATTATTATTTTTATATATTATTGACAATGGCCTCATATTTTCGATGGCTTAAACATAATTCAGGAAGACGGGACTCGCATGAAAATATCCATGGTAAACCAAGAAGTAGATCTCTTGACGCAAAAGCATTAGAAAATTCCGGTATTAAACTACTATTAGCTCAAGTAAGTACTTCCACTCAGAACATACATTGAAATAAATTTACCCTAAAATGACAAGATGCAGATTTTTTTTTTTTTTTTTTTTTTTTTTTTAATTCCATCATTTTTGAAATTTTATTATCACAGTTTAAATTGTTATGGGAAAAAAAAATACTGCATTTGAAATGCACAAGGAAATAGATAGACCTGGCATCAGGTCTAGCTCAAAATGCAGAATTATAATAATATTTGGTTAATTTCTTACATCTGATTCTATTTATTCGATGATGTTATATATTTCAATTTTTACACATGATTAGCTAGGCGAAATAATTAATTGGTTATTCGTTTGTTTTTCGTCTAATCTGTCATTATCATAAAGTTCGCAATTACGTGGCACGATATTAGTCAATGTATGCATTTAAAAAATGAAACAATATTATTGAAACACTGATGTTAATGATGTTTTTAAATTAATGCAAAAACTAATTGCTTTATGTAATGTATAATTTGTATAAACAATTACTATATTATATAATACATAAATATATTATATTATATTAAATATAATAATATATATTCAAAATTTTAAATTGGTTTAGAATATATGTATAGTATCATTAGTTTGGACTGGTATTTATAAAAATTATTTGTCATGTTTGTTTTGTTCAAAACTTTGCAAACATCGAGCCAGCGGATATGTTTAATGTATTCGACGTTTCCATTTTACTACTTCCTCCGATTTAAAACACAGCCACTGCAGCGCAATGTAAAAATATATTTTGCTGTATTAACTCACCTCATCTATAAATGCCTCATGATTGAATTATAGAAACAAACAAATGATATTTTTATATCATTATCGCTTCGCATCTCTCTCTCTCTCTCTCTCTCTACATACAGTACAGTACATCAAAATTTTGTTCCAAGTCTTTTTTCACGAAGAAATTAGCATACACACCTTCACACACTTAATGAAGAGAATGCCGCTTTATTATTTACAATAGACTTTTGGAGATTAAAAGTTGTAATTCCTCTATATATATATTATGGTCTTAAGAAAAAAGCTGGTATTGTGTTCAAATTTAAATTCCACTATAAACAAATAAAGTTATTATTTGATAATGATCTCATTATTGTAATTATGTGCACCTGTAAGTGATGTACGAAAATATATAAAATACAGTGTGTTATATTTGCTTCCTCTCTGTGAAAAACAATCTGTTTTTCATTATGGTATTTCAATTTGTATATTAGAAAAAATCAAGATGAAGATTTTGGCATGTGTATAATTCAACATTAATTGTACTAATAATAATAATAAAATAATAAAAAACCTACAAAAGGTACCGCATTATACTGGAGTAAAATATTTTTATAATAAAATAATATTTTGCTCTATTTTAAATGTTTATATTTTTTAAAAGAAATAAGGCAATATTGAATAGCTATAAATAGAGTTTTGAGTTTTGCAATAAGCATGTCGCATTGTAGCGTCAAACAGTGGTTGACGATTCGAGTTTTCATTTTATTTTGTTGTCACCAGAATTTACTTTCCACTTGAACAGCACTCACATACTTTTATTTCCCACAAATGTTTTCCCATGTTTTCAGCACAGAGACAAACAGTCAACTGAATATACGTACAAAAGAAATATTTTAAAATAAATCGTTGTCACTGGATAAAGTAAGGTGGACTTGAACTTTGAACCAATATAAGGGAAATTAGTCATAAGTCATAATATATCACTCTTATTCTTATTGTAAATTAAAATGAATATTTTTACTTTTTTTTATTTAACGTGTCGTGTTATCTCTCTCTCTCTCTCTCTCTCTCTCTCTCTCTCTCTCTCTCTCTCTCTCTCTCTCTCTCTCTCTCTCTCTCTCATATTTATATATCAATAATTGAGTTCAGAAATGTTCATATTTCGGCTTTTGATTTTTCTATTTTGACCACAATTAGTTCTGGTCAAAATTCAAAGACCAAAACTAGACATAAATGTTTACACCGGGTTTTGCTTTTTGCGAAATGCTCAAAACTAGTATGGATCAAAATTTCGTGACCAAAAGCCGAAATAAACTGGCATTCCGGGTTTTGGCAAAAAGCGACGAACCAAAAGCCGAAATGAGCAAAAATACCTAGTTTGGGTCAATTTCGGGTTTTGATGCTAACATATATAAATATTTTTTTAATCGGGCATGTCGCATTGATCAAGCAAAACAGTGGTTGACGAATTTTTCGTTTTATTTTGTTGTCTCCAAAAATTTACTTTCTAGAAGAGCAAAAAAAGCAAAAAGAGAAGTAAAAATTTCAGCGCGCATTAAAAAAATCTCTCATTGTTTTAAATGCCCTGCTGTTAATTAAAATAAATTATTTTATGGTATATATATATATATATATATATATATATATATATATATATATATATATATATATATATATATATATATATATAATATAATATAATATAATATAATATAATATAATATAATATAATATAATATAATATAATTATTGTACAAAGCAGACAATTTTATAATCTAGACAATAGGTTATGCGCATTACAACCATGCTAAATGCATTATTAATGTATTTTTTCCACCAGATATATAATATTTTCCAAATAAAATACAATAATTATTGTTGAAATTGCATTTACAATTGGAAACGTATTAAAAACTTGTATATTATAAGTGACGGGCAAAGCAAATAAAGACGTGCTAATAAGAACGTATGTGTTTGTCTTGAATGACGATCCTGTGTGATATGACAAGGTGCTTTTCACGTCACCTCATCACCCGTGTGTGTCTTATTTTCTCTCGTAAACCCATTCTCTATACTGCAATGAACATTCACATTTATAACTCTATATAACAGGATACTTACTATAATATTATATACATTGTAAATATCAGAAGAAACCAAAAGAAAAAAATATTCAATACCACTTTTAGAATGTGAAATTTTCAAAATGTTTGTCTTATCTATATTCAAAGATTTAAACAAAATAAAATTATTGTGAAACTATATATATGGAATTGGTAAGAAAATTGTATTTATAAACGTTTGTTAGTAATGATACTGTATAGAAAAATATTCGCTACAAAATATTGAAATATTACACAAGTGGGATCAAAGCGTATTTAAATTTGTACATAAACTTTTTTTTTTTTTTTTTTTTTGCGTTATATCAGAAAGTGTTTATTCATTGAAAATATCAAATAAAATATTGAAAAACCTCAGTCGCTATTTTTCCAATAAAAATAAGCTATTCATTCATAACGTATAATATAATGATGAAAAAAACTTTTCTAAAGGAATATAAAATATGAAATATAACAAAGGGAGAAAGAAAAGTAGGAGATATTTTTGCATTTATTAAATATATTTATAATATATGTGACTGGGCAATTCTACAGTGTATAATTATATGACGTTTAGCACCGTCATTGCATTATTGTAAAAACACTTGATGCTTCCCGTCACTTAATTATCATTACTGAATCTATGGACATAATGCGAAAATTCAACGTATAATTTGCACATATATATAGAAATTCAAGAAATTATTACTATTATTTTTTTAATTTCAATTTTAATAAAAAGTTTCTTTTCTTTTGTTATTTCTAAAATTTAGTTACGCTCAATAATTTCTACGACAATCATGTAAAAATGTAATGTTTAATTTATTATGAACTTTATTTAACGAACCTTCATTAAAGCTAGTATATTATATAAACTTTTTAACTGATCTAAAATAATTATATCGATCATATAACAGTCGTTATCAGTGCTCTTGTTAACATACCTTCCAAAAATCAATTAATTTCTGATATATGTTTTTTTTTTTCTGCATTTCGTTCACATTTACAAATGCATGAAACTTACAATAACGCATAATAATAAATATATTATATAATATTTATTATATATACTTGTGTTAATTATTTATTGATTAAGAACAATTGCTATTTTATACTGTTCATCAAGTTTAGTATAATGTATTTAGTATAAAGTATTTAGTTTACAATAATTGATATATTGATGGTTCGATCAAAACTATTGATGTAGTAAAAAGTTTATCGTTACCGAATTTCCTATTAAAGAACAGGCACGTGCAATACCTTATAAGTGGAAACACTTCACTTTATATACAATGGTAATATTTCATCAATTTTTCTCTCAAACAATATATTATTATTACTATTTATTGCAACAATTGTGTCAGTATAACCTTGCACGATGGTAGTATTATATATATATATATATATATATATATATATATATATATATATATATATATATATATATATATATATATTTGCACGTGTATTCCATAAAAATGAATCATAATGTTATTATTGTTATTTTTACTTCTATACTATAGATAACAAGAAATTATTATTTTGCAATTATTTTTAGTGGTATAGGTGTTTGTTTGACGCGGCAGTAGGGGAAATGTATAAGTAGTGCAGTAACGTAACGCGAGTTTGTTTGTCGGTAATGATAAGAACATAATAATATAGCGTAAGCATCCGTCTTACTCCCTCCTCCCCCTCCTTCAATGTAAAAGCGTCAGACATAAATTTCTTCCAATACAATATAAACTTAACACTATAAAGTTATAGATATAATTGTGATTATTAAACATAATTTAACATATTTAAGAATGTAAGTGACTTAAATAATGCTAAAATAATTGAAAAAAATAATAATAATATTAAATTGAGATAAAAAAAGGGCAACATTACATTTCTTGAGCATTATAATATATATATATATATATATATAATTACCATTTATTCTTTTATGTTATCAATGTATGGAAATTTTAAAAATCCACTGCAGAATATAAGTACTGAAAACAGCATTTCTCTATAATGATAAATCATGACTTTGGACCATCATACATGTGTATATGTTATACCCCTTCAAAGTGGGGAATAAACTATAGTAGTATAATAATAATACGTAGTAATAATTTCGATTGCATTCTGGTATGGATAGGACGTTGCGAGTACCAGATGTTGCCACTTTAAAAATTTTAATCCTAATTTGTGAGGGTACAGACGGGTGAATAGACATTATAGCATTCTATATGTATATGATTGGTCCCATCTCATACTTTATAGGTTTGTTTTAAAAGTATACAGTAGTCCCTTTACATTTATTTAATATACGTATGTATATTTATTTATGTCATTTATGTGTGTATGTGCGTGTGTCTCCAAAGCATTCAATAATATATAACGGGAAAATATGATGAACGCTGTAATTTCAAATACATACAATTTAAGTAGACTCCTGACTCAATTAATGGCAGTCTTATGGGTTTTTACGTTGTTTTTTTTATGTGAAGGAAAAAAACTGTTCTCATTTATTGGCATTTTGAAATTATTAATTTGAGGGCAATTTTGATGCCACCAACACGTCCAGTCCATTTGTATCCAAATTTTCAAGCTTTATCCTTGCTTGCTTGATTGGTTCAGACGATGATATTTTTTTTGAAGTTTCCATTAATACGTCTGGCAGTAGTAGAATCTTGCCATTCATTGCGGCAAGACCATATTATAGATTTATATACTGTATTCGAAGGAAATGAAAAATTTGCACAACAATGGGAGTAAGTGCCAACATTTCAATGCATTCTTTGCCACCCACTGCACTCGCTTTATGTCTTGACCTGTGTAATATTATATATATATATATATATATATATATATATATATACTTATATACACAAAGAACAATAAATGTTTTAAAGTATTGATTAATAATATATATAGTACAAAAATATTGTATATATATACATGAATATTGAAACTTTGAAGCGTACACAAATTGTATTCTTGATAATTAGATTTCAGATCATGAACTTATAAATGAAATAGTGGTAGATGTAAATTCATGATATGATATTGACCAAGTTGTGGTTATAGTTTTATTTTGTTAATTTGACTACTAGAATAAACATGTTTACATTTTTAATGGTCGCTATATACGTGATCTGTTTTCATTATAATGATGAATGCCACTGATGTACTATTTAGCATATATGATTAAATACTATATGCAAATATAGTATAATAATAATACTTAAATCTTCTTGTGGTTTAAAACATCACAACAACTTATTATACTTTATATTAAACTACAATTAATATACTTAAAATCTGGCGAAGGACATTGTATATTCATATTTATAATAATCTTTTGTATAGCAATAATGATCGCGCGTGAAGCTTTTTAAAATAAGTTATATTCATCAAATTGGTGACAGTAAAAGCAAAATCGAATGTTAGTGAAACTTTTTATTATAATAAAATATAGTAATTTATATATTATTAAAAAAAGAAAGAAGATCGAAGAATGAGAGGAGAGAGAAAACAACAACATATGTAAACACTGTAAAGAAGAACATAATTTTAATATAGATGATCATTTAATTAGAAATCTATGACATGTATAAAGAATATTTTGCAATACGTATTGACAAGATTTTACGATCCAAAATGTTTAAAAAAAACATCGTGTAATTGACATTGCTGCTCTGCTAAATTTTCATACTGCATCAGCCACTCGATATTCAAGATTATATTCATATTCATTTTAGTAATAAATAAATTAAAATAATAAATTGAATTAATTTTAATAACATAAAAACAAGACAAATAATTATAATATATATATATATATATACTATATTTTTTTATGGTATATTATGAGCTTAAATTACCGTAATTATTACCTTTAATTACATTTTGAAGTACGCGACACTTTAAGACAAGTAAAAACAGGGCTGACCTGATTTGAAATGAATGGATTAAATTTACGTATAATGTTAAAAAACAAATAAACATGGAATTGTACTTGAAATCAAACAAAGTTGTAATTTAATAAATTAGCAAACGTATTCACTAACCAGTAAGTACTAAGTACAGTTAACATACATTTATTTTATTTGTTTTGTTTTTTTTTTGTTTTTTTTTTTTTTTATTATTATTATTATTATTATTATTTTTTTTTTTATTGAGGAAAAAGTGAAAAGTGTATAATTATATTAAATATATTTTAAGCCAAATACATGCAATTTCTTGGAGCATTCCATACCACTGTGGGAGGTGTTGTTATACCCAGTCGACGAGGCACGCCACACAAAATGCTAGCAGATTGCAACCAATGATAGCAGCGTTTACATTTTTTTTTTTTTTTTTTTA
This sequence comes from Ecdyonurus torrentis, assembly GCA_949318235.1. Classification (NCBI taxonomy): domain Eukaryota; kingdom Metazoa; phylum Arthropoda; class Insecta; order Ephemeroptera; family Heptageniidae; genus Ecdyonurus; species Ecdyonurus torrentis. The sequence continues at coordinate 15,501,858 of OX439127.1, read as the reverse complement.
CATATTTATTACTGTTCTCTCTTTTTCTTTCTTACGTAATGCACCATGTGACAATTTGCATTGCACACTACATAATTTAAAATTAAAGTATTCTGTTTTGTTATATATCGTATAATTATCACTATTTTTGATATAAGCAAATTTATCGTATAGCTATAAATAATAAGTAGCTATAGAGCAAAGAATTAAAAAAAAAAAAAAAAAAAAAAAAAAAATCATGGTGAAATTAAGGAAAAAGACAAATTCTTTGTATAATCTCATATTGAAGAAAACTACAAATAGATTGTCATTGTTATAATATTAATCAATTTGCGGTTCATATATTTTGTATCATTCAATATTTTAAATTATTATAACCTTATATTCTTTATGTTTCTATCACAAAACATATCTGTGAAATTCTAATTTTGACCTAGCACCTACTTTTTTTTTTTTTTTTTTTTCTTCTTCTTCTTCAAAATCAAAGGTTTTATTATAATAATAATATATCTTTATATTTAAGACACACATGCATACATGACTTTTCCAGCCCTATATCATATATAAACCTTGGCCATAAATATTAAATAATAATTATATAAAAATGCAACTATTTTAACATACAGTATGGTAGAGACAGTAGAGACCCAGTAGTTGGCATGCTAACGGCTTTTTACGGGTTATTTAAATGGAAAAGGCCGAGTCCCAATTGTTGGCACTTAGAGAAATATTAAGTTGAGAGCATTTTTGATGCCACCATTGAGTCCAGTCCTATACCCTGGGTATCCAAATTTTCAAGTTTCAAGTCTCTAGCTTTATTGGTTGAGGAGATATTAATTTTTTAAAGTTTTCATTAACCCATCTGCCAACAATTGGGACCTGCCAAGAACTGGGTCTGGACCATACCACATAATAATTTTACCAACTTTTTAGGTGAACCAAATTATTTTAATTATAAAACTAGCTCAACACTATAGCTTTAGCAACTATTATCTGATAAAAATTGAAGAACCGGATTATAAGGGAGCGAAGAAAAACATTGAACATGAAGCTTTTTTAATTGTGGGAGCTAAATTTCTATAATTCTTAGTTTGAAATTTTGTGTATAGGACCCCCCCCCCCCCTAAATTTTCACATATTTGTAGTTGTGCTTTCCGTAAGTAAATACCACTATAAAAAAAAAAAAAAAAAAAAAAAAGTATTTACCCAACAAGCTGAAATTGATCCATAAATGAATTTTGTGAAAAAATATCAAATTGCGTTATAGGATCAAATTTATAAGATGCTACGAACATGATTTTGCATCTCAGTGTTTTGCACATTCAATTTGCCGCATTTGCGTGACATTGAGAAAGTTACCAAGAAAAACCATAATGTGATTCGAAGAATGGACCTTTTTAAATTAGAAAATCAAATTTCATTTGTTGATTTCACATTTTTAGAATCCCATTCCAATTTCTATTTTTATTATTACTACATTTTTTGAGTGCAATAAAATATAGTTGAATAACTAAAAAGCTAAATTCAAATTCAAATTTCAAATTCAAATTCAAATTTGAATATAACTAAAATATAAATATATATAATATAGCTAAAATATAACGTTTAAAGTTTTGAACTTAATAGACAGAGGTGCGATACTTTAGTCTCCATTCCAGTTTTCATTGCACGTGAAGTAATGGACAGATGAAAAATTAATAAATCCTCGATCAGAGAACGCGAGAAATGGGCCTAATTAAGAATTTCATAACATAGCTTGATTATTATGTGCCCGAAATTAAATCAACGTGTAAGTCATTATAATTATTTCTGATTTGTTTTTGAGTTATCGCATAATATAATAATATATTTATATATTATACAAAATGTGAACCATACGTTTATACAGTATATTGTTCATTATATAATGCATCTTTGTATTTTCACACTATCTTTTTTTTTTTTTTTTTTTTTTTTTCCACTGATAAAAATATTGACATTTGCCATTGTTATTGATCATATCAAAATTTGATACGTAAATTATGCCACGTTTCGCGATTCATTATAAAATTATAAAATCTTTGCAAAAATTTTGGGATTTTTAAAAGATTTTTTTTTTCAGACGAATAACCTTAAATACGAAGAGTGTTAAAATATTATAAAAAAATAATAATAATGCAAAAGTTGCTTCAAAAAGTGCACATTTTAATTTGATAGGTTATTAAGGCAAAATCAGTCGGATCAAAAATCAAATTATGTGCAAAAAAAAAAAAAAAAATGTAATATAATATAATGTGTTGATGTAATTTATTTTCTAAATTTTGTTCATTAATTTTTTTAGTTATATATAGCAGAATAGGTACCAAAATCAATTTTAAATCGTGCGCCTTTCCACTTTAAATTTTTGGAAGTTAGAAGTTGGTTTTGCAAATAAATCAATCGTAAAATTATTAAGATTTTTTTTCTTTCTAAAAATTACTTTAATAACACCAGGTAGATGGCAACCTCTCTAACAGGTGTACTAATGATATTTTCTTGTTTTGTTCACAGAGGGCAGCAGCACATCAACAGCATGTTGCAGCCGCACAAAGTAAGTGGAAAAAAAATAATAAAAAGGCGGCTAAAAGTTTTACGATGAACGTAAAATTTCATTAACACAAAAATCATGCGCAATGTATTTCAATTCGAGATTACGAGCATGCCAACCCCTCATCCTCGTTTACACCCACGTATATATCTCATGTCAGTGTATGATGTCGAGGTCAAATCATTTTGCATCGTTAAAAAAAAATGTATATATAAATTGCTACTGTTTATTGAAGTAACTTAACTATATATTATATTATATTATATATATATATACATGTATATTTATATTATAGTAAATATAATATCTCTATTCTCTATGATATTACTTCTGTCATAATCGATGATATATGTAAGTACCCCAGCTCAAGTTTATACGACAATAATGCAACTAAATTTTGATACTCGGAACTTAATTAATTTATATTTTCTATAGTTATATTAGAGTTTTTATATAATCATCCTTCTATGATGAAATTGCAAAATTGTGCAGCATATACATATGCTGCAAATCTTTGTATATGAATGAGATTCTGGAGACTTTAAAGGTTCACCGTCTGTTCTGCGATTAAAATCTATAACTTTTACGTGTATAAAAAGTGATTCATATGTTTTGCTCAATATACTGTACTGTAGTACTACATATTCTCACGGCATTAAAATTAATAAATATATAAACTATAAATCAGAGAATCATTGTGGTAACTTATTTATAACAAATTTGAATATTTTTCACTTTTGCACGTTATGATAAATGTTAATTTAATTGTATCTGATGATCACGCACTTACATTCTGAAATATATTTACCATTATATAGGTGTACGTTGCGTATAATGAAGCTTTGAAATGAAACAAAAATTATATTAAGTTGCTTTCGACGTAGCTCTTCTGGAGATATGTAAATTTAAAGTTCAGTTCACACTTTAAGGAAACACGGAAAAAAAAGATGTGCTAAATTTAAGTAGATTAGTATACTAACGCAAATAAGCCCGCGCCCTAGTACATGCGTGCAAGATCTGAGTAGCCTGCATCTCTAGCATAAGTGACGCTAAAACCCTAGCGCTAGATTTTATACCACCTGCGATCTAGGGGGAGCGGTACCTAGCGTCAGTTATAGTCAGCATAGTTTTTATGTCACCTGAGATCCAGGAGGAGCGGCACCTGACTGCCAGCGCAGCTGTGCTTAACCCGCCTGAGCCGATCTAGTACAAAGAGATTATATAGATAGAGAGGTAAGCCCTATGTTAATAACATTGAGCTCTCTGTGCCGCCAAAGAAGTTACTCTCACAAAGACACTCAACTTATGGAGCTCTTTTTACAGTGCTGCTCCAAGCGGTCACTTGTGGTAAGCAGTGGCCCGTTCGAAAAATAATATGCGTAGAAGCAGAGTGAGGTGAGAAACTCGTTTCTGCGCAAGTAGCTGAAACAGCTGATGTGTGATTTTGCGAACACACTCAAGAGTAGAGCTATACGATGGCGACAAAGCGCAACTCAGAGCTAGGACCGCAGAGCTCTGGACCCTCTCCTCTCTATCTATAATAACTCTATGATCTAGTATTCCCGCGAACTAGGAGCTAGCATTGCTAAAATCAGCCAATCTCCGTTTAAATGGTCACGTTTCTCTATTTTTCAGGAGACCATGAAGAAGGTAATTAATTCTAAATTATCAGATTTATAAAAATACTTTAACTGTCTTAATTACCGCGTATTTCATGCAAATAGAATTATAAGTGACGATTTTACATAAAAAATAAAAATGAAGTAATCGCAAAGTCAAATAAGGTGCAAAATGAGTCGTCATGTAGTAACACAATGGTATATTATATTTGATATATTCATCGATATGGCCTATGGTAGCCAAACCCGATCGACGCATTGAAAAAAAAATGGTACTCTGTCCCCCGCTACTAACAAATTATGATATGATTTATAATTATGTAATTTATATGAAAGTATATTTGCATACAATTATAATAAACTAAGAACATCCACCGCGGGAATTATTCATTTCATTGAATATTTCAAATTATTACCAACGTTTATTTTTTATAATAATTAATAATTAAATTAATACACAGAATTATTTTAAAAAAATCTCATGTACGCCATTTTGCGGTCCAATTCTAAAATTTAGTATATTAGTGCTAACTCAAATATACTAGGGGTGAGTTTGCAAGCCCACCTCACCTGAGTCTATTTCTCCTGGCCGACAGGTATGCTATGCTGCGCGCAGGTAGGAGCGGTTCTAGCATACCGCCCTACTAATTCTCAGTTAGGACTGTCTCTATTGCAAAACACAGCATTTTAATACTAGCTTTTTGCTTAATTTAAGTAGATTTTATTTTCCGTGAATATATTTAATATATGATATAAATTTGATTGCAATCTCCATTGAAAGCCAATGGATTGTCATGTATTAAGCTTCAGTTCACAGTAAATATATTGTAATTATGAAAGTAATTCCTTATAACTTTTGTAATAAATGTATAAAATTGATCATTTCAAGAACACGATAATTTTACGTTATATATAATAATGAAATTAATTGTGCGTGCCGGGATACATAACCTTATATCGACCTCAAGGATTTGAAATACATATTAATAAAATATCAATATTAAACATAACATGGCCTACTACTCAGACAAAAATGAGGAGTATTCAATAAGTATTCATATCCAGGTAAAAAATACAAAAAGAATACTACATTGTATTCATTTTGTATTCTTTTGTGTCAAATTCAATACAAAATGAATACTTTTTCTGGATAAATACAAAAAGAATACTAAATTTTTATTGCCTTTTTTCGAGTGAATACATATGGGTAGTAAATGAATACAGTTTCAATACACTTCTCAGGTAAAGGGTAGTAAATGAATATAAAAAGAATACATTTTGAATACTCCGATTTTTACCTGAGTATACTATATAAGTTTAGCCTATTATGGTATATTTCTGTGCGAACTATATTGTAGCGGGTACACTGTTCATAATTGTTGAAGTCTTAACAAACGTATAATTAAGTTAGGATAGATTTTACTTCTATAGTGCGATCCTGCTAGTAGAATTGCATTTTCTATAAAAAAAATATCGATTTTTCACCAATTTCTCTCTCTTTCTCTCCCCCTCATTTCTAAAGTTATACGAAGAAAGGCGATAAAAATTGCCTGCAAACAAAAGAACATTATTATATGCTAGCTATGTGCAAAATATCACTTTTCAAAGATTTGAGATTAAGATTTTATTACTTTACTTTCCATGTCTTTTATTCACAGAGTAAAACAAGTCCATCATACAAGATGTCATTAAAAATATATTGTAAATTTTTTTTTTAAAACTTTTCTTTAATCCAAAAATTAGCACTTATCGCTAAGTATGCAATTTTTACTTTTCTTTCTTTTTCTCCTTTATCTTGGACCTACCTTGGTTTAACAACTTTTTGCATCTTTGGGTAAAAATTAAAATTATATGATGATGGATTTTTAAATGCTGGAGTGTTTCATATCTATAAGCTAAATTTGTATCCTAAATTTATTTATATCTTTTATATGATATATATGCATTGTTGTCAGTATAGAATGAATTACTGCGCGTTATAATACAGTACAAAACAACATGGTTTCCCAATAGAATATAGAGCGGAGCAAATCGTGTTATGTAATCCAATTCACCAGATCAAGAGACTAAAAGCTAAATAGCCTTGACCAAATATAATTTGCTCTTTAAAAGGTGCTACACAGCTATACAGTTTATTGTTTTTGTGTTTTGTTTTTTGTTACACTATATACGTTAAAATAAGTTTTATTATAGGTTTTTGTGCATTTTTTTTCTTATCATATATTGTTAGCAGCATATTATGCAATGTATAGGCTGTGTAACGTACGTGTGCACGTACAAATAAATACACATTAAAATAAACACAAACTTATTTGAAGATTTTCTTTATTATTAACTTTTGTTTGTGTTTTGTACGTTGGTGCTGGATACGAGCCAGCATGTAAACTGCAATATGAGAAAAATAAAAGACATTTATTTGTAGCCAACATGGCTTGTGCTAAAAATAGGCTTTGCATAGTGACAAAAACAAATCATGTAACAGTCAGCATATGAACAACAAAACATACATTAACACCTTACAAAATATAGTCCGAAACTTGGCCCCCCTCCCTCCCTAACCGAAGAAAATATTGTTAACAAACTACGATATCTGAGAATGTCTGTATCGCTGTTCGCATGATAATTATTAAGTAGAAAACAAACCAAAATAACCTGTTTTATAGTGATTTTTTTGTTTTACAATAGTATCTATAGCATATACAATGCTTTTATTCGATAACACATTAGGTCTTGTTCACATACGGTGACCGGTGACACTGTTTCATATCTTTATTTTAAACTATAACATTTTGATGCAGTCAAATTTATTATGCATATAGTTTCGTGTGAACGTAAAGACAGTGCATTTATTACAATTGTTCTCTGAATATACATTAAAAAAAATTTATACGCTGTTCCGTTATAAAGTTTATGTATAATTTTTTTTTTTTTTAATTAATTACGCATAACATTTTTTGTAAATAATTGTTAAAATATTTTCGTATAATAGATAAGATACATAATAATTATATCCCCAAGTGTTTTATTTAATAGTATTCATGAGAAGCAATTTTTACTAATTTTGCGAGAGCGCTTTTTTTAACGCAAGCATATACGTAGTTCAAGATAAATATTAGTTTTTTTAAATATTAATAAAGAAGCAAATTCACTACTAATTATTATTATTAATTTAAAATTAGTGTTAAAATACTTATTTTAAATAATATCGTACACTGATTTCATATTACGATATTAGGCTGTTGTTCCACACAGTAAATTATACAGTAGTTCATATGTCTCATTAGAGAACCTTAACAGATAAGTGACATAACCTCATGTTTTAGGCAGACCCGCAATACATCTGTTTTGAAAGGCCCGCTAAAAGTACCCAAACTTTGAAGCTACACTCTGACCAAAACAAGGTTGTTCCCGCCAAAAGCTGTATCCGCGGTGCTAAACCAATCAGAGAGCGTGTTATAAACCTACTAGCCAATCACAGTTGACTTTACATTGTTAATTACACTGTATTGGGAGAAGTGTAAATGATTGGCTACCCACAAAATTAGAGCTTTTCTCATTGGCTAAGAGTATTTCGACTGCCACTTAAGTTTGGGTACTTTTAGTCTTTAAAGACTAAAAGTACCCAAACTTTTTAATTAGAGGGACTTTCAAAATTAATGTATTGCAGGTCTGCCTAAAATATGAGGTTGTCGCTTCTCGATTAAGGTTCTCTAATCTGATATTCCCGCTATAGGAGTTGAACTTCTGTTTAATATTATACTGTGTTATATATTAAAAAAAAAAATTTGATTTGATTTGTTTATTGTTATCCAAAAATAGACAATGTTTTGAAATAATTGAAATAATTTATCAAATTTATTATACATGAACAATTTTTCTAGCTATTATTATTCTATAATTTTATTATATTATTATTCTCTAATACTGACTTTAGGAAAATTAACATATTTCATATAAATAATACGGTTCTTTGAAATTTAGTGTAGTGTAAAAAGCATAATATCAATAAATGTATTTAAACCATATTATAGGCAGATGAAGTTTACCATATTATATTGAAATATGTTCATTTCTTTTGAAATGATGTCAGACATCCACTTATCTTTGTGTATTATTCAATATTATGTGTAATATCTATTTTTCTGTTCCATATTTTTATGTATTACAATTATACGTACTATTTTTATTACATCACTATAATCTAGCTAATACACGCATGAAGAATTAACGACCTAGTTTGCGTGTCTTATGTCACGTGTTTCTATACGTGAATATTGCGATGAGAAGAACAAAAAAAAAAAAAAAAAAAAAAAAAAAAATGTCGAAAATATACTTTGCTTTATGCATAAGAAATTATCTTGATGAGGTCATGGAAAAAAAAAATCACCTTAAAATTAATATTCTCAAGTTTTTAAACACTTTTCATAGTTAGCAATTCTAAAAATTGAATTTTTTATGATGAAGATATACAGTATAAAAAAGTATGTCTTACATAATATATGTATCTAGCTCTCTCTCTCTCTCTCTCTCTCTCTCTCTCTCTCTCTCTCTCTCTCTCTCTCTCTTATCGCTTTCTTTTATTGCTTGAAAACAATGAGCAATGCTGTAATATTTATCTCCGTTACCAGTATTTTATGAATTTATACTTTATTTTGATACGCTTAATTTAGTATTTTTATTGCTGCCATCTTTACATTATAAGATTTCTTTTACTTTTAGTATCTTTCGCAAAATATGTTCCAAGGAAAATTATGTACAAACTGTATTTTACATGGTATAATTCACTGTACTGTATGTAGTATGTACCGCACCTACAATACCTACATACTCTGTCATAGAACATTTAATTCTTTGCCTTATTCCTCTACGGCAATCGAGTAAAATTTTATATAACAGAGTGAGTATGTATGTACATTGTACAGTACAATACATACGTATACGTGTTTTCAAATATGCCTCTGACATCAAACATTTTCTTAAAATTTCTTTTTATGTTTTTCAAGAGGAACCCTTTTATTATGCTCGATAGGATCATGCGTTATCATCCACATCGTTTTATCTTCTACCACTATTTCTTTTCTTTTCTTTTTTTTTTTTTGGGGGGGGGGGGGGGTTGGGGGAGGGGGCATCAGACTCTTCATTTGTTATTTTTTTATAGAATAATTTAACCAATAACCTGTGTCAGCTAACGATAGTATCGATGTCAAATATCGTATCCCCCACATATCTAATAAATTTATCAGTACTATATTGGTATCGCATATTTCCCAGTGCTTTTTGCGTACTGTATATATATATATATATATATATATATATATATATATATATAATTATATATATATATATATATATATATATATATATATATATATATATATATATATATATATATTTACATGATGACGATTACTTACTCTCTGAAGTATATATTATGCGTTGTGCTGTGCGTATAAAACATCATTGTTGCGCGAATTATTTTAGTAGTGCGTTTGAAATGCAACTCGGAAGATATCGCATTATTTGAATTCATTCCCTCATTCTCAGTTGAGACCATGGCTTATTCTGTAATAACGATAAGTATTAATATATAATTAATTACTATAATACTCTGTATGTATTTAGGTGAAGACCGTGGGAACTCTGATTATAAATATATTGTCCACATCAGTATTCAATCTATATATTCAAAGCTTTTGTATTATTATTTATTGTTATATTTTTTCAAAAAAAATTTTTTTTTTTTAAATATGTGAAATGATATAAAAAATTGTTGAATGTAATGATTCGTTTTTATTATTATTATTTTTAATTTTGAATTATTATAATCAATAATATTACTATGAGAGTTTAAAAGTGAATAAAAAAAAAGTGTATATTATGTATTACTTAAAAATAAATTTCTGTTGGCTTATAATGGCCATACAATACAATCAGTAAACTGACCGTGCAGTACGTAATTCTTTTTACGTATAACGTAAGAAAATACATATTTGAATTTGAATAAATTATGTACCATAATTTATTTATTAAAATTGTTAAAGGTTAGATTTTTTTTTTTTTTTTTTTTTTTAGAGAAACACTTTTAGTGCTTTATGCTTCTTGTCCTAATTTTATGAAGGGGTGGAAAAGATTTACTTGTGATATCACAGCGTCGCGAGGTAGGCTTGCGCAGTAATAAGTTTTTGCAAACTCATTATATTTTCTCCCCCCTCCTTTTAACCTGAGCTGTGAGCTTTGTCATGCTCTCATGAATACCTCAAATTTCAAGGTCAAAAAGTGTGTGTTTGTGTGAGAGAGAGAGAGAGAGAGAGAGAGAGAGAGAGAGAGAGAGAGAGAGAGAGGAGGAGGAGGAGAGGGACAAAATATTTGCACACCACCACAATTTATAATTTTCAAATGAAAAAACACGTTGTAAAAAAAAAAATCATAACTATATGCAAATAAAAGTAAAAGTTTTCAAGCATTAAAATTTCCATTTTCATTAACGCAGTTTAATTTGCATAAGATAATAATACTTTATAATGGGAAATAAACGATAATTTTTGAAATTCTATAGTTAACTAAATTTAATATCAATATTTGACACAAAACTGAACAACAATAATGTTTATTTTATTTTAAGTGACGTAATGAAATGCATTTTATCGTACATTTTCCGGCGTAACATTCTTTATTTTGCCATTTCTTAAATTATTTTAATATTCTACTCATTAAGAATCACAATAATAAAAACGCAAATAATAGAGAGGAGAGCAACACAACTAAATTTAAATTGAGGTAGACCATGGTTTTTTACTGGATTTGCTCCAATTCATTTTCTTTGATTTATTTATATGAACTATAGTGCTTTTTATTTGAATTAATCAATTGCATAAAATAAATGTACGTATATAAATTTATAATTTATTTATTAAAATGCTGGACGTTTACTATATAATATACAGTATATTGTAACATATAATAAATATATGATCTGATAAATTTGGATTTATACTTTTTGCGTCGATTATATAAATACTACAAAGTCGCGGTCTTAATAGATCAAGAACATGCAATGGGAGAACATTAACGTTATTAAATTTTTTTATTTAATTTTTAATTTAATAACGGTAATAATTAATAATATATCAATGCATGAATGCACCAGTGATTCGATGCATGATTTTTTTGCTTGCGAACTCTATATCGAGTCTTGACGTCATTTTATAATATCTTATCTAAGTGACTCTTTTGATTGTAATAATTTCGGTGAAGAAAAAATAATCAAAAGAATGGAGGGAAAAAAATGCCAATCGATGTGGCTCCTTTTGGTAGTGGTGTGGCATGATAGTGGGCCTGCTTGATGATGTGCTATAGCCCCCTTCCTCCTTGTGCCCCCCCATCCGCCCGCCATAGCTAAAAGCTTCTCTGTGAAATAGAAAGTCGAAAGCAACGTTGCCATTCCACTGTAGTAATTGTAAAAATAGAGATGAAAAATTTATAAACAAACTAATTGAACTAGTAGTTAACCTTCGTAATTATTAAGAATTGGATTTTTATATATAACCACAACGTATGCATGGTATTTGAAATTAATACAAGTACTTTTTGAAAGGTATATAAGCCTTACAACGAGTTTATTTTTAAAAACAAAATTATGGACTATATTGATGAATTGTTACACATATTCCAGAAACGTGAATCCATAAACGTTAACCTGCCTTCTTGTGTTATTTATATAATATAAATTGCTACTAGTATTTTCAAACTCCTACCTAATTTATTACCATTAAAAATTGTGTGATTGTTGATTCAAATTTGCCAAAATTTACTGTCATCGTAAGAATAAAATGTTTGATAAATATTCTTTAAAAAAAAAGGGGGCTTTTTGAGTACGTGACAACGAAAAATACTTGGCTCTAGCCACACTTGATGGCAGCACGAATTCTTGACAAAAGTACGTAAAATATAGGTTAACTCGGTCGTCTTATGAACGCTTCTGGTTCCCGTTCTGTACTGCGTGTCCCGTAGCTTTTTTAAGTTGGCTGGAGATAGAGTCGACGTAGAAGCACTAGTTCTTTTTAGTCACATCTCGAATCACTGCTTTTGACTTTCCGTGACTTAGCGGACATAATAAGTCTTAGGCATAATTAAATAACGTATATTTGCATTACTGCAACTCAGTTCATTGTAAACCAATATTATATATATATATATATATATATATATATATATATATATATATATATATATATATATATATATAATATATTTTTTTTTCTTGAAGATAACGATGAGCAAGTGCGTTGTGTAAAATGTTATGTAAATGAGCATGGATACAAAAAAAAAAAAAGAGAGCAGGCAACCAGGCAAAGGCGGCAAAAGCTTGCTAGCAGCGTGCTATAGTACAGTGTGGAGGATTGGGGGAAGAGTTGGGGAGATGGAAGCGATATGACCGCGAGCCGCGAGTGTGCAGCTGTATTTTTTTTTATTTTTTTTTTTACTTTTTGAGTATTTTTCTATCAACGACACAGCGTAAAGGTGTGTTGGTCATTTTTACCTGTGGCTTCAAGTGACAATTAAGCTATAGCTTCAGTTATGTTAACGAGTTAACAGTGATACGTTATTTTATGTGAGAAATTGAAATGTGATACAGTGCGGTTATATACTTATGCACCTCGTATTTAAAGTTATAATTTGAGTTATTATTAACAGCAATATGTCTCTGCATTCATCATCAGGTAGTTCTAATGAAAACTGTGGTGTGCAGAGCACAGATAGCCATCAGCATCACCACAGACTTTCTTTACATGAATTAATTCGTCATTTTCGACGTGCTCATTGGCGACTTTCAGGTGATAGTGATCATGATAGTCATTCAAAACGACGTTCTAGTTTAGATTCACCATCAAGTAAAGATGCAGCATTTCGATCACGATCTAAGTCTTTGGATGATGGACATAAAGCCGGGTTAGCAGCAGCACTAGCTAGAGGTAGAGCTGTATTGCGTAGAAATACAGCTGCAGCTGGAGGAAATAATTCAACATTGGGTTCAAATGTAGTCGGTGAATGTGAAGCTACATATCGTGTCTATGACTCTATAGTCAAAGAGGGTAAGCAATTATTATAGATATATTTTTTATTTCAAGTTTTAAAATATACATAAACTTAATATTATGCAGTGTGGTGGAACTGGGCGGTGCACGCGTGCATACGTTGCATGGGAAAGGTATATACACACAGAAAGCAAAAATGCTGAGTTAGCTATATTTATCATTTTCAGTTGCAATGATGTATTCTATACAAATAATAAGTAAATAGTGTGTGCTTGTGTTATAAAACAATAATAAAGGAAATAAAATCTAGAATACAATGCATTTTATGAAAATGCTGTGAATAAATTGTTTTGTTATGTATTTATAAAATCACAAGTTTAATTATATTCATTTTCAAGTAAAAAAAAAATAATAATAATAAACATGATTTCTGTGCAATTTTGCTGTTTTAATTATATACTTTCGTGAAATTTTATTTATTTAATGAAAGATTAAAATATAATCGATTTTATAGAAAATATTTATTATTTTACAATATATTTTTACTGAATTAAAATATTGTTTTTTTCTGTGACTTTATAATTTTAACAAAACTTAAATGGGCTTCGTTCACGACCACGTATATACGAAACAGGAAAATAAAAACTATAAGCAGTGTTGCATCGTCGCAATTAATGCAACAACAATAAGAAGAAAAAATACACAGCTGTAAATTACACAGCGATAATTAATATATAATACATGTAGCATGTAGCGATAAATTTACGATTAATTAGAAAAAGTAAGTATTTTATTTGATACAACTTATGTTAAATTTATTGTTATATAATTGTAAAAAAAAATCAACGCATACCATGAAACATATCATTCTGCATATACACTTCGATGCTAGAAGTTTTTATTACTATTTTAATTATTTATTTATTTTTGGAAAGCGCACGTGACCATTGGTGCACCAGTAATGGTGTGACTGCATCGTCTTGGAAAGAGTATCAGACAGTACGCATGGTGGTGCATTGTACGCATTATTTGTAATAATTATTGATTTCATCAAAATGATAATATAGGACATCGTGAAGTCGAAAGTAATATTATCTATCATTATAAGACACAAAAATAGAGATAAAATGAACATTTACGACATCTACCAAAGATTTAAGGAACTATAAGTTCACACGTGCGCCTGTAGAGATAAATGTATGCAGCCCGCACAACAAATATGTTCAAATAGTTGCATACTCATAAGGAGTACGAGCTTTAAAAAAAAATGATTTCTCAATTGTTTGATAACCCTAATGTATATTTATTTTGTCATGAACTACTAGACAATTTAAATTTAAAAAAAAAACTAAATTTAGGACAACAATAAAGTGCGGAATGCATGTTGCTTTGATTTATTTTAAACAATTAATATTTATGTAGATTATTCCATTATTCCATGTGAGCAGATAAATTAAGTTTTTCTGGAATCTCTGAATTGACTGTTATCCGAGAAAAAGAAAATAACTTAATATGCTAATATTATTGTTATTATTAATATGCTAATTATACAAATTAATAATTTTAAGCTGGAAACTGTTAAAACTAAAGATATCACCTGCAATTTTTTTACTGGCTACTTAGGTAACGTATAAATAGAAATGTGCATAAATTCTATTTGTACATAACGAATAATAACTGTCTTTAAAAACTAAAAATAGTCATTGAATAAAGAGTATATTCCATTTTGTAAAAATAGAACCGTTGCAAAAACTTCAGGGTTAAAGCGTTGCCCGTGGGATACTGCGTTAATGTCATAACAAAATATCCCTATATTTTATGTAACTTTTCAAGATTTGCAGTTCTTGTATGTCAGTAATTGTTAAAATTATTCTGAAACATTGGGTGCGTATTACAACGTGATCATATTGATTTTTTTTTTCTTTTTCACCAAATTCGACATAAAGTGGGGGGGGGGGGATTTTATTCACAATTACGTTGCTTTGCACGGTGATTTACGAAGTGATGACTCAAGGTGTGATTTTTTTGTGTTTTTATAGGTGCCATGCTACGGCGCAGCTCACTGGATCCTGAGCGGCGACGTCTTTCTCTCGGAGGTTCAACACCACACAGAGCCAGTGACGCGTTCCTCGATCCTGCACACGCAGCAATACTCTTTAGAGACTCTCGTGGGGTAGGTTATTATTTATTACAACACCATTGTTTTCTTAAATCAGGGCTCATTGTATACCAAGCCTGGAAAACTAAGAGAAATTTTTTTTTCCGTGATGATTACAAGAAAGCCGTGTTGTATTGTCTGACGATGTATATAGATTAACTAAAATGAAAATAATGTTTTGAAATAATAACAATAAAAAAAATGTAGATATTTTAACTCGCGATTTGCACCTCGTGGCTACTAGTAAGAAACTCATGTACTATTATACTTGTAGAAACTTTGTTGAACTGTACTTAATATTTAAAACCTAGAAATATAAAAGTACGTGCTTATTTATTAAACAAATAGCTCAGCCCTGGTGTCATTACGTTTCTTCTCTCTCTCTCTCTCTCTCTCTCTCTCTCTCTTTTATATATATATATATATATATATATATATATATATATATATATATATATATATATATATATATATATATATATATATATATATATATATACTAAAATTTAAAATGTTAACATTACATTGAACTATCCAACAAAAGCTCATTGATTTTAGTTAGCAACGAGTCGTTTTTACTGCCGGTTTCTTGAACTAAAATACATGCATTTTCTGTTTACTCTTCAATTAAAGCGATTTAGGACAAATATCCTCAGAACACAACGTAGAATAATAAATTATGTAAATTAATACTTATCGTTTGTTGTGATTTGAAAACAATTACTACCATCTTTCTTAGCATAATCTCTTTTCATCGATTTTCAATGATATCTATATAGAAACATGGGTGACAACAACACTGTCAACAATAATGCATTATATCATACCCCAGATTAGAGTTCAATAAACTTTTATTTCTCTTCTGTGTGTACACATAACATATATCGTATTAGCATAATTACTTAAGACTGTTATAGAGAAAAACAAAGCTTGCATGAGTTGGAAAATAAATCCATGGAAAAGGTAATTTTATCTAGTGCTCCGTATAGTGTTAGCAGAATGCAAGTTAGAAAAATAAACAATTTTCCTATTGAAGTGCATTAGATATTATTTTATAATTTACCCAATGTAGAATGTGAGTGGGGGTGGGGGGTAAAGGGATTATACTAAAACCTTTTTTTTTTTTCCGAATAAAGTATATTGGTTACTCAATATACCTACATTGTAACGTAAGACTTTATTTCTTATGCAAAACATACCACAGCTATTTTTCTTTTGATAAACATGCACTTACCCTATGAGTCATGTGTGGTGTAAAATATATCATTTTTGCGCACTAAGTTACAACACATAATGGGAAGCTGTTTTTCATATAATTTTTTTCATATTATTTCAAACACTCTAATAAGTATATTTGCAGTATTACGATGAATAATAATTGCAGTACATTAATAGTAATGGATAGAAAGAAACTATTTAAATGATAACGTTTGTGAACTGGTTGTTATTTTTATGACGTCAGATCATTGACTTGCATAGCGATATCCTATTATTTACTGAGAAATTACAAACAATAAAATTGTTATATTATCGATTCTTTTGAGTGATGTTATTGTATATTCCTGTAAAATCAGTATTGTTTAAGGGGCCCACAGGGTAGAAGTGCAGCATTCGTAATGCGAAAAATCTTCCTACTCTAAATATAAATAAAATTTGTAAAATATAGTTGTAGTGTTTATTATAATAAAATAATATTTAAAATTATTAATAAGCATATTTTAAGATTAAATTAATAATAATATAATAATAATAGAAAAGGATTTAATTTGAAACTGTTGCCAAGAAATTTAATGTTTGAGACTGCATGTTGAATATTTTTATTAATTATTTATTGAATGCCAAGTGAGTTATTAACATGATTCGCTAAGACGTTTTCTATATGGTTGAGGCAGCCAACATCAAATGACATGGGTTAATATAGGCAGCCGGTTACACACAAGACAAGGCACGTGCTGTACTCTCTTTGTATTTCTGCTCACAACAATAATGATGCATTTTCACGTAGACAAAGGAGAGAACACCTAATACGATTTATAGGCTATTAACAAGTAAAATTAAACAATATGATATAACAAGTTAATGTGAGGTAACTAGAATAGTAAAAATGTTTGTCCTTCAGTTACAAATTTAACTTAAGTTTTTCGTATCATACAAAAAACATGTATTAAAAAAAAAAAAAAATCTTTTAATTTGTTTAGTTTTAATATGTTTAAATTGTGTGGGAAGGTGGGAGGGAGAAGCAATAAAAAAAATGCAATAATTGGTCAGTATCGTATGTTTTATGTTGCTTAATACTGTACTCTCTTGAATCTGTGTTAATTGTTGCCTTGATAAAGTGTTGTTGTTACTGGCATACATCACAAGTCGTGAAGCATTGTATCATAAGACTTTGCAAGTTACCACCCTCTCTTCTCATTTGATAGTATGATTGCTATAGATGGCAGAACGAGCGAAAGAGCGTACAGTCTCCAGTGGTTCAGTCAGTTACTAGAAGCTCGCGGGGTTATCCGTTTATAAAGTGGTACTCATTACATGTGGCTCCTGTAATATTTTGGACATAATTTCCATTTAACAAAAAAGTGTAAAAGAAGTAATATATACATTATAATCCAAAAAATATATTGGAGCGGAAAAAATTGCTAAAATAGCGATTTTTGAAAAAAAAAATCAATAATTGGGACTAAAAATTAATTGTTATCAATTAATTTATGTTGAATTTATTTGAATATCTTATAGTATTAGTTTTATCTTACTTAAATCTATTATTGGTAATTTGGTGGTACGGCAGTGGATTACATTTTATTTACAATTTATCAAAATGTAGCTATCAGACGATTTTACCGTCCAAGTGGTTCGGAGCAAAAATGTGGAGATCATTTGTATCTGCGTTAGGCATCAGTTCTCCTGATTCAAATTCTAATGAAAATACAAATAATTGCAACGCGAAAAAGAAAAATGCTAAAGTAACTTCTAATAAACTCGTAAATTGGTATACCAGGGTTGCGACCAACGCTGTCCGTCGACACAATGCCAATCGTACATGGTCCTCAAGTTATCACTTTCAACCTCCGGAACCTACAGTAGCTAAACTTGTAAAATGTGACTCCCATTGCCATGAAATTCAAAAATATGATTTAAATCACGATTTCACTACTTGTTCCACAAGCCTAACAAAATATACCCCAGACAATAATTCAAGTGGTTGTTCTTCTTCTCTTGATGAATATGGAAAGTTTTGGGAACTAAAAAATAATGTGGTAAGCTAGTTCTGTCTTATTTTTGCATGTTGTAAATATGTAAATACCTTTTGGAAAGTTCAGAGCAACTTGTTGCGCTAAAAAGCAACTCGTACATTCAGTGTTATAGCTTGCCATGGTTATTCATTCGTACGTGGTATAGTTAATTTTACAATAATAGTAATAAAAAAAGTACTTAAATAAAATAGTAAGCTCAAAATAATATTAAAAAAAATTATACGTCAAACAGTTCGAAATACTGTATGTAAATCAATTTATTATAAATGTAAACAATGTGTAAACCTACCTAAAAATAATAATAATTATTATTAGATGGGAGGACAATTCATAAAAAATGTACTTGTACCTAAAATAAACTAACAATTAGAACAAATTCTTTGAAAAAATTTTGTATTGTTGTATCGCTTAAATTATGTAAGATACTGACAAAATTAAAAAATAAAAAGAAAATTCATGGAGAATGTAATAATAGAAATAATATTTTTAGATAAAATAAGTGCAAATAAATTTTATCATGGAGCGAAAAATCAGTTACCCACTCAATCAATTATGGCACGATTTCTTTATATGAATAATAATCTTAAATCATAACAAAATTTGGAGCAATAAAATTAAACACCTAAAAATTTTCCTAACAAGTGCATTCCTATTTTAATTACACTATACCTTGCATATTAAAAAGAAAAAATATATAAAATAAAGTGCATGGGTAATAAACTTGTAATGTAACTGCAACAGGCAAAGTTTCCTTTAGAGAGAAGAGAAAATATAATTAGCAAAAAGTACATCATAACATATATCAGTCGTAAGGGAAGAGCATCTTATTTACAGAAAATTGTGCTTCTTTTATTGCAGTTCCTACATTTTTATTGAATTGTGCAATAAATATTATATTGTTTATTTACTATAACATGATGTATATTTGTTTAGTTGTTCTTCTTATTATTATTATCTATCTTCCTATCTCTTTCTTTCTTTCTTTCTTTCTTTCTTTCTTTCTTTCTTTCTTTCTTTCTTTCTTTCTTTCTTTCTTTCTTTCTTTCTTTCTTTCTTTCTTTCTTTCTTTCTTTCTTTCTTTCTTTCTTTCTTTCTTTCTTTCTTTCTTTCTTTCTTTCTTTCTTTCTTTCTTTCTTTCTTTCTTTCTTTCTTTCTTTCTTTCTTTCTTTCTTTCTTTCTTTCTTTCTTTCTTTCTTTCTTTCTTTCTTTCTTTCTTTCTTTCTTTCTTTCTTTCTTTCTTTCTTTCTTTCTTTCTTTCTTTCTTTCTTCTTCTTTTTTTTTTTTTTTTTTTTGTGATTCCACTTCTTTTTCTCGCTCATCGGGTATATTTGTACGTTGTACTGTACGTAGTTTCTTGCTTTGCTCAATAAAGAATTATTATCATTATCACTGAAATTATAATATAATATGTCACGTATTATCTGAAATAAAATCAAATAAAGTTAATAAATCATCATCATGAATCATCCAATAAAAGTTCTTATTTATCATCATTTCAAAAAATGATAGATGCAAACTTTTTTTTTTTTTTTTTTACGTAAATGGTAGCGATTATAGCAGCACCAATACTGCATAATAATGCTTGATACGAATTTTTGTTTCACACTCATGTAAGAAGAAGTTGATCAGGTGATGACAGTCATGTTAATTACAATTGCGATGTTGGCTTTAGTCCCTATATGAAACTTTATGTTTTATCATGTGTGTCATTAGGTAGAAGCGCAAACTAAAGAGAAGGCAGTTTTGAATTCTTTATTAATAATGTTGATAACTGGAAACAAATTAATATTGATTTAAAATCGCAAACGATAATCTTCAAAGAAAAATTTTTTGCTTTAGGATAATTGGAATATATGTATTATGTAATATGTATCACACATACACACGCACACACACACACACACACACACACACACACACACACACTGCCTATTTTGTAAATACAAAAATCCACCACGGTGAAATGCTGCAAAACTATAAATAATCATTTAGTTAATAACATCGGCAAAAGTCAAATTTCCTTGTCTATTTGAAAGCTCATTTCCTACTCTTACATTGAGTACACGTGCACGTGAAATTAACTGACGTGGTTGCACCCAAAAGACGTACAGTACATATTTGCATATCTAGGTCATCCTACAAAGGCGTACTTGCATTTTTACCCAAAATGGTTTTATTGCATTTATTTGCACACCAAATTTCATAACTTTCCTTCAGTAGCATTCGTAAATTTTATATATTTATAGAATAAAATAAATTTAATAAATTTTAGAATGTTGACCTTTGGCCGTAAAAATGAATTATTTAAATAATAATAATAATAAAGTAATTTTTTGGTTGAAAGTTATTACAGTTCAACTATAGCACTTTTTATTATTATTTTGTACAGTAACTACTTGTAACAAAAAGTAGATTCTTGCGTGGGGAAAAAATGTAAGCATTATGTATGCTGTATAGTTGTTCTTTTGCAGAGATTTTGATTTTATATTATATAAATATATTGTAAATGACTTTTCAATTGGTGATGAAATTTAATGATTGACACTAACAACTTTATTGATACCAGTAATTCATTAAATTATAAACATTGACCTAAAATTCATAAGTAATTTTTCATAATACAGCACAAAAACTATATAAATGTTTTTTATTATTTTTTTTTATCACAGTATAGTAAGTGATTGTTGAATTGTTCGGTAGAAATAAGATGCTATAATATTAACGCTGAATTGTATTCGCTATTGCAATGTCATATTATACATCCACATAACGTGAGACTTTGATAAAATAGCTACAATAACAACATAGCCTGTAGTAGTGAGGCAGAGTGTGATATGTCTACTGCGTTGTTCGGACTCACCAAGTCATTCATAAGCTACGTGTAGACTAAATAAACAAATAATGGCTCAAGTAACAATCTAAGAATACGAAGAGATAGAGAAAGAATTGTTTATTACGAGTATTAAATTTACATACACGTGAGTACTTGAGTATCGTTCGATAAGAGGGGATAATATATTATATATATATATATATTTCTGAAGCACATACTTTGTCATCTTAGTTTATCTTTTCTTGGAATGCGTATTTACAGTTTTACATAGTTTACATTTCAACGACTATCATAAAATATATAGTTACTAATTTAATATTGTGTTGGTTGAACCTAAAATCACAACTAAAATCAGTCACATCCGTCTCGATAAAATATTTTTTAACAATGCTGAAATAATCATTCATGTAATAAGTAATAAAAACTAGTATTATTTATATTTTATTATTAAATCCTGCTGCATAAATATTCCCAACAAGAGACTGCCATATTATTAATGTGTTGCATTTTTATTTTTGTTTTATTATTATTACTACTTAACTTTCAAAGACAGTACAAATAAATAAATTCACTATACCTGCACGAACAAGTAATCTAAGCAGTAACTAATAACTAGGAAAACAGTAACTAGGAGTTACTATTTAGTCGTTTTTATAATAAATTTGTTAGATATATACAAAGTTTTATACTAACAAGTTAGTGCTTAAACTTTTTGCAACCAAAGTTATTGGTTTGTATACTGAAGAGTTACATCAATGTAACTGAATTTTTTTTTCCGTGTACGTACCTATAGTCATTACATTATTGTCATCATTATAATAGTGCTATTATCACCTACATAATACTTCAATGACATTATTTAGTTAGTTAATGCATCTTCTAAATTTATAAGCAGAAAAGAGGAAGTCCATCAATAGTTAATATGATTTCATGCGTATATTTATTGTTCGATTTCATTTAAAAATCATATTAAATTTATAATTTACGTTTTAATACATCGTCCATTTAAACTAAAAGGAGATAGAAAATTAGAGAAATTGTAGACCAATAGATTTCAGAAAACCTTTTTTTAAAAACAAAAGTACACATGCATATTGAATTCGATTGTATTTTTATTTATTTTGAAAATTGAAAGTTCCTATAAACTTGATCTCAAAATCTCTGGGATTTGCTTGATTTTTATCCTATAATTTTCTGCTTCCTAATTAAATTGATAAAATGTTCAAGCTATATATTTTGATAACAGAACACAAGCATTTATCTGTCGTTATTGTTGGAATATGTGTGCTTTCATGTTCAGTCAAACTATTTTATACAGTATTTATATATATATATATATATATATATATATATATATATATATATATATATATATATATATGTATATGTATATGTATATGTATAATGGCATTTAAAGATAAAATAATAAGTGTGGTGCGTAGGGAAATGTAAACAAAGATAAATGATCAAAGTTCAAGAATCAGCTAGATTAAAGTGAGAAAGATAGCGTGATAATAAAATAATCTAGTTATTGGAAGAAAACTTACTTATACAGAGAAAGGCCTTTCAAGTAGATATAATATACGTAAATATAGAGTTTTGAATTTTTGCACTTCATTAACTATTTTATACTGACCTAATCATAGGTCATGGATTTTATTGTATTCATAATATAATAATATACGTATATTTTAATGAGTGTGATAAAAAAAATGTAGAGAGTTATCTATAATGAGTGATGTTTTGTGCATAATTTGATACATAATTTATACGATGCCTCGTCGCTTGTTTCAGTTGCCAGTGGCAGACCCCTTCTTGGAGAAAGTCAATCTTTCAGATCTTGGTAAGTTTACTCCTTTGTGTGTATATATTATTAAAATTATTCTTTTCTAATGTTGTATTTTGTTCAGTTTTGTTAGTTTTATTTTGTACGCTTTCAAGAGTGATTACTGATTAGTATGAATTACTAACTTAATTGTAGGAATTTTCACACAAATTAGGAAGATGAAAAAAAAAAAAAATTAGGGGTCTATTTTATTGCATATTCTAAATGAGGACATCGTCTTGAATCGATAGATATGTCAATTTCTAATTTTTAAGTACACAAACAAATATTTTTAATAATTTTTGAAAGTTGATAAATGACTTCACGGTCAGCCACTTTTTCCTATGCCTACATGCATAAGTTGCAGACCGTGACGTCATTTCTATTTTTAAAAACTAATTAAAATTCTTAATAAACTCAAAAATTAGAAACGCTTATCAATCGATTCAGAACAAGGTTCTCTTTTAAAATATTAATTAAAATTACCACTTTTTTTCCTCATTCCTCGCTCTGTTTTGCAAAGTATAACAAGTAATTGAATATTTAATCATAAAATTTGCACATTATTAGTTTAAACAAACTACCTATATTTTAGATCCATGGTATTCAGTTTTATGTGAAATATATATATTTTTTTCATTATTAAACGTTAATTACAATACATTTAATTTTAATTTATGTATTATGTAATGTACGTTAAATAATTCCAACAAGAGACTGCAACAATTTCAAGGTATTAAATTACAGTTGCAAAGGTACTTACATACTGAAAGTTGAAGCTTCTGTTGCTATTTGATTTACAACAGCACAACCTGTAATAGGCAATAAGGGAGATCTAAGAAAGTCTAAAGTCAAGAAGATCGTTAAGTTATTCCAGCTCTAATTATCATTTATGCACACGGGGGAAAAAATACGGTAATTTGTGTCGCATTGAACAAATGATATAATATTACTGAGCAAAAATGTTGCTATTTTTTTTATAACATAAGTAATTATGCTAAACGTCTTAATAAAGTTACTTGTTATTGTTATATTATGATATACATATACATATAGTATAACTATTATAATATATATAGCATAAATTATGTTATTGTGCACAAATGTTGCTGCATTGCGCTAGCATAATAATTATTAAGTAATTATTTTGGTCAGTGCAAGTAAAAATAAGAAAATATGTACTTATTGTCATAAAATAGGAAATAAAAAAATCATATTATTTTTTTTTTTTACGTATGTGGTACACTAAGCCGTAGCATGAGACAAATGTAGAGTTTTATTTTTATTATTTATTGAATTATGTATTTACCAGTAAAAACAGCAACAAAATTCTCTGGAAGTTATTGATTAGTATATGAGTAGAAGCATTTTATATATAAATTATATATATATATATATATATATATATATATATATATATATATATATATATATATATATATATATATATATATATATATATATATATATATATATATATATATATATATATATATATCGTTTCAATTCAGATTATATTTTTACCAAATGTGTTAGTTGGATGATTTAAAATATATAAACGATGACTGGGATGTTTTCTTTCACTTAAACTGGTATGTGTTTACTCACCACCTGTTTTGCTATACAGATTAATATTTCAAGATAGATAGACCGTCTATTATAAAAAATAAAAAAATAAAAAAAATCTGCTTTTGTACTGGATTATTCAGTCCATTTTTTTATCATAAAAAATTATACGATTTGATTATAATTACATATTTTTAATCTGCAAGATTATTTGCTTGCAAGGTGGGGTGAACTATGAGAAGTGAGGAGCATAGGAATTAGAAAAGAGGTTAAAGAGGAGAAGTCCCGAAATAGCCAGGGAGGCAAGCAAGGCATAGCTGTAGCAGCCGCGACGTAGTGATGGCTGGCAGAATATGAGCCAAGTGGAGTCGTTCTTATAGTGTTGTATGGATTTTTTGAGTGATCCACAGTTGCAATTTAAGGTGGTTTAAAAAATTCACACTATGTGGAAAGCTTGTTTACTTATTGTGAAAACAAAAGTTTGTGGGTGAGGCTAAAACAAAAGTGAATCGGAGATTTTAATTAAAAATATTGAATAATATGCACTGGGATCATAATGTTGCGTCTGCATTACTTCTCCAATCTCGTGGCCTTGCAGCTGCCAGATCAGGACGAAGAAGTCTATAGATTGGACCAAATTAAAGAATTTGAAACCGTTGATCCAGCTTGGAAAGAAATTTTAGCTGAGTATTTACTACAAGGTATTTTTCCCTGTAAATATATAGTCACAAACCAATAAAAAAAAACTTAGACGAGACCAAAATAATGATTGTAATATAAATTAAAGAAAACAAACTTAAATAACAAACAAATGAAAATAATAATAATAATCACAAAAATAATAAAAACGTTAAAGAAAATATGGTATTAATGTGATATTAAAGCACTTTTCCGTAAACCATGCAGGAGAGAGAGAGAGAGAGAGAGAGAGAGAGAGAGAGAGAGAGAGAGAGAGAGAGAGAGAGATACCAGTAAATAAACAAAGTTTATAAATGCAAGCTTTAGTTTCAAAGCAACCAATGAAAGGTTTCATTTGGAGTTTTAAATTTAATGTTATGAAACTGAACAACTACATGGGTGAATCAATATACGAAGTAGTGGTTTGAAATGAGATATAGCGACAAAAATAAAAAAAATCACCCCTTTAGTGAATAAAAGCTAATGATTTCCTCATCTATTGGAAAACAAAAACAAAATAAACTGTGACACATGCCTATGTTAAGTGTCAATGCTCATTAAATTTACGGTGAAGCTTTTGTTTCAGCTTCAGCATACCCGAAACAGCACCCCCTTTCCTTAAAAACTCATCCAATCTCTCTCTCTCTCCTCTCTCCTCTCTCCCTCCCTCATCTTATCTCTCACAGTTGACGATGACTCTTTTTAAACATTTTCAACTGCACTATACAAGCTTTGTTTTGTGTATGAGAATAAATTAATCTTGTAATCAATTATGATACTTAACTAATTAGTAATTACAAAAGAAAATTTTAAAATACCATCAATTATGTTGGTTTGATGGGTGTTGTTAATATAGCTACACAGGAAAAGGCTCTCGCTTCCTCATCTTCATTACCTTTAGTATTGCGCAACTTTTTCTTAATTCTTCTCTCTCTCTCTCAAAAAAAAAATAATAATAATAATATTAATAAAAAAAAACTCCATCGAGACAAGAAAAATTAAGAAACACAAAAGCTCCACATTACATTCACGGAAGTTGAAAACCATTTTACATTAACATTCAACAAGATGGCTAATTTCAGTTAATTATCTATTTAAGGAGAAAGAGAGAGAATGGAGATGTGTGTATTAATCAAATCTTTCCAAATAAATCTACAGTATTTTATACTTTTTGTATATGACAATAAATCTATAATATTACTATGATGATTTAAGAGTCCCGGTTTGATTGATTGATATAACGTGATTGATATCATGTGCCGTGGGACGTGGGGTCACATGCACATGAATGTAATTCAGTCGCGGCACTGCCTATTAGCAATTTGACCAGTTGAGGCTCCTCCTCGAGATGTAAACCGTTCCGTCTTTCTGGGCGGAACAGTAACCGATTATGAAGAAGTACTGGCCGAAGACGTCCACATCCAAGGTCCGTGAAAAATGTGTGCAGACGAGCCCCGGAGCGAAACTATGTCGCCCAATCGGCCTCTACACTATTTCCACTTCACTTTAACTATGACCTATGGTCAATATGTCCTCCTCTGCACGCACTCCACGTGGTGAACGATTATGAAGATGGGTTTAATGACTATGAAGCCGGTGCCTGGTAGTAACAAATTAATGGAAAACGAAGACAATAGGTTTACAAAGGAGTAGTGGTTAAAAGGAAGACGGAAAGACAAGAATTAACGGCACAATAGGAAAGTTTACAGGCACCGGCATAGGTTCCGATGCATAATACTCGCCATCTTGCGGAGTCCGGAGCACTCTGGAAAAACACCGTGATTGAAGTCACGTGATCAGTGATTCAAGTGACTGAAGTTCTTACAGGATGTTTCTATGATAGTAGTAAACAAAAATACCAGCGATAAAGGTATTGAGAGAAATTCTTGGCCAAGTTTGGACAATGCATTTCTTATCGCAACATGAATCACTCATATTATGTATAAATGTTACAGTAAGGCTTTATATTTTATAAAAATTACCATCGTTGCTTCTATACGCATAGACATAATAGAATGAACAAAATACTATGAATATACTATTTAAAAAAAAAGAAGCAAAAATTAGCAAGCTAAAATTATTAATAGATTAAAAATTACACTAAGCATTTCATTTACATATTTGTTCACAATAAAATAATTTCACTTTTTTATTTTATGTAACTTTAGCACTACAAATAAATAAACCGAAGATATGCATGCCAATATTCACGATTACAATTTTGAAAATTCTAAAAATTTTGTGTCTAATTTTTTTTTTTTTTTTTTTTTTTTTTTATTTGCAAAACTATGCATGAGATAATTATGTTTCCATAGTTCCCTAAATGTTTTCCCTTTTATTTTTTTTTTTATTCTTTTTTTAATTACTCTACAAATTTCTCATTTTGTAGCAGTGAATTCTTAACTACAATGTAGAATTATTTTTATCCATAAAAAACCATAATAATTATAATTGTTTAAAATTATCATTAGATTCAAAAGCAAAACTTAAAAAAAAAAAAAAAAAAAAAAAAAAAAAAAACTAATAATTAATAATAATTTTGCTCATGGAGTACTAAAGATATTTATAATTATAGAATTTCAACTATTGTCTCTTTAATGAAATTACAGTATTAAATTTCATTTTGTTTTTGTTTGTTTTTGTTTTATTCAAAACAAAGACACATTTGGTTAGTTAAAAATTTCAAGCGCAGTATAAAAAAAATAGTAATAATTAAATAAAAAAAAAATGTTGAGTGATATTGGATGTTGTAGAACTTTTTTTGTTTGTTTGTTTCTTTAGTAAATTTGTAATTTTTGGGATGTAATTTATGTTTTGAAGTGAAAATTTTTCGAATGTGGTCATCAATATTATTATTTATTAGTATTGCATATATATTATCAAAGAATCTATAGAACTTAATCTTTGTACTTCACGCAATTTACACCGAGATCAATACAAGCTTGTCAAGGAAAATTTCTCACTCAATAGGTAGATCAAAAGAAAAAATTACATTCTTTATAATATGTATATTTTTTTAACACACAATAGAAATAAACAAATTACAAAAAGAATAAAAAAAAATCCCTGCATAGTTTGAAATTCAATTTAATCACTTGATTTTAATTAAAGTATTTTCATTTTATTAGTTTCGAATATATATTTTTTTAATAAATTATTGTTATGAATTTGATAAAATTTGCATTTATTATTAATAATGAATTTATTATTATTTTTCCTATACGCAATGCTGTATGTTATTTTACTATATGAAAAATAATGACAATATATTGTCGAGTGACTTATTATCAAAATGTATTAGAAGTAAAACTATTTTGATGATAAAGGTAGTTTGTAGTTTCCTGTCTACAAAAATTAAATAAAGCTCCAGGCAATGTGATTCAGTACTGCATAATTCTAAGGCGCAAGTAAAATAAAATTTAAGACTTGATTTCGTATTTATGAAATTTCTCATTTATTGCTTATGAATTTGGAATATGAATCACACCATTAAATAGAACCAAAAAATTAAGTGCGCATTGGTAGTTTTAAATTTGTTATATTTTTAACTGATGCAATTTAATAACGAAAATACGTTATATTTGAATTATTTTTTGCGATAGAAACAATTCACGCTTCCAATGCGCAGACATTGTAAAAAGCTTTTATTGTTCCAAAAATAAAACTTTAGAAACCATTTTTGAAGAAATAATCGCGAAAATACGATTTACATGTATTTAAATGGATGTAAGAAAAGTTGCCTATCTACTAAGGGACAGCAGTGCACCGGACTCTTAAATGTGAAATGCTGATTAGTTTTTTGAAATCAAAGCAGTTATATTTTCTTTCATTACAATCAGTTACTCTACTATTGTATTATTTTTATTGAATATCTATATCTATCTATCTATCTATCTATCTATCTATCTATCTATCTATCTATCTATCTATCTATCTATCTATCTATCTATCTATCTATCTATCTATCTATCTATCTATCTATCTATCTATCTATCTATCTATCTATCTATCTATCTATATCTATCTACAATATCTACTCACCCACCCACATTAAAGCATAAAATTTAAACACATTATTATATTAATCGTTATGCAAATACAACAAATTGTACATATCCATAAGTTCAATATCTAATATAATGTAGTATAATATCATTTTTGGCTCAATGTTTGCATAGTCACCAAATTACACTGAATTCTTTATGAGCTTGGGGAGTATTATACTGTTGTTATCAGTTTTTATTATTTTTACTATTTGTTTTTAAAATGTCCCATTCATTGATGTGGGATACGCATTTAACATGCCCTGGGCCATTCCTGTACTAAAGTGCATACATCCAACTGTGTGGCTAATTAGCTTGAGGGCTAGAATTTTATGTTTTCCGATACGATTTTCTTGCGATTACATTATTTAGGGAGAGGTGACTTCCTGTCTTGGACGTAAAGGGAACACTATTCCGCAAACTCCAAAGAGCTGGAGGCCCACTAAAACCGAGTCACGATACGTACAGTCATTGCACTAAAAAATGAAATTGTATTGGCTTATGGCCATTCAATGCAATCAAATGGAGATTTCAGTTGACGCAAAACTCTATCTAAATACATGTTATTCCCATATGCCAATATAATTTCATATTTTATTGCAATGACCGTACGTGTACTGCGTACTTTAAAACGAGATAGATTTTTATCTCTTTTGGCATCCCAAATAAATGCACTGGCCATCCCGCGCGTCTGTAAATTCTAGCTAGACTAATCAAGAGAAATAATTATATTGCAGGCTTAAAGCTCACCACCACAATTTGATCCTTTCCTGGGCGTCTCCAGACCCTGGAATTGAAAGAAACCTCGCAACTAGATGCCCGTTAATTATTTTAATATATATTATAAAAGCACAGTGTACTGTACAACAGAGGTTCAACTTTCAACTTCTAAAATTATATTTTCAATTTTTCTCCCTCGTATAGTTAAGTTATCTTTAATTTTGTCTTTAGATGAACTCTCCAATGCCATGTACTGTATGTACACACGACCACAATAAGAATTTTTACCATTCAAAAACTCGCGCTTAATTTGCAATGCTATTCTTATAAGAAAACACGCGCAGTATTTAAATGGTATAATACCTTATCGCGGTCCTGTGTACCGAAATGAAATGAATAACCTGCAATTTTAGTGATGCTTTTCAGTCTATAGTTGTGCAGGTTTTTCATTTCCTTGCGGTACATACACACCAATGTGAAAACATGTTTTACTATTTAAGTTTAGCGCGTATGCTCTATGCAAATTTATAGAGCGAGCTATCGAATCGTGAAATTCACAATGACGAAGGCAAATAATAATAATAGTAATAATATTTATTTCATATTTTAAAAGCGGAAATTTTCCTAAGTCGATTGATTTGCAAATTTCTAATTTTTGAGTTCATTTAATTTTTGAAAATAAAGAAATGAAATTATAGGTGGCAACTTCCCTTGTCAAAAAAGCTCTCAATGGTTTAATAGTAACCATTGGATTTTCAGTGGTTAACCATTAAAGTCTAGTAGTTAACCATTGATTCTTTTAATAGTTAACTATTGGTAGTGGTTAACTATTGAATGGTTAACCATTTAAATTTTTAATAGTAACCATTCACGTCTTGTAGTTAACCATTACAAGTAGTTAGCCACTGAATGGTTAACCACTAAAAGCAACCAATGGTTCTACTACTGCCAATGGTTAACCACTAAATATTTTAACCATAGCAATGGTTAACTATTCAGAATTTAACCACTGCAATAGTTAACCACTGAATAATTTAACTATAGGTAAAAAAACATTAAACACAATTTCCAGTGCGTTCTATGCAAAAAATTAAAAAAATGCATAATTATAAATAGTGTTTAATTTTTAATTTTTTACTAGAATCAATGAAAAAAAAATTTTGGGTTTTTTTATTTTGTGCCCAAAAAGTGCCTTTTTTTCAAAAAGTTACAAACCCGTAAGAAATTTTATTGCGTTTTTGGATGTAACTCGATTTTTTTACCCATAAAAGATATTCTAAATTAATAGTAAAAGTATATATTAAATAAATAACTTAGGTTCTTTAACTTTTCTATTACACAAAATATTATAACCATACAAGTCCAATAGTAACCATTGAAAGCCCAATGGTAACTATTGCAGAGCTCCAATGGTGTTTCAATTCACCATACATATGGTTAACTATTGGATTTTCAATGGTAACCATTTGAAGTCACAATGGTAACCATTTGAAATCCCAATAGTAACCATTGAAATCCCAATGGTAACCCCAATGGTAACCATTGCATAGCTCTAATGGTTGCTCCAATGGTGTTTCAATTCACCATGCACTGGTTAACCATTGGATTTTCAATGGTTACCATTGGTAATTTTTTGACAAGGGTTATGCATGAGGGCATAGGAAAAGTTGCAGCCTGTGACGTCATTTCTTGACTTCCAAAAATTAATTGAAAGTACTTATAATGAAGTAAAAAATTAGAAATTAGCGTATCTCTCGATTCAGAACAATGTCATGCAATAAAATCAACCCTTAAAAAAATTAGTCGTCCTTATTGTGTGTACACAATTGGAATATTACTATATGATTTCATCGTTTGCTGTATACAGCAAACGATGAAATCATAAATAAATATAGTAATATTCCATTTTTTTTTTCAAGTTAACTGTTTATTGCAATATCATCTCAGCGCTTTTTAAAAAAAAAAATAGTACTGCCGTGAAAGTAATTTTTTGGACAATACTCGTGCAGTGTATTTTATGATATTTGTGTTCATATTATATAATATAGTAGTGGCGCTAAATTGAGTTATCTGATGTCCAATTTATTGTATACTGGGATTGAAGAGGATATATTATATTATATTATATATATATATTATATTTTATATATATATATATATATATTATATATATATATATATATATATATATATATATATATATATATATATATATATATATATATATATATATATATATATACATATATATATATAATAATATATATATATATATATAATTTATATATATATATATATATATATATATACATATATATATATATATATATATATATATATATAATATATATATATATATAAGCTTCACCTACCTGTTTTGTATAGCAGAAGCTTCAGGTAGCCGCGACTTTGTAAAGTGTAGATCGTTCATTCAATGGAAATTTGTAAAGTGTAGTAGCTTCATCTTGACGCGAAAAGATCGATATATATATATATATATATATATATATATATATATATATAAAATTAATTATTAATTAATAATAATATGTGTGTGTGTGTGTGTGTGTGTGTGTGTGTGTGTGTGTGTGTGTGTGTGTGTGTGTGTGTGTGTGTGTGTGTGTGTGTGTGTGTGTGTGTGTGTGTGTGTGTGTGTGTGTGTGTGTGTGTGGCAGGTCGTCCCAATTGTTGGTAGATGTGTTAATAAAATCTTAAAAAAATACATACTATCTCCTCAGCCAATAAAGCTAGAGACTTGAAATCTTGATACCCAATATGTGTATAGGATTAGATTCAATGGTGGCATCAAAAATGCTCTCAACTTAATATTTTTGAATGTGCCAATAATTGGGAATCAAATTTTTCCTATTCAACAGCCTGTAAAAAACCATTAGCATGCCAACAAATGGGCCTCGCTACCATACTGAATTGCATTCATGTCAATTGCTTATCATAGAGAATCTACTTAATATTATATAAGTGTTTTATTTGCTTATTTAATATTTGTTTTCTTTTGTATACTTTTATATCTTTACCTACACCAGGATGGAATTCTTATAGTTTAGGTTTAAAAGTTAAGACAAATAGAACAATGTGTTTACATAATGTTATCTTTTTGTTGCAGAGGAGGATGAGAGTCAAATTTTTGTCAAGTTCTTCCGGTTCCACAAGTGCTACGACTTGATTCCCACCAGTGCCAAGCTTGTTGTGTTTGACACACAGCTCTTAGTGAAGAAAGCCTTCTTTGCTCTTGTTTATAATGGTCAGTAGCTTTTTTGTACAGTTAATTAATCCTATAATAATTATAAACATTAGATTATTGAATGCCCTAAAAATTTATTTTCTTTTGTCACAAATTTAAGCTACATATAGTGTTCTTTATAAAAATATATGCTATTCAGGTTGGGAGGAGTAAAATTGCCCGATTAAATTAAAACTTAATAATGATAATTAAATATAATCAAAACCACATATTATTGTTTGATTCTCTATCATACTCTACCCCACCCCTTGTATTTTAAATCTTTGAGAACTCAACATATTCTTTGTAATTCCTTTATAGATTGATGACTCAAACTATTTTCTTAGAATTTTTAAAATTTTTAGCTAGCCATATGGAAGGTGATATTATATATTAAATTATTCACTGTAGTAGAATTGAGCGTTTATTATAATTATTATTCACATATTATACACTTATATGATATATATAATCCTTATCATCAGCAATCAAAAGAATTATGTAAAAGCTGTATCAAATTTTAATTGTACTGTTTTTTCCATGCATATTTACAGAAAATGCATGTACATTATGTATTTATAACACACATTCTTGAAATAATGATGTTATGTTTTTAGAATGTAGACTATGGAATTCAGTTTCAAATTTTATTTTTTATTTATTTATTTATTTATTTGTCCTATGAGAGTTTATTTTTAATATCTGCAATTTTTTTGATGTGACTGTTAGCATTTAACTTCTTTTTTTTCTATAAGCTTATAGTCTCATCAAAATTGTTGACTGTTGGGACAAATAAATTCTCAGGAATTTTGTTTTTTTATGTAATTTTTAAATCATTATATTATAGTCAATATTTATCATATATTTTACGCATATAAAATAATTATACTATAACCTCTATTTGGCAGGACTAATATACCCTCAGGTGTATTTATATATTTCCGTCTGCTTAGGTGTTCGTGCTGCTCCATTATGGGATAGCCAACAACAAAGGTTCGTTGGGATGCTTACCATAACAGACTTCATCAAAATTCTAAAAAAATACTACAAATCACCATCTGTGCATATGGATGAATTAGAAGAACATAAACTGGATACATGGAGAGGTAACTTTTAAAATTAATGTATTTATGTGTGTGTATACTGTGTATATATATGTATATAATATATATATATATATATCGATGCTTACCCGTCGAAGTGAACGTACTACACTTTACAAATTTGGGGAAAAATGAACGTTCTACACTTTACAAATTCCAAGTTCTCCCATCTAGTTCTCATGTTAAAACGCGTAGAAGCTCCAAAAGCAGATCGTTCATTTTTCCCCAAATTTATAAAGTGTAGTACGTTCACTTCGACGGGTAAGCATCGATATATATATATATATATATATATATATATATATATATATATATATATATATATATATATATATATACACACGATATATACACACACACACTGTATAATATACTGTTCTAATAGATTCTGTGTGTGGCAAATAATTGACATTGAAAATTCTCTCATGTATTTATATACCTATAATATTGTGTGTCCATTCTATGCATTTTATAATCAGAAAGTTAAAATTATTTACAGAAAGTTATTTTACAATTTACAGACTGCACTGCCTCTTCCCTTTAATGCTTGTTATCATAGCTTTTTATGGCTCAGATCTCATGCTTCTTTTTAATTTGCTGCAAAAAAAAAAAAAAAAAAAAAAAAAAAAAAAAAAATCAACCTAAAATGCTTGCTATTCTATGTATATATATAACCAATTTTTATTTCACTTCTTATAATTGTGATGCTGTATATTACTTTATAGGGTGTATATAAGCCAACACCTGCAACTATTTTGGAAATACCTCCTCGTAACCCCATGACCTCTCGCATCAATACTCAATACACCTTGCATGCTTTTTTGCATCTTATTAATCTTATATAATATACTATACAATGCTATATTTCATTCACCTTCTTATTTCTTCTGTTGATCTATAAGTTATTATAGCACTATATTTTCTCCGGTTTGTACCAATCATTCAACTATGTTACATTCACATCTTTCATCTGCCTCGACCTTTTATGTTCTCTATATGGTCTTCTTTGTACACTATTATTTTGTTTATTTTATTTATAAATGAAATACAATGAATATATAAAATAAGGAAATAAAGAGAGAATATAAAGGAAAATAAACAATTGTGATTAGGTATATGATAAATTTGAAAGAAAATGAGAAGAAACCAGAAGGGCTTTACACACCTTTGTGAAGAGAGTCCCATAGGTATAGGTGAACATCTTGCCAGCACAAAGATAAAATCCATTGTTTTAATATTTTATCTCTTTTGTTATAAAGTTTTTCACTGAGCTAAGTAAAGCTTGAGCTATAATAATATAATGAGCTATGTGCTTCAGTATGGTAAAGCCATTGCTGGTTTCTGCGGTATCTTTTTCTACTAAATTTATCAAATAAAGAAATGAGTAAAACAACAAACTAATATCAGGTGATTTTAAATAGGGTATATAAGGCTCTACACAGAGCTGAAAGTCAGAAGTACATCTCCACAGCTCTCTACTGCAATATGGCTGGGTGCAGATATTAAGAGATGGTCATGTATATACCTTCCATCAATGCATTCACAAACAGCCTTGCTCTAATAAAAACTCAATTTTTACCTCATATTTATAAGTAATAACTAATAACTTAATTTTTGTTGATTTTTGCTTTGTTTTCAGGTGTTTTGCAAGAGCAAGTGAAGGCACTAGTGAGTATTGGTCCAGATGCATCCCTATATGATGCAATTCGCTCACTTATCCACAACCGTATCCACAGACTGCCTGTAATTGATCAAGAGACTGGCAATGTACTCTATATTCTAACTCACAAGCGGATTCTGCGCTTCCTTTTCCTTTATGTAAGTTGTTAAGTTTTGCAAGAAAATATATTAATAAGATATATCCTATCAAATTGTCTATATCATAGAACTTCCACTGTGGAAAGGTCCTTGCTGATATTTCTATGTTTTACTTTAAAAATTCATCGTAACTGCTACGATTTTTTTTCCTTAAATTGATTATAATTATAAATTGGATAAAAAATATTAAGAAAAAATCAACTATGGTAATTGTACCAGTTATCGGCAATTGTATTTTGTTAAATACCTTCCACTAATCAGGCACCAAATTATCACATTTGTTCAAGTTTTTTTTTTTTTTTTTTTTTTTTTTTTTTTTTACTCATGCATGAAAGACTTTTTACAGTGCTTGCCAAAAATTATAATTAATATTTTAGCTAAAATCCACAAATAATAATTTGATTATATAGAAATATTGATAAATTTGAAAGAAAAGGATAGAAGAAACCAGCAAAAGGCCTTGCCATAGTGGAAGAGAGTCCCGTAGTTTGGTGAAAATCTTGCTAGCATAGATATATATATATATATATATATATATATATATATATATATATATATATATATATATATATATATATATATATAAATATATCGATGCTTCCGCGTCAAAAGCGATTATCTACACTTTCCAGATTTCCGACAAAACGACTATCTACACTTTCCGAGCAGCACTGTAACCCGACTAGCGGCCATAAGCTTAACATTGCAGATGCTCGGCAGCGGAAAGTGTAGATAGTCGTTTTGTCGGAAATCTGGAAAGTGTAGATGATCGCTTTTGACGCGGAGGCATCGATATATATATATATATATATATATATATACATATACATATACATATATATATATATATATATATACATATATATCGAGGGTGCTCCGCTATAATGTCCTAAGTCCACTTGACCTTGAAAAATAAAAAATCGTCGGATCAACCCCAAATTTTGGATTTATCCATTTCAGGTCATTTGCAGCAAAAAATATTTTTCAAGGTCAAATGGACTTGGGACATTATAGCGGAGCACCCTCGATATATATATATATATAAACTAACACATTGGAAATATTTCTGCAATAAACTCAAAGAGAGATGGAGTGTACATTATGCCTTCATCAGTCCTTGCAGACTCAGAGAGAAACTATGAATAATAGTTTCTCTCCGAGTCTGAAAGGACTGATAAGTTTCGATAACACATACCATCTCTCTTGGAGTATTGCCAAAATATTTCCAACAGGGTAGTTTCTTATATCTACTAGCAAGATTTTCACCAAACTATGAGACTCTCTTCACTATGGTAAGGCCTTTGCTGGTTTCTCCAAATTAAATTATAATATTTAACCGCAATAGTTTATATTTCTTAATAAATCATGTTAGTAATATTTCTTGTTACCTTTTTTTTTTATTTATTTTTAGCAATGATAATAACAAAAAAATGAATTTCTTTTTTGTGAATGAAAATTGCTAATAATTTTTATTCGCTAAAAAAAATCAATTGAAATTAAAAATATGATTTATAATTTAAAAATGTGTCTTGCAATTACTTGTTTTGAATATTGATTTGATGTAATTTTTGTAAATAATTATGCGTGATCTATTTTCCATAAGTTTTTTTTTTTTTTTTTTCCTTTCATGTTCTATTTCAGACATTATACCAATAATCTATTAAATAATAATAAAAAGTGCAGCATACTTGACTATGTGGCAAACAGGTTTGCCCTGAGATTTCTTCCTCCAATGAACAATTACATGCATAAATCTGCAAGCTATCTTTGCAATTTTGAATAAAAAAAATAATGAGTCATTAACTTCTTCATTATGTAAATTTAGCATGCAAAAATTACTGATTTTTTTTTTTTTTACTAATATTTTATTATTATTATTATTTTGCTATTTGTTTAATCTCTAAGTTGGGCTAATTTGATGATAACAATGTCACCCAGGTAGCCCAAAAATGGCACATTTCATTTATTAAAATGAATATTTCCCAAAATTTGGTAAGACATTATATAAATCTACTTTTAAACTTTAACCACACAAAGTCAAATATGAAATGAAGTGTATTAATATACAATTGGATTTGGAATTTTAAGTTTAAAAACCATATGCATGCAATGTAATTATTGATGTATTGATTATTTGACGATTTTATTTCAGATAAATGACTTACCCAAGCCAAGCTACATGTCACGCACTCTCCGAGAACTGCAGATTGGCACGTACGAAGATATTGAGACTGCTCGCCCTGATACACCCATTATTGAAGCTCTTCATAAATTTGTAGAGAGAAGAGTATCCGCTCTACCTATTGTAGATGACCATGGTCGCCTAGTTGACATATTTGCCAAGTTTGATGTCATTGTAAGTACATTTTGGATTGATATTGAATTCATTTTAAAATACAGTATTTGGTTAGAAGCTTTTTTATACATGAAAGTATTTTCATAATATTTTAATAGGTACTTTTTTTTTTTTTTCTTTTTCTTTTTTCTTTTCTTTTTTTTTTTTTTTTTTTTCCTCCTTTCCCTATCTTATTTTTTACTTTTGTAATTTAATATCATATTTAACGGTGAACCTCAGACCTAGAACGCCCCCTTTTTTCAAAAACTTATCGTAAAATATTTTAAAAATTATTTTTGGATAGATCTCAACTTTAAAAAATAGAAGTTCCAGTATAATTTCTTCATAATTGCCATACATTTCTCACAATTAATTTTTAACCATTTTTATTTTGCTGCAAAATTCAAAATCAATGTTATTCAAATGGGCAAATGAAGGCTTAATTTTCTCGAGCCAGAAATAATTTTGAAATGTAAAACAAAAAGTAATCGATAGAGCTTGGACATATTTATAACGTCAGAAAGTTTCAAAAAAAGTTATCGAACCAAAATTTTTTTAAATTGAAAAAACAAAAACACAATGCTAATCATATGCAAATTTTAATCCTAATTATCTCGAGTCACAAATATTGTTTGAATATTCTGTTAACTGGAGCTCGTAGATCATGACATTTTTTAACCCCCTTAAAGTTTTTAAAAAAGTTATCGAACCCATTTTGAGATATTTTGCTTTTGCTAGGTCTGAGGTTAATCCTGAGCAAGTTTAGAGGTAACAACTTGATGAAATTAAAAATAATAATTATAACTTGGGTTATAATAAATTGCTGTAGGGAATACAAAAATTTCTCCAACAATACTTCCGATCCCTCATATTACTGATCTCCCTCACAATCAATGATCTTATTGAGTGTATTATTTTTTAAGAATCTGGCAGCTGAGAAAACATACAACAATTTGGATGTGTCTTTGCAAAAGGCAAACGAACACAGGAATGAGTGGTTTGAAGGAGTTACAAAATGCAAGCTGGATGAGACTTTATTTGCGGTCATGGAAAGGATTGTCAGAGCAGAGGTAAGAACATAAGTCCTACCTACCTAGTCTTCTGCTAAAAGGGACTAGACAGGTACACTATTACACACACACACACACTGGCTTTTGTCCTGTCCTCTCAAGTACCAAAGAGGACAAGGACTGTCCTCTTTTTGGACCTCAAAAAGAAGACAACAAAAAGTTCATTTAGTAGACAAATTTTTAAAAAATTCTTTTGCCTGCAGCGAGCAAAACTTTGCCCAGCTTCTAACAGGCCGTTTTACTCTCTGGAAAATATAAATGTAAACAAACTGTCTAAAAGATCAAATTCTAAGATAAGGCAGAAATAAGACTGAAATTGAGTGATCATACATGAACAGAGTGACTAATAATCACAGGAAACGAATACAATAGATTGGTATGTAAGGCAGTGATAACAGGTTTCAAATCAAGCTAGATTCTTGCAATCAACGAAGAAAGTATTTTTCATAATTTTGAGTCTAAAAAAAGTTAGTAAAAATTCTTATAATCATATAAAATGCATTTAGTTATTATAATAGCGAAAAGGGAAAGAAATCACATGAAAATATTCAATAGGCCTATGCATGGACAAAAATAAATATGTAATAATTATGCTAGCTCCATTTTAGCAAGATTTGTTCAATACAGCATTATTTATGCTATACTGCATAATTACTGTGTTAAAATAGCACAACATAATGAATTGTGTTGTTCTAATTTAGTAATTTCTCCTTTTTTTTCTTCTGCATTTGATTTAGTTCAAAATTTGTATCTATTGAATTGCATGCAATGAGACTGTAATATTAGTTAATTAATGTAAATACTTTTAAAAAAAATTGGGGAATCAAGATGCTTTCAAAACCCTTATAATAGATTAAATCATAAATAACACACTTTTGTACAAATTAAGGTAAATTTATAGAAGTAAACTAGCCATTTACTTGAATGAAATAGATTTGATTTTTATTATTTTTATTATTTTTTTATATTTTTTTTTAAATTTTTTTAGAACTTCTACCGAAACATTTCTTTTCCGGGACTTAGTCCCGGCAGTCCCGCCTAACTTCTACCCCTGCACTCTACTATGAAATACCTGTTTTGCTATTCTTTCATCACCCATTCTCTCATGTACGAGGGTGGACCGGAAAGTTTGGTAACTCGCAAATGTAGAACAAAAATTCGGACCTACCACTGATCTTAATTATCGACATAAATAACATGTCCAAAGCGCAAAGCGTCAATAGCCCGCCGCAGGCGCGATTTTTTATGTTTTACCACGTGACTCAGGCAATTCAGAATTCAGAGTATCAATTCAGTATACTAGACAGTGCAGATAGCTTTAAGAAAAAAATAAATAATGTTATTTTTATTTTATGATTTTTTTTTTTTATTTTAATTTTTCAAAAATAGAGGGGGGAATTGCTCAATTTTATTTTAGAATGAAATTTAAAAAAAAAAAAAAAAAAAAAAGACAAAAATTTATAATGAAAAATCACTAATTTTTAATTTCTTTGCAGATTTAGGCCAGATTAATCGAATGCAAAAAATGTTTCATTCATATTCACAAAAAGCTTTTTTTTTTTTTTTTTTTTTCTATTAGAATTATTTCAAATTTCCAAAACAAAAGTGTTGTTCATAAACCCTGTTCTCTTGCAGAAAAAAAAAATGCACATATTCCATTTGAATGCCCAAAGTTGGTCGCCATCATCATTTTAGGAGCAGAGGACAGGGTCAATTTTTGATGAATAGAAATAGTAAAAATTTAGGAAGATCGAGCTAGTGTTTATTTATCATTGAAAATTTTTCACCTACGCCAGGCCAATGAGGACGACTAAAAATGTTTTCAGGGTATTTTTTTTTTTTTTTCATATTCTAAAAGAAGACATTGTCCTGAATCGATTTATTTGCAAAATTCTAAATTTTAAGTTCATTAAGCATTTCTATTAAAAAAATCAAAAAATGTCGATACGCAATACCTATGCATGCGGGCTGTATATAATGACTGTAACGTCCTTTTAAGACTTTAAAAAATTAATTAAAAATACTCAATGAACAGGGCAGCGCTTATTAAAAAATAATTTAAAAATACTGCTGATTTATTATACTGTTTTTATTCAGTATTTTCATTACTGATGAGCACATAAAATACATGAAAACTGAAAAGTGTTGCCAGGCGATATTTTTGCCACTCGTCGTTTTAACTTTTACTTTCAGTGGTCAAGAAAAAAAAAAAAAAAAAAAAAAAAAAAAAAAGTTGATTTTTTTTTATTCTTTTTTTTTTTTTTTTAGCCTATAGAGACTCTAATTTTATGTTTTTGAAAACTGTTAGTCAGAATTGAGTATAGAATTTTGGCGATTTTTGATTGATGAGTCACTTTTGCCAATTTGGCTTATATCCAACAAAGTTCATCTATATTGTACTCTGTTCTGTACTATAGAGCATCCTAATCAATTCAAAACTTTTAGTCGCTCCAATAAAAAATCTCTTGTGATGCGTTGTCAATAATGTTTTTACACGAAAAAAAGTTAATATACCAAGAAAAAATTGAAGAAAAGTGTCTGAAACATGCACTTATTTTGGAAATAATATAATAGCAGGTTACTGTATTTTGATATTAAAATTAGACGATTTGAACACGTGTCTCTAAAAAAATCGCGCCTGCGGCAGGCACCGGGGGGGGGGGGGGGGGGGGGGGGGGCTACGCCCCCCGGACCCCCCCCCCCCTCTTGAGGGTTAGCCTTCCGAGGTTTTGCATCCCGGCAAATGTTTCGTTCCTCTTTTACCACTGCCTATATCTATAGAAATACCTTATCTAGTACATGACAGGGAAACAGAACAGAGCAACAAAAATTAATTCTAACATATTAGAACAATAAGGTACAATGCCACATCATATTATGCAACTTTTGAATCAATATCTAAATTTAAGACTGGTTATGCTGACCATTGAAGTTGACTCCTCAAAAATGGTACAAGTCCAAATCTGCTTCCAATGTAGATGCTATTAAAAATGAATACCAAAATTTGTTTCAGTACCTACGTATAATATATCAACAGATAGCTAAAATATTGGGCTACCAGAAAAAAAACACATGCACAAACAAATATTTAGGGGTATGCATTGCAAATTATATATTGTCATGGTTCCGTTATATTTTCCGATGTCCAAATGACCTTGAAAATATAAAAAGATCTTCGGATCAACCCCTATGCTCTTAACTGTCGAGGACATGATATAACCTGATTCTGATTGGGTTCATGAAGAAGACAGATAAAATAAATTAAAAAATAAGTATAGTTTGTTAGAAATTTAATTTTTTTAATTTAATTATACATTTTTGTTGGCCAAACAACTATAGCCTAAACAACTAAATAAAACAAAAACGTGCGTTAACATTGAGTGAAAAATGCCCCAGCTTTAAAGAAAGAAAAAAAAAAAAAAAAAAAAAAGCTGCTATGAAAGGGGAAAAAAAACTATCAAATGTTAGCAAGACAAGCGAAAAAAAAAGAAAAAAAAAAGAACTTTAATTAAAAAAAAATTAATTTGATTTTACAAAAAAAAAAAAAAAAAAAAAGGACAGGACAATATCTTCATGAAGGGCAGCTCATTTCTGCAACATAAAAACAAACAAGACATAAAATTTTAGTTCTATGTACAAATTCATTCTATAAACTACCATAATTTATAATAATTGTATTTAGGAAAAGGAAAGATATACCATCGCGGTATAGACAAACATGTGACGTTAAAATTTGATAGGGAGAAACCAAATGAGAGTTGGCGCCAGGCAGCAGCGTCAACTGAAAATCTCAAATGGCGATAGTGGTTTAAAAAAATATCATGCCATATATTGTCTTAAGCCGTTATGCACGGCCCTATGCATGCAATCAATTTAAGGAAAAACCATTGGGGACAAATAGACAAGGATAGAATTGCCACCAAAAAATTGTTAGCAAATACGCAGCAGTGGCTCGAACCTATACTCGGTGAGGAGTACAGAGTTACGAGTCAGCTGCCTTCACCACTCGGCCATACCAGCTTGGTTACCCAACCAATATCAATGTGCTAACAATTGGGACTTGGCCTTTTCTATTTAAATAGCCCGTAAAAAGCTGTTAGCATGCCAACTACTGGGTCTCTACCATATATATTTAAAAAACAAAACTAAAGATCATGCTTTGACAAAAAAAAAATCAATAATAATAATTTGCTCTGGAGAGAATAATTAAATAAAAAGCACTATGTACTTTTTCCTCAAGTCGCCTCTGCTGCTTAGAATCGAAAGATGTGCGAGTTTTTTTCTGGGAGTTCTTCTCGCAGATCTCCTGATGTCTCTTAATTCTCTCAGCGCTGAAATTCTTCTGGCATATCGGACACTTTTTCAAGTTGGTTGGAGAGGTTGGAACTTCCTCTTCTCTTTGCAGCTCGGAGAGCTGGCGCTGCAACAGTAACAATTTACATGTTTCTTTCAATATCATTTATTTATTACGGAGCATAAATAGCTATTCAAGTCGTATTAAATAAACATTTAATAAAATGATAATGTGAGTAGGGTAAAGAGGTAAAGCACCCTAACTAGTTTTCGGCAGCCTACTTTACCCCAGAAAAATTCAATTCCGAGAGCTGTGATGATTTTGTGTGTCACACATATGAACCTCCCAGGGCTAAAAGTAAGCCGGGGCTTGCCGGGGCTCAGCACCGGTAATAAATTAACAGCCGGTGCTCAGCCTCGGTAATAAAATTTCTTATAATTTTTAGTAAATACTTGAAATAAAGATTTTAGTGCCTTGTAATATTTTAATTTTATTTTTTTAAGGAATCACACACACTCAAATATTTTATCTAGATAATAAATATTATTATAATACGCAGTGTCATGATGTGTGTTATGCTTATATAATATTAAGTTATTCTAATTCTTACAAAAGTGGTGTTTAATATGGTTGTGTTTAAATGGTGTTTAATTGTATTTTGAATCCAAAATATTGTGTAAAAGCATACAGGTTTAGGCTGGCAAATCCGGAAAC
Organism: Ecdyonurus torrentis; assembly: GCA_949318235.1. Taxonomy (NCBI): domain Eukaryota; kingdom Metazoa; phylum Arthropoda; class Insecta; order Ephemeroptera; family Heptageniidae; genus Ecdyonurus; species Ecdyonurus torrentis. Next base: position 15,457,007 of record OX439127.1, on the reverse strand, counting down.
ATTTTAACCTTGATTTCCACCGATATATTTGCGCGATTTTATTTCCGTTCAGATTTTCATAAAGCCTATGATGATATGTAGAAAAAAAAACGTAACCACACAGCACTGGCATCTTTACGTGAAGTCATTAAAGTTGGTAGATGAAGTTTCAGTACAGTTTTTATTCACGCCCGATTATTGCTAGGAAGGACGGCAAGGACGTGGAAACTAGCACAAAACTTGGGTCCCAGCTATACCCAAGGGTCTTCATTATCAGGGTTATAATCGAGCCATCTGTCAGCACTACGACCTACGACTCTCTTTTGCGTTTTGAGAAGAAGTTTTAACATTTTTAAAAAATAGAATATTGTAAATTTTCTATTTTTGAAAATCATAAATCCCAAAGTTTGCAACTTTTAATCCCAGTTACTCCTGCTTCTATACAATTTAGTGACAGATAAAGCTACAAGGGTTGTATATAGATGGATAGCATCTCAAAATCTAAAAAGAAAACTTGCAAACGTTATGATGCCATTTCAAAGTTAATATAGTAACAGCTAGCTATCTATATGATAAAATTTCCAGAACCCGTGACCATCAGATAAGAGAGAAAATAATTATTGAAATTAACATGGGCTCTTATGGGACTAAAAGCTTCAAAAAAAGTATGTTTTAAAATCTAGCATGGTGACCCCCCAATTTGTTTAAAATTTTGAAAATACCATACACAATGTATCGCACTGTGCAAAATTTCAGGTTTTTCTTTCTTTTCAATTTTTTAGTCAAATCCCGCAGTACCTAATTTCCTGCCTTATAATGACACAAAATATGCTATCTGAGGTCTTCTTCTGCATTGAAAGCTATTTTGGTGGTGCTGACTCTATATAATTTTGCCCCTAAATAATTATAGCATTAGTAACCTACAGAACCTTTTTTCTTAGCCTCTGGATGGCTTCACAGGTCCTCTGTCCTTCTTCTTACATGTTCTTTGTTTTCAATTTAGGTATTTAATCTTTTCTATGAATTTTTTGCCTTCAGAAAATTACGGTGAAATTTTGTGCATGCAAAATCTGTTGTAACTAAAGATTTCTAAAGCATCAGTTAGCAGTTTTCCGGCGCAATCAGAGGTATTCCTTACCGAAACTTCATCTGCCAATTTTAATCACTTCACTTAAAAATTCCGGTATTTTATGGCCAGAAGTCTAATTTCTGCATATCATTAACTTTATGAAGAAAAAAAAAAAAAAAAAAAAAGTGCAAACGAATCAGCGGAAAATAAGCACTGAAATGTCTCCGGATTTGTCGGCTCAACGCTAATAAAAGGATATAAAACATAGATATTTATTTATAATTAGTAATGCAAAATCACGTTATCTTACATAAAAAATCACAATTTTTTTTACGGGGGGCTCCCCCCTGCACCCCCCCCCCTTGCGGCTCGCGCTTCGCGCTCGCCGCAGATGAGCCCCGGTAATGATTTATTTCTACTTTTAGCCCTGCTCATATGTAAGAGCCGCCATTTTGCTGGTCAGGAATACATAGGCCAGCATAGGAAAAACGTCATTTTTATTTTTTTAATAGCAAAAGAAGCTTCAAACCTCAATTCAAAGACTTATTTCTAGCTTCTAATAAGCTCGGAGAATGAGAAAAATTCGTTCAGGATAGAAATAAACTTTTTTTATGTGAAAAATTATGAGAAATTATGTTTCCCATCCATATGTATGCTGGACAATGCATTCGGCACCACAAACATGGCGACAAAGCGCAAGGATGTGAAAGGGATCTATAGTTATAAAAATAAAGTCTAAACCACGCGTGCCCGTTCTGTTCTGTTCTGGGTTGACAAAACGAACAGGATTCTGTATATACAGATTCCGTTCTGTTCTGTCGTTGGCAAAATCTTTCGATTATGCTGCCAAGATCTGCTAATTGGGTCTAATTAAGTAATTTTTGGCCAGAGAGGCCAGGATCTGCATTATATGTTACCACACTGGTTATTTCTACTTTTTTTTTTCACTTTTCACTACAATATTATTCGCTTTCTTCTTTACTTTTTTTTTACGTTGTAAAGTTCTATATTTGCTTTCTTTATAGTTCTACTCAGTCTCTAATTCAGTGCACTTGTGGTTGGAGTACTTGATATGGATGATGGATGATGAAGTCAAGAGGGGGAGAGGAAACATTAAAACAAAGGAAAGAATATTAGGTTTTTGGAATGCGGACAACTCCTGACATGTTGGGTTGGGAGAAGCAAACCCACATGGTTGAATTTTCAAAATGGTGGTACTCGCCTACCGGGTTCACTTTTGAGGATGATTTTATGATAATGGAGATTGTGTGCGATAGGATTTTTTAGTGGAAAAGGAAGAACAGATAGTTGGAAATAAAGTGGTTATAATTAACAAGACACAGACGAAGAATAAACGAAACAATAGGATAGATTGCTCGCGCACAATCAAAGGCGATGATGCCGATCTGACGATGATGCGGATCCGCGTGCCCGACAGACTAATTTTTAACAAACTAAAATCGTTAAAAATAAAGACTAAAATGAGGTACCACGTGCAAAATTTATACATTACAAATTTCTAATATCACACAGGCACAATATAGTTTAATCGAACTCTACTTACAATTTGTCTATCTGCCATATTTCCTCTATTATCAGACGAAGAGTCAACACTTAACACTGTCGGTTCAGAAGGCGAAGGAGCAAGGACAAGGGATGATAAATATGGCCGTTCGTAGCCACGTAGCCAATCCTCAATCCTGTGTGATCCTGTGCAACTAAATAGCCCGCGCTCTTCAAATAAATTCTTTGGATAGTGCTGCCCCCTAGCGGTCCGCAGTATCAACAAACTCAATTATTGCGCAAAAAATTTGACTTGCAAGTTGCAATGTCCGTTGGCAACGGGGAACAAGCTTGAGAGACTGGCAAGTTCTCATCACAAGTTCTAAATACGTTGATTTGTGTTCTAATCACAGTAATTAGACAGTATGTTTTATGTTATCTCTATAAGAGCTAAAAAACTATGGATGCGCCATCTGGTGTTTTAGTTCAAAAGGGGCGTGGCCTCTTCGCCGAGAAAGGATTGCCCTATACTGATAGCATTGGGGAACTCACTAATTATTTTTTTACTCAAGCTGTATGTATGATATCACTGCAGTGATAATTGATTTAATAACTTTGGGGTGTTAGGTATGCATAAAAAATATATCCAAGGTGCATCAACGTTTCTGTGATGCTGTCACTTTGATTTAAAATCAAAATCCTATCTCGGCTATTATAGCTATCCTTTCTCGGCGCGCGTGCTACAGTGTTGCCAAGTCACATTTGCTACAGGGTTGCCAAGTCATTGTTTTCTTCGATCGGTTCCGCGCGCCTCCCGTCTCATGCGGTTATAACCATGATATAATTAAGACGGTAGTCAAGCTCAGGCCTCTGTATCTGTGATAGCGCCGCGTCGTGTTAGCGCACTAGCGGGTTCAAATGAAATTTCCCGCTCTCCCATTTCGATCGAGCGCCTATGTATAAGCATAGGGAAAACGCACAAAAACTGCAATAACTTCTGAACGCATGAAATGTTAACAATAAAAATTCATGAAATTAATCAGCATAATTATCCGGATCTTTTGATATGCATTTTATGTAACTTTGTTAATAATGTGAATTTCGCAATAAAATTATATGCAAAATAACCGGAAACATATTATGATAAAGTTCTGAAAAAATGAATGTTAACATTTCATTACGAAAAAATACAAAAAATAAAAACGAAAATTTCCCATGTTAAATTTTAAAATCCGATCGAAATGGGAAGCGCGCGAAGAGCTGTCGAGAGCGAGCAAACACGACGGCCAGCCGTCAAAGCTCCCCCTATGCGTTAGCTATAGCATTGCGGCTACCGTCTTAGGGTGCGTACCGTATTTCGATGAGAGCGCTGTGCAGTGCTGTGGCAATACGGTACGAATTCTGAGCAATTTGGATACTTTGCGCTAGCAAATACGGTACGCCAGACCTCTGTGAGGCGCCTCACCTATTTACCTTCAGAAGCGCGCAGAGGTTATCAGCATCAGCTGTGGTCCGTTCGGGACTCTTCGGTAAACGCTGTGAAGCGCTGACAGAGGTGATACGGTACGTTTTGTCAGCACTTTCAGCGCTCGCAAGTGAATACGGTACGCACCCTTAATTATATCATGGTTATAACTATATACTTGAACAACGTTATTCGCAGCGTGTGTTGCATTTGTTTTTTATGACGCGGCTATTCAAACTTGCATTTGAAATCAAAATAAAAGTGAGATATACTCCTAGTGAGCTCCAAAAAGATATCCACCGATCTTTCATGGATCGTGGAGATGTTTTTTTGTCTTAAAGCTTTTGATTTAAAGTTGTGATTTGATTTTAAATGCAAGTTTGAATAGCGAGCCGCGTCATAAAAAACAAATGCAGAGTTGGAAGACATATGTGAGCATATGTGAGAGACCACAGTAGATGATACACAGCTAGTGTAGTCCATCCAAAGAGATTATATAATAACTCTATGAGTCCATCTCCTATATACTGAGAATGTCAGATCAATGCGCTCCATAATTCCGACTGGGTGAAGCGGGCTGAACTACACGTGTTACACCGTGTAACGTTACTTCAGTTACTTTTAGTTCAGCCCACTTCACCCAGTCGTAATTAATTATGGCGCGTTTTTTGATCTGACATTCCCAGTATAGGAGATGGGGACTACTACTGTATCATCTACTGTGGTGAGAGACATTCAATGTCTCTCTCACATCCCAGTAAACCACAGCTTTTCACAAGTAGTTTGCAAGTACTTTTCTGATGTAAGAGTGTCACTCCCAGCTCATGTGACGTCACTGGTACTGACATTCTTGCATCGGAAAAGTACTTGCAATGTACATGTGAAAAAACTGTGGTTTACTGGGATGTCTTCCAACTCCCTAAGCTAGCGGCTAGCGCGTAGTCCAATATGAAACGACGCTGCGCCAATAGTAGTGACATCTGGAACTAAAAGCTTCGTAAGCTTAACATATTGTAGTTCAGGTGTCGCTAGCATGTTGCTGGACTTCAAAAAGTGCCTGGAGTTGGAAGACATATATGTGAGAGACAATAATGCTGTTCGTAAACCCTGTTCTCTTGCACCAAAAAATGCGCATTCCATTTGAATAACCATAGGCGATCGTCATTTTTGGTGCAGAGAACAGGGTTTACGAACAGCATTAATAATGCTATTCGTAAACCCTGTTCTCTGCACCAAAAATGACAATCGCCTATGGTTATTCAAATGGAATGCGCATTTTTTGGTGCAAGAGAACAGGGTTTACGAACATCATTAATGCTGTTCGTAAACCCTGTTCTCTTGCACCAAAAAATGCGCATTCCATTTGAATAACCAAAGGTGTGATCGTCATTTTAGGAGCAGAGAACAGGGTTTACGAACAGCATTATTAATGCTGTTCGTAAACCCTGTTCTTTGCTCCTAAAATGACGATCAGCTTTGGTTAATCAAATGGCATGCGCATTTTTTGGTGCAAGAGAACAGGGTTTACGAACAACGCTATTGGTATCATCTACTGTGATAACATGTACACAGTAGATGGTACAGTAGTCCATCTCCTATAGCGGGAATGTCAGATCGAATGCGCGCCATAATTCCGACTGGGTGAAGGTGACAGAACTAGAAGCCGTAATTTGAAGTAATGTTACGTGTAGTTCTGACAACTTCACCCAGTCGGAATTATGGCGCGCATTCGATCTGACATTCCCGCTATAGGAGATGGACTACTGTATAATTTACTGTGTAACCCCAGTAAACCACAGTTTTTTCACATGTACATTGCAAGTACTTTTCCGATGCAAGAATGTCAGTACCAGTGACGTCACATGAGCTGGGAGTGACACTCTTACATCGGAAAAGTACTTGCAAACTATATACTTGTGAAAAACTGTGGTTTACTACATGTATATGTGGAAATTTAAATTTGAGCGGGAAATTTTAGTCAAATTAGAAACTTTTTTACAATTAAAAATAACATTAAAATTTTTTTTGGTAGAAAAAAAATATTTTTTAAATTTACTTGATTTTATTTGAAAATTATAGTGTTTGTTTTATTGGAATTAAATCATGTACAAAAAATTATTTGAAAAATATAGTTCTTCGATTTCCGGTCCAAGTCGGTCCCCCACCCCCCGCACCGCCTTAATAAAGCACGCAGAGTAGTTGCACTTTCGCAAAATAACCTATAGGTTTATCTATACTTATATTTATTATTCTCCCCCGTTCATTAAATTTTTTTGTAAGTGTTTATGAGTGATGTTCACCTCATGAATAAATACATACATACATGCATACACTTACATACATACATACACTTACATAAATATACATATCATGACGCCATAATCCCTTTCGGGGTAGGCCAGGGCGAATCCTTTTTAGTAAGAGGGCTTACAATGATCTGTGGCTTACCAAACCACAGGCTCTACCCTTAATACTACACTCGTCTGGGCTCCTAATACCAGACCTGTGCAGCTCGGACCACCAAATCTTACAACGGCAGCACTCGCCACTATGGACAAGAGGTGGTCAAACTGCCTGGCCAACCCACGCATTGCAGCGGAAACGTACACATTGAAACACACTGAAACTTCACCGTTCTAACCACCGCTCTTACAAGCTGGCCTTTCAAAGCCAATCCGGCTTGGTAACGAACGCCAAACCTCCAGCGTGTCAAATGAGCACGCTAACCACTACACTACTAATATATATAATGTATATTGAAATCCAAGTAGCATCAAACATTCAAACTTCATCACTTTGTTCCTGTACAATAAAGTACCTCATCAACATGTTAATCTTTTTGGTGAGGAACTAAAACAGGCTCTCTTTGACAAGTGTACTGGTCACTGGTGCCCTGACAAACCAGTTCGTGGCTCAGCATACCGGTGTATTAACATTTACACAAGGAACGGACCTCTTGACCCAGTGTTGGAACGTGCAGCACGAAAGAGTTGCTTACCTGTACAAGGATATATTTGAGAACATGCCTGAGCATCTGGTAGTTTGGGTAGACCCTGCTGAAGTAAGCTATAGCTACAGGATTGGCGAGAGGAGCGCTGTTTATATTCTTTACAGTGCAGGTAATGGTAACATCTGCTGCTATCAATAATATATAGATAGGCCCTCTAAACCACCTCTTACCTTCACAAATAAATGCAACTCTCACACAAACAAAATTTGGCAGCACAAAGCTCAAGAAATAAGCGCAGCAGCAGTGCTAACATGGGATCTTTTCAACAACAGCATATCACAAAACAATGTTTTATTATTATTATTTTAAGAAGCAGACCTCGTTCATACGCATCATTATAAAAAGCGCATTTTTCTTTTCTTTTGGGCATGCGTTTCCAGCAAGCGAATAAGACACTTTGGGTTCTGTTATATGAACGACATATGAACGACACCAAAAATTTCAAAAGCTGCAAAAAACATTACTTTAAATAAAAAAGTGCACAAACTATATACCGGTACCATTTAAACTAAAATATAATAATGTGAATGTGAAATATTTACATTTTTACGGTTTGAAAGTTCACTTACATTTTTATCATTTAGAATACTAGATTGATAATTACTATACCGTATTATCCATGATATAGACACCACCACGTTGATTTTGTATTTATTTTCATTTATTTTCTTTTTGACTGTTATATCACGTATCTGACGTCACAATGTACCGCCGCTAATCACAGTCACCGCTCTACGGTCACGTGATAAATTTAAGCTCCTCCCTCAAGTTCTTTAACTGTATCACAGCCCCATCTGTACATTGTGACGTCAGATACGTGATATAACAGTCAAAATGAAAATAAATAGAAAATCCACGTGTTGGTGTCTAATTCATGGATAATAAGGTATGGTAATTATCAATCTAGTATTCTATATAATGAAAAAGTAAGTTGACAAGGGCTTTAAGTTTATTAAAATACATATATATGTATATTCTAAAGTTTTTAACTTTTTGCAAAATTTAATCAATGAGTATATAGCAGCTTAAATCCAGCTTAAATCCAGCTTAAATCCAAGCTTGATTAGACAATCACATAATAAGAAAGGTTCCATCATGCAGTGGTCCACTGAAAATATAGTGGTATGACTGCCATCACCAAAGATATAAGCAATGTCAATTGTGATGAGTAATATAGCTGAAAGGGTTGTGAAAAAGTAAATACAACTGCTTTTTCCTACATGTCCCCAGAACTCATAAGCATCCACTGTTACAATGGAATATCAAATAACTTAAAAAAGCTAATATATATTATATAAATATGTATAATTATAATTAATAATAGTAAATAAAATTAAAAAAAAAAAAAAAAAAAAAAAAGATACAAGCCTGTTCAAACGACAACCCTTATAATAATTTATAAACATCACTTGATAACACCATGGTAGGCAGAACAGGGCTATGGGGGCATCTTTCTATTGCAGAAGTGTGCAATATAGCTATTAACCCCATCATTTGCTTTTCAGGTACATCGTCTAGTGGTGGTAGACGAAGAAGATAAAGTAATTGGAATCATCTCTCTATCTGACCTTCTCATGTACCTAGTACTTCGGCCATGTGGTAAGTTATCTTATTTCTTTAAGCTCATTCATTTACATATAAATTATTACAATAAAGTAGACCTGCTTTATGTTTGTGGAAGATTTGTGTCTCAACCAGGGATCAGAACAGGTTCCTTCTTTTCTGCTTCTGTTCGTTTCTTTTTGGAGGGTATGTCTTGTTTCACCCACCACTCATATCTCAAATATTGTAGATGCAGACATATCAAAGCATGAGAAAAATGTAGCAAATGCTTGATCTGAGCTGTTTGCTTGGAGGGGTCTGTTTAATAATAATAATAATAAATGGGCAATTAATTATTGCCTGGATTAAATGATTTTAAATCCATAAATATTAACTATATAAAATAGTATTTCAAATATTGTCTAGTGTTAACAGACTGTAAAACTTAGTTACGCAGCAAGAAAATCAATGTTATCAGTTGGTAAAAAATAATAATAATAATAAAAATAGGGTCATTTTTTTAACATCAGTTTTTATTTGTAATAATAGGAGAGGAAGGAATGGAAGGACTCAATGTTCCAGTGTCACTGCTTTCCACTGATTCTGACACAATCATTGAAGAGGATGCTGGACAGGAAGAAGATGGCAGTATATTAAATGAAAGTAGTGTGGTTCCTACATCAGCGCCAAGTCCAGTATCAGAACATGAGGAGGAGGAAGAAGAGGAACAGGAGCGGCAAGAGGAGGAAGAAGAAGAGTCATCACATGTGGCAAGTGCACCTACACGAGAAACCACTGGCTGGCGTCAAGTGACAGTTTCGGGTGGCGAGTGATTTCTGGCTGTTAAGTGATTTAAATACAAAGTACTACGGAAAGAAACTGTGATGTCATGTTAAATACTTTTAAAATAGTTTTAATCAATTTAGACTCTGTAAATCCATTTTCAAATTAAACTATGCCTATAATCTGTAATGTGAATCAAGGACAGAGTGTAATAATTAATGTATACTTTTAATTGTATCTTTTCTTATGATGGTATATCAATATGTATTTGTATGTTACAATGAAGTTAAAAAAGCTATCATTTAAAAGGACATTTTGGGGTGAACCTAAAATTTTGTAAAACTGCAATACAACGATAACATGAAATATGAATTTTTGAGAGAAGATATATAATATGAAATAGTGAAACACAAAAATAAGGCAGGTTTTAATTTTTATAAGCTTTTTATCAAAAAAATTAATTCCTTGCATTTGATTGTTATAATTAAAATAGTTAAAGCTGGAATTACACTAAATTTTTTACCAATCAGAGTATAATAGAATTACGTTGTTTGCATATACTGCACAAGAAATCCACGTTAAAAATATATATAAAGTGGTATAAAATCTAGCAATAACACTTGACTTATCAGTCTGGTGAACAGAAACAGTCCTTATTAATTTTAGTGTGTTATCATATATATGGCTTACATATATTCCTTAAAATGTTCAATTTTGTATCAAAAGTAATGGGATTTGTCAATTTGATTGAAGATAAAAATGAAGTTGAAACTATTTAATGTGCAACATAATTCCACCTTGTTTTTAGAAATTGCATTCATTAAGAAAAGACGGACTTTGTGGTACTTGATAGAAAAAAATAGATACAGATTTGATTCAAAATGCTTTTGATGAAGAGAGAGAGAGAGCTAAAAGCAATAGCTGACAGTGAAACTTTGTGAGAGAGAAAATAATTTTGAATACAGACCAAAATTGAACACTTCACATAACTCAAAATATATGCCGCAGCAGCTCATGTTACATATGCTTGTATGAGCGGCTGTAGCTCTATTTTCTGTTAACTGATTTACTGACTAATTTCTGGTTACCTGTTTAACTTGGGTAATATAAGGCCCTATACCTTTAACAATGCATTTATCATGACAAAAAAAAAAAAAAAAAAAAAGTACGATACGTAATCTTGTTTTACATATCATTTTTACATCTTTAATTTTGACCGAGGTTAGAAATTAAATTCTCTATCTCACCAGTGTGGCTGAATGTCATTAATTTTGGAAATAGGTCAAATTAAAAATACATATATCGACGTTGTTGCGAAAAAAATGTGTAACTCGTATTTTGTCAGGCGGAGCAAAATGTGTAAGTCGTTTTTTGTCACGCTAAACAATATGTGTATCTCGTATTTTGTCATGCGAAGCAATATGGTGTAAGTCGAGCGCCGCATCTCCATAACATTCGGGAACAACTTACACATTTTACTTCGCGTGACAAAATACGAGATACGTACACATATTGCTTAGCGTAACAAAAAAAGACTTCCACATTTTGCTTCGCCTGACAAAATACGAGTTACACATTTTTTTCGCAACAACGTCGATATGCTATTGGAAAATGTCGTTTACTGACCTGTCAATACAAAATGTATCAGCTGATTTTATTAATATTGTTTAACAATTCTCAATCTCTCCAAACTTTAAAAATTGTATCACATGCCATAAAGCATCTATCAATGCTTTTAATTTTTTGATTCTGTGTGGTGGCCCAGTCCTAAAAACGTTCCCTTAATGTTTGTAGTTCAAATTTTTGCTACAACAATCAAAGGGACTATAGCGTCACGATATGTATGTATAATCAAAATAAACAAGTTATATGTAGCGTTACCCTTGCAGCCAACTTCATTTGGCTGCAGCAATGGTGCCACGCTATACTTACTGCATTGTTGTGTTGAAAATTTGAACTGCAAACATCAGCGAAAAATTCTCACCTTGTATTTTAATCTATGGTAAAAACACATAATTTGACATTTTTGTTAAAAGGAGATAGTGAATGTTAAATGGCAGACACCTTCTGAGAGTGTAGCCCAGCGATGCTGAAGTTAAACAATTTAGCTTCTAAGAAATGTTGCAGTTGCTAATTTTAATTACTCATTAATAGTTCTCTTAAATTATGCAGTTAATTTGAGTAACTAATACACTGGTCCCAAAGAAATCTGACTGAAGCGTTACTATCTCTAAATAGTAAATATATGGGGAAACTTTAACGCAAGCGATAAGATTTATTCGGGACCAGTGTACTTACATACCTGTGTTATACACTATAAGAGCTTAATTTTACTTAGTTAGATATTATAGCCATTGTCGTAGGTGCTCACTCATTTAAAATTGTAAAAGACAGAGCCTTACCCGAGTTTATAATAATAGGTAACTGAAAGTAAGCTGGTGGTATAAGGTTAGCTGAATAGAGCTAATTTTCTCTCTCACAAGTCATTTCTGCCAGCTTAAGGGTTAACCTCAGACCTGGAAAAAGCAAAATATCTCAAAATTGGTCTGATAACGTTCTTTTTTTTTTTTTTTTTTTTTATAACTTTAGGGGAGTTAAAAATATCATGATCTGCGAACTCCAGTTAACAGAATATTCCATTTTTATTTGTGATTTGATATAATTGGTATTAAAATTTACATATGATTAGCATTGTTTTTGTTTTTTTCAATTTTAAAATTTCAATAACTTTTTTTGAAACTTTCTGACGTTACCATGCTCTATCAATTACTTTTTGTTTTATATTTCAAAATTATTTCTGGTTTGAGAAAATTAAGCGATAGTTTGCCCGATTGAATAACAGTGATTTTGAATTTCGTGGCAAAATAAAAATATTTAAAAATTAATTGTGAGAAATGTATGGGAAGTATGAAGAAATTATACTTAAACTTCTATTTTGTAAAAATGTATCCAAAAATAATTTTTAAAATATTTTACGATCAGTTTTTTGAAATAAGTGAGCATTCCAGGACTGAGGTTAACCCTTAATGCTAACTTTTACCTATTCCCCAATTTTTCCCACGTGTTTTTATTAAATGTTTTGTATCATAAATTTTAAACAAAAAGATAGGAGAAAACAGCAAAGGCCTTAACATAGTGAAGAGCCCCCTAATTTGGTGAAAATCTTGCTAAGACAGCTAAAAATAGAAAATGATAAATTGGATAGCTTTTGGTTTTAAACTCCAAGAGAAAATGGATTGTGTGTGTGTGTGTGTGTGTGTGTGTGTGTGTGTGTGTGTGTGTGTGTGTGTGTGTGTGTGTGTGCCTTTTGTTGTCCTTACTGACTCTGGGAGACACTATAAATGATCATTCATAGTTTCTCTCCAAGTTTTTATGGACCATGCTTCTGAGCTTCTGTATAATTGCTCTATACCAAAAACCTTCCCTTAATGATGTAGTTAAAAAAAATTACATAACAATAACAACATAACATTAATATTTGGCACCAGCTTTTAAAAAGCGCAACCAACTTAAATTTGTGTGAGATGGAGTGCCATGTTATATTTATATACCTACATTGAGTGCCTATAAGTGCGTATATTTACTCTCAAAAACGGAAAAGGAAGTGCCGGAAAAGGAAACCATGTGACGGTAAAAGTGGGAGAAAAGTTGGTGCTAGCAGCAAGCTAGGCCTGAGGTACCTCCCACTTTAACCATCTTGTGGTTTCCTCTTCCGGTACTTCCTTTTCCGCATTTTGAGTAAACAAATGCAGTCCTTGTTGTGATGAAAATTTGAACTACAAACATCAAGGGTATTATTTTCAACAACTTCTTATCCTATATGATTGTCCGTGGTAAGGACTGACAAAGGCACATACACACTCACTCCGTTTTCTCGAATGAGTTTAATGCTGAAAGCTAATATGCGATGTATTAACTATCTTTGTGCTAGCAAGATTATCACCAAACTATAGGACTCTCCGTACTATGGCCCTTGCTGGGTTCTGCTATCTTTTTCTTTTACATTTACAATTCTAACCACAATGACTTCATTCATTTACATCTAAACTTTTGTTATCAATTAACTTCAAGGGTTATTCAAGTACTTCATACGATCGTTACTTTTTATTCTCTTGCACTCTCCTTATGATGAGATCACACTTGCATAAATAATGCCAAGAAAACAATTTCAATGCTTAAATTTACATTAAAAAAAAAACTATACTAGGTAATAAATTGAAAGGAATGGATAGAGAAAATCAGCAAAAGACATGTGTTTAGATAAGTCCTATAATTTGAAGAGATGTCCTGCTAACACTGAGTTTTCCTCTGTTCCTTCCTTTTCATTTATTATACCCATTATGTGATGGTTTCTTTCCTTGATTACCATATAAAATAATAAATAAATACATTAATAATTACCTCTATTCAAAAATATTTCAAAAATACAATTTAAAATGTTAAGTTTAGACCTTACAAATGTGTAACTTGTACATCTAACTTGAATATTAAATTGTTTACAGCAAAAAATAAATAATAATAATAATAAGTTTTCTAACAAATATGAGGCCTGATAACAATGCTTTAATTTTCATTGACCCAGGTAGTTCACAGCAACAATAATTGATACAGTATTTGTCTCGTCAATAAATACTGTACTCAAATTTATTGAAAACTTGGAAAAAAAATCTAAAAATCGCAGAATATTTGTATCAAAAAGATATTTGATTATAAAGCACTGTTTTAATTAATGATATGTAATGACGATGCTGGTAAACCCTGTTCTCTGATGAAGGCTTACTGCGTCTTTTTTTTTTTTTTTTTTTTTTTTTTTTTTTTATATATATATATAGTAAAGGGGTCTAGAAGAACAGGTTTACAAACAAGTTTATTATAAGATCAATCCTTAACCTTTCTTATTTATTTAAGTAGAGAACAGTGTTTATCATGATCTGCTGTTTCATGTACAATCATTGCAGTAAAAAATGAAATTGTATTGGCTTATGGCCATTCAATGCACTCAGATGGAGATTTCAGTTGACGCAACACTGTATCTAAATACATGTTATTCTCATATGCCAATAGAATTTCATTTTTTATTGCAATGACCATACCGGTATACTGTATCTCTTCAATAGCAGATTTAGTTTTCTATCATGATGACTGGTCCTAATTTATAAATCCAATTATAACTGGTAATTTAATTCTTGTATTTTTGTGACATTCCTTATCCACTATTAAAAGAAAAAAAAAAAAAGAAAAAAAGAAAAGAAAAGAAAAAGAAAAAAAATACACCAGCACTCTAATTTTTAAGATAATAAGAGATATGAATGTAACACCCCAAAATGTCCAACATGTGAAGCTATATTAGGGTACATGTATTAAATATGTCTTCAATGAAGATTGAAAGCCACCCAATTAACTTCCACAAAAATTGTAATGTATAGGTGTACACTTGAAAGTGTGTGCTGGCACATGATTTTAAGTTCCTCCCCTTTCATAAACTGGCATATACCCTTAATATTTTATTATTATTAAAATTACTTCTATATAATATATTTCTGTTTTAAAATAGATATTGTTAGTGTTAATTGAATTTGGCAGTGTGCATATAAATATCTGTCAATATTATATCAAATCGATGCTATTGCGGCTAAACCACACTTCTACTTTTAGCGGGTTTGCTTCCTTTCATGCATCTATGTTTATCATCAGGATAGCAATAAAGACACGCATCTACATTTATGGCGACAATAGGTATAAAACACTCCCTAGTACTCCTACACCTGTTTTCCTATGTAGAAGTGTTTTATTCCTGTTGTCATGATAAATGTAGTTGCATGTTTCTATCATGGCTATCCCAAAAAACGTAGATACATGAATGTAAGCAAATCTGCTAAAAGTAAAGGTGTGGTTAAGCCGCAACAGCATCAAAATACTAAATTACAAAAATAATCATAAGTTAATAGTTTCATAAATTTAACAGATAATAACTAAAATCTTTAGCCCAGTAATACATAGCCATAATAATTGTTTAACACACATTTAATTTTACTATAGAGTAAACACCAATAAATTGATGCACATGAATTTAGGGCTCATCGGCCGACATCTTTAAATGGTTTAGGATAGAAATAATAATAATATAAGTTTCCCATTTTTATTTAAAGGGGCACAGATGCTAAATTTTTTTAAGTTGTGTTTAATCCACTATTTAGTACTATTATTTATGAAAATAATTTTAAATGTCGTTTGGAGCCGGTGCGCCTCTTCCTTCTAATTAAAAAATTAAATCAAAGTTTGCCACGCCCCCTTATATACTCCGCTTCACGTATGTTCAGAACCGTCTCATGCTATTTTGTCACTTTTAGTGGCCAAAATTATATTAACAGGTATTGCCGCTTCATACAAGGCAATACCTGTTTGTCATTTTGACCATAAAATGTGGCTGAGTGCTGATTGAAGCTAAAAACTTACATGAATCAAAGTATAAAAGTCAGCTGAGCGTTGCTTGGCCAAGCAACGATCGAACTTTAATTTAGTATTTAAATTAGAAGGAATAGTTGCATCAGATTTTAACTAAAATCTAAAACTAAACTAAAACTAAGATCGAACTTTAATTTAGTATTTAAATTAGAAGGAATAGTTGCATCAGATTTTAACAATTTGTGAAATTGTTTTTGTACTTAGTAGATTCTAAAAAGCCAGGGTGTCTGTGTCCCTGGAAGTAGGGGAGCATAGATGGCAGCACTGTGAAATTTTCATAAGAAAAAGTCAGCCATATTAAATAACAGCTGATGTTTTCCCATCTAAAAATACCGTACTCCGTGCTGTCATCCATGCTCCTTTCCCTCATTAAATCACATAATTGATATTTTAAATTAACATAAAATTCCCGCTTTCTTTCTCATTCCAAACTCTACTGTTCATATCTCATAAAATAGGAGAAGTATGACAAATTGCATTTAAAAAATTAAAAATTGTAATTTTTGCAAACAAATGATTTGATCAAATCTTTCAATTATCAATTATTGCATACACAATTTTTTTTTTTTTTTTTTTTTTTTTTTTTTTTCTCATGCAAACAAAGTTATAGATTATATAAAGTTAATATTTTGGTGCATTCACAACTATATTTAAAAATTCCTAAAACTTTCTAATTCTAAATTTCCATTCAAATCAATGCTATATTCAATGATTTACTGCACAAATTTACAAATTTTATTTATTAGATTCAATCAATGCTTTTCATATGAAATAAAAATTAATAATAATAACCAAGTTTACAACAAAAGAAAATATTTAAATGTAATTCATTGATTCTCTCCAATTTTGTAGAGGTATTTATCTGTAAACTAGGCAGTTGATATGAAACTTTTTCAACATGGATTGCAAAAACTCTCCTTAACTTAAAGAAGTTGGCCTATATTTGTGAGTGCATTAATTCTCTGTAGAAAAAAAAAAAAAAAGAAAAATTGTAGGACCATAGAAAAGAAATGACAAGCACATTGAAATTTAAAATTCATTTTCAAACTGGGTAGTAGAAATTTAAGAGTTACAGCTCATATTGGAGGAGCAATATGTTATTAAAAGTTTTGAAATCAGTGCTGGAAATATAAAATATTGTAAAAGTTATGTATCATATATATGTATATATTTTTTTTTTAAATTTGATATTGGTGTACTGTATGGTAAATTTAAGAGAAATGGATAGAGGAAACCTGCAAGAACCTTGCCTTAGTAAAGACAGCTTGGCACATAGATAATAAACACATATTAGATAGCTTTTGGCACTGAACTCCAAAAGAAAAGGAATATGTATATTATCTCTCCCTGTGCAGCTTTAGAGAAACTGTGAATTATATTTATAGTTTCTACTGGCAAACTGGCATACACACATACTTCATTTCCCTTGGAGAGGTCATTGCCAAAATGTACTCAATATGTGTTTATTATCTGTGCCAGAAAGATTTTTGCCAAGCTATAAGACTCCCTTCACTATACATGGAGGGAACTTGCTGGTTTCATTTATCCTCTTCATTTAAATTTATCATACCTAACCGCATTTTTCCCTCTTAATATATTTTAATATTATTATATTTTAATTTAAATGTTACACAATTTGAATTCCGTAGCGATACAGAAATAATAATAGTTTTGTTAGTACAGGTTTCTCACCTTTCCTCCTGACTCTCCCTTTCCTTTCCTTTCTTTCTTTCTTTCTTTCTTTGTTGTTATTATTATTATTTGTCTTTTTTTGTCTTCTTTTGTTCATTAAAATCAAAAATATTTTTTATGGAGCATGAAAAGTGCTGTGTTTAGCCTTTCATTCAATTTTAGAATGTTTTAATTTCTTAGCAATGCTCAAATAGATGTTTTCTTTATTTAATGCTTTGTGTTTACATACATGTATTATTAAAATTTACCTTTTAGATGTAACAAGAATGAAAATTGAATTATTAATCAATTTTTATATTGAAATTGAAAGAAACTGTTAATCTGCGTTTTGAGATTTACACATTGCTGGGTTAGAGCACAAACCATGTATCTACAAAAGCAGCAAAGTCAAAAGTCTTTTTTTTTTTTTTTTTGTATACTGCTTTGAACCTTGCTGCTTTTGTAGATACACGGTTTGTGCTCTAACCCGAAGATATTTGTATAATCAATGGAATAAAGGATAGTAAATATAAGAAGACCATTACCGCAATGATATTGCAAAGATAACATTTATTATAGTGTTCTGTGTCTCGCAGGATATCAATGACAAAATGTATGAATGATAAGCAATTTGATTTTTTATGAGAAGTACCATGTAGAATTTGGAAATAGTCACTAATTCTATTGTCACAATATGTATAAACTGAATTTCACTTAGTGATTAAAAAAAAAAAAAAAAAAAAAAATCTTACTTAGGTTTATGCACTGCAATAATATATAACTTTGGATCGAGAGGAACTGTGCAAGAAAATGTATAAAGTTGGCTATAGCTGCAGCCGCCATCATTATAGATGCTCCCTCATTTATAACATTGTAGAAGGCAGGCCTTTACCTAAGTTTAACAGGTAAAGATGGCCAGTGGTTCAGTTAGTGGAATAGGGGTATCAGCTAGCCTATACTTGAACCAATTTCATCTACCTAAAAAATTATGTAGTGTCAAACATTTGTATTTTTCATTTGTAAACAGGTAGCAGCTATTGAGTCTGTTAAGTGTATTAATGATGTGCAAAGCAAAAGCAATTACATAGGCTATTGATAATGATGTTGTAATATCATATCGCAATAAGTAATTTCTAATAAAAGTTTTAGATTTTTTTTTTTTTTTTTTTTTTTTTTTTTTTTTTTTTTTTTTTACTTTATATATATATGATTGTGATTAATTCAGCTACTTTTAGAATCCTTATAATTCAAATGGTTTTACACATCAAAAGTAAATGTTTTTGTTCTACTATAATATATGGAAGAAAAGAAAAGGGGAAAAAACAAACAAACATTGATGTCATTGAAAATCATGAATCTATTGTGTTTAACCTCATTCTTATTACCCTTTTATGTCTTTGTTTATTTATTTAAATATTTCTTTTCTTTTTCATACCAGAAATATTAATAATAGGCCTATAAAATAATAATAATAAATCAAGATATAGCTGATTACGTATATTTGTTTTATTCATTTATCATCTTTCCCTCAAAGTAGTAAAGTGCATGGTGAAATTGAGAGAGAGAGAGAGAGAGAGAGAGAGAGAGAGAGAGAGAGAGAGAGATTTTGCATGACATATACAGTCGCTCCAACGACTGATTGAGTGTGAGTGATGCACAACTGACAGAGCAGTACCAAGTAAAAATGGCAGACTATGTTGCTGCACTTTTTAAAAATGCAATAAAAAAATGCAATGTGGGCCATCAATGCAGCGTAGATATAAACGACTCATTCTATTTATATTGAATATTGCATTTTTTAAAAGTGCCCCTGTATAGTCCACCATCTTCATGAGGAACCACTCTGAGCTGTACTCTGCTCACGTACACTCAATCATTTGTTGCAGCGACAGTGTGTGTGTGATATATATATATATATATATATATATATATATATATATATATATATATATATATATATATATATATATAAACTGCAAGTGATTTTCATATAGAAAAGAAAATCAAAAGGAAAAAAAAGCAACTTTGTAACAAACAGTATGAAGGGCAGATAATAAAGGAACAGTTTATAAAAATAAATGGAAAATAGAACAATAAAAGTGTGAATTAACTTGCCAATGTAATAAATAGGTTATTTCATACTTAAGTCAAATGTTGATTATTGTAAGAAAGATTTAAATATATTTGCAGGGTAGTTAACTCAATTTTTGTCAATATATGTACCCCATGCAATATCTTTATAGGATACATTTTCTTATATTACCCAATTTATAGCTGAAGACTGGAGATTACAGTCTAGTGTAGGTGGAGAACACAGACAAAACACTTAAAATGTTAAAGCCCTTGTCAACTTACATTTTTTCATCATTTAGAATACTAGATTGAAAATTTCCATACCTTATTATCCATGAATTAGACACCAACACGTTGATTTTGTATTTATTTTCATTTAAGCGGTTATTTCACGCATTTGACGTCACAATGTACCGATGGGGTCGTGATAGGGGTAAAGAACTTGAGGGAGGGGCTTAAATTTATCACGTGACCAGAGCGGTGACTGTGTTTGGCGGCGGTACATTATGTTGAAGATACATGAAACAACTGTCAAAAATAAAATAAATACAAAATCAACGTGTTGGTGTCTAATTCATGGATAATAAGGTATGGTAATTATCAATCTAGTATTCTAAATGATAAAAAAGTAAGTTGACATGGGCTTTAATCCTCCAACTATCTATAATATCTAATACTTCAGTACTTGTTCATTCATCTGTCTGCTATAAATTATGAAATGAGACTAATAGTCTTCAAAATAAAATAAAATATATTGTCAGACACTTTCTAAACTGGGTAAAAATTCAGAAAGGTCCTATACGACATTAGTCTATGGGATACATATATGTGACACTTATTCTTACAATAAGTAATTACAATTGTCTTTTTGTTGGCCAAAAATCAAACAAGTCACAAAAGACATAACATAATTTACCCATACATGGACCAGACTCCATACATTCATGCATGTGCACATGTTTTTATTTTTATTATTATTACTATTTTTTATATATATTTTTTCAAATTTATTTTGTGATTTCCATAAGTTACAGGGTAAAAAAAAATGGTGTCGCACAATAACACAATATGGCAAGAAGAAAAAAAAAGAAGAAGAAGAAGAAGAATGTGTTGATGGCACAGGTTACACAAATATTTACAAGTTTACTAAGACGTTAACAGCCCTAAGGGTAACAGCCCTCTTATTCAGTTGCTCTAAGTAACTGAAAAAGAGGCCTGTTGCCCTCAAAACGTTTTAGTAAACTTATAAATATTTGTGTAATCTGTGCCATCGAGACTTTCACCAAGCTACAAACCTCATCATGGTAAGGCACTTTGTTAGTTTCTCCTATCCTTTCTTTAATTACATAAAAAGTTTTAATAATAGTGAAATATCAATTTGCATCAAGAACATCGAATTGCACCCATGATATAGGCAAGCTACATACACGAGTGTGTGTACACACACGCTGTGTGCGGTGATTTTTTCCCTTTATTATTATTACACACACACATATTATGTAAAATTTGATTTTGTTGTTTTACTTTTGTTTACAGCTCGATAAAACTTACCGCAAATGTTAGTGATCATTGATCATGCTAAATACAATAAACACAAAGTATTGTAAAACTCCCCCCCCCCCCCCCCCCTCATGTTTTTTTAATATTTTGGAACAAATTAATAGACATTTTGAAACAATAAATAATAATAGTTAAACGTTTATAAATTTTGCTTAGAATTCTACATTTTGGCGCAAAATATTAATCCACTTAAGTGCTTTAATATTTTGCGCCAAAATGTATTCCAATAAGTATAGTTCAGTGTACAGTTTCGATCAAATGAATAGTTACCATTTAAACTCGATGTTTTTTACCGCGTTAAATTTCGTTCAATTTTGCAACCTTGTTTATGATTATTCATTGAACTCTATATTCTCAATCACATCTATATTCAAATTCATTGAGTCTATATATTGTAATAGTTGACAAAGACACCACATAAGAAGTCACCTGTGATGCACTCAGGTAGACAATCTGGCGGGTAAATATTTTGCTTGCTTGCTTGCTCATTCTCTCTCTCTCTCTCTCTCTCTCTTGTGATAAATGCTTTCAAGTATTTGTTTGATAACAAGTTTCGAACTATTTTCTTACCAAATTGCTGTCATTACAAATCATATTGATATAAATGATAAAAAAAAATATCTTAATTTTAATCTCTTAATCGGGCAAATCGGTAAGTCAGCAGTTATTTTGAAACATAAAAAAAAACATTAAATGCATTTCTTAGAAGAGAGAGAGATATAGAGATAGAGAGAGAGAGAGAGAGAGAGAGAGAGAGAGAGAGAATGAGCAAGCAAGCAAGCAAAATATTTACCCGCCGGATTGTCTACCTGAGTGCATCACAGGTGACTTCTTGTGGTGTATTTGTCAACTATTACAATATATAGACTCAATGAATTTGAATATAGATGTGATTGAGAATATAGAGTTCAATGAATAATCATAAACAAGGTTGCAAAATTGAACAAAATTTAACGCGGTAAAAAACATCGAGTTTAAATGGTAACTATTCATTTGATCGAAACTGTACAGTAAAGTTCCATTGGCTAAACATTACAGTTTAATTTGACTATTTATTTATTAATTTCTATAAAAAATATAAGTGAAATTTGAGACGTTAATGAAAATCAGTGATACAAGAAAATAATAATAATTATAATAAAAAAAATATATAATAAAAATGATAATGATAAAGATAATAAAACATAAAACATATTAATGCTAATAAGGGGAAATGGTAATTATAGGTCCCGCGCTGTAAAATTAGTAATTGTGTATGCGTGTGTGTGTGTGTGTGTGTGTGTGTGTGTGTGTGTGTGTGTGTGTGTGTGTGTGTGTGTGTGTGTGTGTGTGTGTGTGTGTGTGTGTTAAGTATATTTGGGTACTAAGTTTTTAAAAGAAACATTATTATATATTACATTTAATTTTTTTATTATTAATGGCATTTTTTTATGTTTACATTTGATATTCAAATATTTTAGTATCTGTCAAGGACTATATATATATATATATATATATATATATATATATAAAGAAGCCTATATAGGGTTGAGTAGGATGATTAAGGAGGAGGAAAAGGGGAGTGACGGGCATACCAGTCAAGTAAACACAAAACGCACTTCCCTTGATGAGTTTTGTATTGAGGCAAGGCCACTGTCCAAAGAAAAAGGCAAAACTGTCAACGAAATATGTAGGAGTCCACCAATCATATTTTAAGTCTATTTATAACCCTACATTGCTTTTTATATAAAAATAAGGGGGGGGGGACACATTGCATGCGGTTGATATACGAAATGTTGAAAACTTAAAAATAAAGTTAATAAAACCTACATATCTACAAAGTTAATAAAAGTTAATAGGCCTATAGTAACATAGAGATTGAATTTGAATTGAAAATGAATAAATTCTTAAGATTCGCTAATATATAGTTGGTTGGGATTTGGGATCAAATGTTCTTACACTGCTGCTTTTGATTGTAGGAGATTGGAAAGCAAGTATTTTTTTTTTTTTAACTTGAATTGTATACTAATATTTATTCGCACTGTGTAAAAATAATAAATAATAACGTATTATGCAGTAAATAATAATAATAACTTGTTTTTATTAAGAGACCACAAAAGGTTGCACTCACTTACATGGTCGGGAATCGCGGGTAAAACTAAGGGTCCCCTAATTCAACATATTACGCTTATGAGGAAAAACAGTTTTTTTTTTTGTTTTTTTTGCAATTTTTTTTGCATTTTTTTTTTTTTTTTTGCAATTTTGCGAAAACTATATAGCCACTAATTCTGGGGAATTTTTTAATAAGAAATACTAGACATATGACATAGGTATAGATTTTTTTTTTTTTTTTTTTTTTTTTTTTTTTTTTAGAATGTTTTAAAACCGATAACCTCCATTATGCAAAAATAATTAATCATGAGATCAGAAAATAAAAACATATTTCAGAATTCATTTTCTCCCAATTTCACTTCATGCTTACAAAAAAAAAATGCAACATTTTGTAATTTTAGAATATTTTTCTATGAGTATACTAATATTTCATTATTTTCCAAAAAGAAGAGTCCCAGACAAAAAAGTTTTAGTCTACGGAGAGGGATACCCCCCCCCCCCCCCCCCCGGGTTTTCATGGGTACTTTCCTGGAGCTTCATGCCCCCAAAACCCAATCCCTGGATCCGCCCATGTATATTACATACTTATATTATTTTAAAAGAATCTCATTAATATTTTATGCCAAACTAAAGACCAAATCTGCTTTGATTTCGTAATTTGGTTTACAAAGTTGAGAAAACATTGCATAATTTAAAAAAAAAAATAGAATACATTACTATAATTAAGACAGTATTATTATTATTGATTGATTGATCAATTGATTTTTAATGTCATTAGTCATTATATATAACGAAAGCTGTTATGAAATGAACTTTTTCACAACAAAAATTGTGTGACGTGAGACTTCGACCTCTCCATAGAACTACTACTGTGGTAAGACCCTTGCTGGTAATTCTATCCTTTTTTTTTTTTTTTTTTTTCTTTACTTTATTATTGATCCAAAATATTCTTAATATTGCTTTATTATTGATTTTTTTTTCTTTAAATTAATTAATATTACTAATGTAATACAATCACTACTAGTATTAGTAGATATCATGGCATAGTTTGCAAAATGTGGACATACTTTGAGCTCAACTAGGCCTCGCCAATTTATTGATGTCAATACAGTAGCTTCTCTGGCATATAAGGAATACAATGGCTGGAAATAATTCATGCATATACCGGAATACAGGTTTTTAGTTAAACAAATAAAATTGATAAATATTTTCAAAATTATTTTATGATTTTTATTGGTTGCAAGGTCATAAAAAAGTACCATTTTCGTTATTATTAAAAAAAAGGGGGGAAAAAACTAGAAAATCTGGTTTTTAACATGTTCACGATGGCGCCCTCTACATACACTACAGTCTGCCCGACTGGAATTAATTGCTAGTGCGTAAGCTATAGAATATAAGATTACTTTTGTTAGTGCAAGAGAGCCTAGCAGCTCTAGCATGTGATATGACATGCTCCGTCGTCAACAGGTTAATGATTATTTTAAATATTCAATTTCTCATTTTTTATTTGCTAAATTACATTGAATAACTGCATAAGAAATTAGATAATTTTACATTAAAAAAATTTGCATAAAAATATCAACCGATAAGTTCTCAGCCTTGGTTGGAATGCAAGATAAATTAATTATGCCAATCAAAAATCTCTACCATTCCTGAAAATTTCATGGTCTTAGCTTAACCAATTACAGCAGGGTTTTTAAATTAACTTCCCCGACTACTATATATTATGTATTAAATATACACAATGAATGAATTTTTAGGGATAATAATTTAACTGTTTATTATTATTTTATTCTTGATTTATTCTGATGTTACTGTACTGTATCAGATTTTAAATTTAAGCGGTCTACAGCAAATATAGATTTTTATAATTTAAATTAAGAACCATATATATATGTATATATGTGTGTCTCTTCTTCTTTGTCATTAGATAGCATTAAGCTAGCATCAAAAGTGAGATTGCTATGTGTGTTCACGCCATCTCAAAGATGTTTGTATGAAATAGTGATTTATCGATTTTGAAAATTTATTGTATAGGAAGAGAGTCTTCGTCTATTACACCGATGGTTCCAAGTCAAGTTTTTTTTTCAAGTGTCATCAGTCAAGAATATAGTCAGTCTCAAGTCTCTGTTGAGTTGTCAGTCCAAGTATATAGTCAATCCTGGGCTAAAATAAAATAGAAATGTCAGTAATAATGAGCCAGTAGGTTAATTAACAAAGACAATAAATTATTATTCTGCGTCCCAAGTCTTTATGATTAATGTTGTTTTATAATATATATAGCTTGCTGTATATTATGCCCCCTAATATAATTATATAGGTATGTTACTATAATTATAAAGTACGCATTGTATACATTGGATTTGACTAAATAGTTGTAAAGAAAGAAAAATCTGAAATTTTGCAGTGGTATACATTAGGATAAAGTATCTTCAAAAATGTAAAAATTTTGGGGGGTCACCACGCTAGATTTTAAATTATGATTTTTTGAAATTTTAGTCCCATAAGAGCCCATGATAATTTCATTAATTATTTTCTATCTTATCTGATGGTCATGAGCTCTACAATTCATATCATAGGTAGCTGTTACTATGTAAATATATATTTACTTTCAAATGGTACATCATAAAGTTTGAAAGTTTTCTTTTTAGATTCAGAGATGCAAGCAATCTGCGAATATAACTCTTAACCTAAATAGGAAGCAAAAGGAAATAAATTGAATTGGAAATGATTGCATTTCCGTTTTTTATTACTATGACTTTTTCCTAGCAAAATAGAAATATGTATGTATAATATAATATTACAAACATTATAATATAATATTACAGCATACAGTGTGTTAAAAAAGCAGGTTTATCACAATTACATACATATTGGTACAATATTACTGCATCATCAAAGAAGCAATAACGCATACATACCGGGAACTCTTGAGCTTTATAATAATTAAAAACATATCTACATAATATGTATTATAGTAAAAAAAAAATAATAAAAAATACCCTTTTTGGCTTTTATTTGTAGAACCGGTATGTATGATATTTTTCACATGCAGAGGCGATGCACATGACATAATATAATTATATACATACATAATATATACATATACTTATGCCTTTATTTCACAACTGGGCGCAAGGTTTTAAAATCATATAGTATTTTAGTCTTACCATCAAAGAAAACTTACTGTAATAATCGAAAAATATCAATGAAAGAGAGACTCGAGTCTGGAATTTGGAACCACACGTGTATGTATGTAAACAGCGTGCTCCATATTATCGCCGGCAGATATCGTGTTATGAAAACACCAAATAATCTTTAGCTTTGACGAATAAAATTTTACTATCGCATATATCATAACAATACTTCATTTGACATTAATTTATTTAAAACATAGCGATAATAATACGACAATTGTATATGTAATTTCCGTTCCATAGCACAGCAGCAGCCTCAGCAGCACAGCAGTGACAGGCGTGACAGCCAGCAATCCAGCATGGACACGGACACGGCCCGATTTGTTTTTGTAATTTGTAATTTAAAATTTAAAAATCTCAAATCTGCAAATGCTGCAAACACAGCGCCTCTAGTGATAAAAATAATAACTAAAAACTCTTAATGTTTGGCGCGCATAGCAGTTAAATTACTTAAATTTAATCACAAAAATAGAACAGAAAAAAAAATGCCCTTAATTATTTTTTAATCATATATACTATACAATATAATATATAGCTTCTTTAAGCTATTCTTATGCCCAGAATAGCCTGGGGCATAATTTCAATTGAAAAACAGAATATATAAAGGTTTAATTAATTATATTGCATAAAATTGATTAAATTAATAATAAAAAGATTCTATAAAAATATTTGAATGGGGGTCTCATATGTATATGTAATTTCAATTTAAAATTATAATATAAATTATTCGAATGATGCAATGTTGGAGGACTTTTATGCTTTTACCACCGGCCTAGACGTTATCATATCATGCATTATATATAGGGTCCCCTAAATTTCCTAAGTATTATATTCACATGTCTTGTAAATTTGACGCGTGTCGACATGCGCAAAATTGGAACAATGTAAAACAAATGGAGCCGTTCACATGATCTTGAAAATTACATGTAAACGCGGTTCCATTTGTTTACCTGTTCCGACTTTGTTTACCCGTCAACGCGCGTCAAAATTTAGAGTCATTATATAAATTTTAGAATGGCGAGATATATATGATCGAGCGCCGCATATTTGAAGCTCTATAATGAAAACGGGCCCCAGTAAAAACGACTCGCGGTCCTTTAGGGACTCTCGGAGAAAACATAGCTGTTCGACCAACCCTGTTCTCTTGCACCAAAAAATGCGCATTCCATTTGAATAACCATAGGTGATTGTCATTTTTGGTGCAGAGAACAGGGTTTACGAACAGCATTAATTAAAAAAAAATCGGGTTTTTTAATTTTTTGCCAAAAAGGGCCTTTTTTTCAAAAAGTTACCAACCCGTAAGAAATTTTATTGTGTTTTTGGATGTAACTCGATTTTTTTTACCCAATTAAGTTGTTCTAAATTACCTTAAAGCATATATATATTAATTAAATAACTTAATTAGTTCTTTCAAAAAATATATATATATATATGGTGGAAAACTCATCTAAGTTAGTGACATATCGTCCACTAGTTGAGGTCCACGAGTGTCCACGAGGAATTCTCGTGGTTTCCACGTGGTTGTGTTTACTGGGGGAGTAGTTGCTTATTTTATATATATAATTGTGGTGAAATTACGCTTATCCCTGTTGCACAAATGGTTCAATTTTGGTCTGGATTTTTGCATAATTGTTCGGACCGGAACTATTTTGCAACCGTCAAAATTCATAAAAATGGTCCTTTATTCCATCAGACAAATTTAACATGGTTCCATTGGGTACAAATTTGAGACACTTTTTAACAGATTCTGAAACGTTTGGTAATGGTATACCTGCATGATAGTTATACTGTGTGCAACAGAGGTGAAGGTATATACCTCTGTTGATTGCAATGATCTCTTTGAGTTTTTAAATATAATTATAATAGATAATATATACGTACCGCTGTTAAATTTTTATTTGTATTATGAATTTATGCATTTGAATTCTTTAAGCTATATGAAATATGAAATAAATCATAGCCATATTAGAAATACAAATAAAATTAAAAGTGTATATAAAAGAATGAAATGTATAATAGTAATAGTGGGGTCCTTTCTGTAGTTGTCTGAATATCTATAATAAATTGCCTTTAGATATGAGAATAATAGATTAATTCAATAGTTTTTTAAAAACAACTAAAAATTTTCCTATTAAATAAGCAGTAATGCTGTTCGTAAACCCTGTTTTCTTGCACCAAAAAATGCCCATTCCATTTAAATAACCAGAGGCGATCGTCATTTTAGGAGCAGAGAACAGGGTTTACGCGAACAGCATTAATATTACTCAATTGATGAATAAATGAATGATGAAACAATAAAATTTAAATACAAATTGTCGTTTTTTTTTTTTTGTTTTTTTTTTTTTTTGTTTTTTTTTTTGTATGTTGTAAATAGTTTGAGAATCATTTTTATATTTTCATTTATTGGCAATAACCTAGACTAATGCATTTGATCGTGTTATGTATGTTGGATGCATAGTAATTTACTATGGTTGGATGAAAGATACGGATAGGAAATTAGCTAGGGGTCCCCGGAAATTCAGTAATAATAATAATAAATTTGATAACACTCCAAGAATCATTCCACAAAACAAATCATTATAGTTTTCCCTATTTTAAGTATACAATAATAAACTATATTATGTAACATTATAATAGTATGACTATGAGTATATCATAGAGTTATTATATAATAACATAACCTATGGAGTATAACCTCTTTGGAGTATATACATTCTATACACTGTAATGCTGCCTAATGAATGATAATAATAATAATAATATGGATTTATTGAGCACGAAAATTTAACAGTCAATATAGTCATTCATACTTTCATTCCTACTTTAAAGAAAAGTTTGTAACATATATAATTATTTATAACTATATTAATGGGATTATATTGTAATGGAGTGTATATATCGGTTTAAAAAAATCTTAAAAAATTTCTATGGCTTACATTAAACCACGTAAAAGTATGTCTAGTATTTCTCATTTAAATTTCTCCGAAATTAGTGGAGTATTTTTCTCAAAAATTGCAAAAAACGTGTTTTTTTCCATGAGCGTAATGTTAAATTAGGGGACCCTTAGCGCCCTTAGCTTTCCCCGCGTCTCCCCGCGCGTTAAACCGATAAGCTCCATTAGTAATATTTAATTTTAAGCAAATTTAATAAATTACTTATTTTAAAGACGACGTCGTTTCGGCCGTAATTACAGCATTTTTTTTTTGGGGGGGGGGGGAGTTCAACTTTATTTTTATAAAGAAAAATACTAACATTATTACATAAATTTATTATAAATAAAAATATGTATGTTGAATTTATAATTGCTTCTTACTTCCTATTTAAAATTTGTAAATCCAACTGTCTTCTGTCATCTGGTCACGATTGTCGTCCGGTCCCCAGGTGGTTGCATTAATAATATTCATTCACAAAATTCAACGTCATACTTGCATGAGCACTAAATAACATGGGCCGGTACGAGGAAATGACTCATTTGGGTTTCAAAATACTTACTTAATTAGCATCAATATTTTTGAGAACATTGATGCTGATATTAGGTTGAAATTATAGTTTTCAATTGATAATATATCACAGCATACAAAGTATGTGAGAAAAAAGTATAAATTATAAAATAATAATAATAATAATAACAAGAAAATAAATCTCGATTTACTAAAGAAAGCCAAAAACAACATTTGTCTTATGCTGAGCAATGTTATTCATTGCTCCAGTATGGCGTCGAAGTCGAAGCGTATTTCATTCAGCGTATTCACACACACACACAGCATTCGTACACATTCTACAGCTCCTCCCACAAAAAATTATTGTTTTTTTTTTTTTTTTTTTTTTTTTTTTTTTTTAATTCCCAGGATTTTGCGACGGGAGCCGGGCGGGTCCAGTAATAATGATACGAGAGCTTTTGAAGGAGGAGGGGGAGACACCCCCTTTACCCATACTTTTTCAAACCTGACGGGATAGGGATGGGGACCTCCAAAACACCACCCCTGCATTTGATATACAGTATATATGTAAATTAAATTCCATGAAAAGAATAACACACAAACACACACACGCATTCGTTATATACTAATGTAGTTATATTGTACCGAAATGAAACGAATAACTTGCAATACATTACCTTTATAGGAAAATAGAACAAATTGGCAACATTACGATAAAAGATAACAGGTATGAGGAAACATTGCACTCAAATGAAAAAGAGGAGAACGGGCATACAGTGCAGTTGAAATTCAGTCTATTGTTGTGTAAGTTTTTAATTTCCGTGCGGTTCATTAGTATATTATATTAATTATTAAAATGTGTGTAATATAGAGTATCCTACACATACATTGCATTTCATTATTTATGTTGCTCTTATGGTACATATTTTTCACCAGCGTAATAAGCGTAATTTTTTATATCAAATTGAAAAAAAATGAGATTTATGAAACTAAAACAAAGTCTTAAATCGAGGCCTGCGGGAACCATGCGTTTAATTTATATTTGGGGATATATTTTTATATTTAATTTTAATATATTATTATAGATTTTATCTGCACTATGTAGGGTATGCTTTAATGAAATTGGCCTATATTTTTTATTTTAAAGTGAAAAAAAAAACTTTACTGTTATAGTAATTAATTTAATGTATAGTAAAAAGAAAACTATGAGATGTTAAGAAATATAAAAATTATATACATAACCAATGCTCAAATATTTGTGATTTACGGATTCTTCTTCTTCTTATTTTGCATATTAGACATTCATTATACAACAATCATGGTTAAAAAATTAAACAAATCAAAATTTCATCGAAGCAAAAAATTATGTATAGTCCACACGCCAATGTAAGCTCAACTGACCGCAGTTACTGCACTGTGTTAATGTTTCGTGTTGTTTTTTGTTCTCTTTTATGATAAGAAGAGTAGGTGGGTAGAAAATAATTAGCCCAAGGTCCATAATAAGAGGTTAGATGCTCCGGGAAAAGTTTTGGCCAAGGTCGCGCAGCTTAAAGGAATGCACCAAAGACGTCATATCACCAGGTGTATTTTTATTCACCTTATCAGTGACGTAACTGGTGAACGCTGGTGAACGGAATCTCATTGGCTTAGAATCAAGTACATCCATCACAAAATAAAATCAACTGCGCGAGTTTTGTGCTGCGCTCAACTTCTTTATTATATGGACCTTGTAATTAGCCATAGCAGATTTCATAAATTGATTTAAGAATGAGAAAAATTTTTGACCCAGACAGTTCATATTATAGTAACATTGGTTGTTACAACATGCGTTGGTCAATATTATAGTCATTATTTACATATATAAATAGTACGTCAATTTTAAAATTACGATTAAAATATTCAAGTATAAAATATATTCTTTTATATTTAAAAAAAAAAAATCAGAAGGCTTTTAAATAGTGAATCATTGTTTAAATTTCTAATTATTAATGATATATTATCATATATTTTTGCTGTTATGTAATATGGCTGGGCTCCTTTCATATTGCTTGCAGATTTATGTTTTGGGACCGAAACTTTCATAGAATTTTGAGTGTTGAAGTTATGATTATTATTTCCATTTCAGCATTTGATATACTCATATGCTGCTCCGGATCACCTCAGACTTCACAATCAGGACTTCCTTTAGTGTTCTCTTTCTTTAGATATACCATACCAGTCGCAGTACAGATGACAGCGGCGGATTGGCCGCCAAGATTTTGAGATAATCTCGAAATACCGTGGTCAAAGAAGGCCGTCACAGCAGCGAACAAAGAAAGTCCCCCCTGCGAGTAAGGGCCGTCGTTTTAGATTTTTTAAAGGGCCGTGTTGGCCCAATTTGCCTCTGGAGTCTGGAGATAGATGACATGAATATCAGACCTACTGAGCCAAACTTTTAAATGATACTATGTTATGCTTAGATTACTTTCAAGTTTTTCTTTTAACATAAATAAGTATAAAAATCTTCCAAATAAAATCCCTTTATTTATTACACATTCATTACACTTACAATAACTGGGGGGGGGGGCAATTTTTGTTCCTTTTATGAAAGTCATTAATTTATACTTAAATTTAAATAACCAAAGCCATTGAAATAATGTACTGCAATCTAATTTTGTTGGAAAAAGGTTAAAATACTTAATTACTGCGTCTAACTTGAGTGCTTTGGAGTTCAACTTTAATGTTTTTAAGAAAACAAGACATCAAAATGTTACACAAGAACGCGACACGTCATTAAGGGTGTCCAAGAGATATCAGAACATAATTTCACTGCGGGGAAAATGACGCACACCATAAAAACGTTGTTGTAACCGCAACCCACAAGTTTCTACGTAAAATTAAAAATCATATTCAATCTTACTATGAAATAGGATTATATTATACTGTTTATTTTTAGTTCAATTGCATAATAAAGTCTGAATAACAGTTATGCTTACGTAGGAATATAATTGATGAAAAGAAATTCAACATTTATTTTGAATTTACTGACATGCTGTAATTGGTCGTTTTATTTTGATCTCACTTTATACGAATTAGCAAAACTGCATTTTGCCAAGTGGTCAATAAAATATTTCTTATACACCTAGAGACTCACCTAGTTATAGAAAATGAATATAATGATAATAACTATATTATTATGCTCTTTAAAAAAAAAAAAAAAGTTTTATGGACGTTTGTGAAAATAAAATAGAAAAATCTAACAGGTGACAATCTCAACCTAACATCAAAAGAGAGAAAGTAAACTCGATAGAAACACGAGTCTTTTCTTATCATTTGGTATCCTAATGTTTACTGCGTGTCAAATTCTCATGAAAGTGTTTGCAATATTGACCATTTTTGTTTTCTTTTCTTAACATTTTCAGTTTCTACTGTAGGGGTAGTTTAAACATCCCAATATGTTTAACTTTAGAAAATGTTCTAAAAGACAAACAAACACACACACACACACACACTATATATATATATATATATATATATATATATATATATATATATATATATATATATATATATATATATATATATATGTATGTATGTATGTATGTATGTATGTATGTATGTATGTATGTATGTATGTATGTATGTATGTATGTATGTATGTATGTATGTATGTATGTATGTATGTATGTATGTATGTATGTATGTATGTATGTATGTATGTATGTATGTATGTATGTATGTATGTATGTATGTATGTATGTATGTATGTATGTATGTATGTATGTATGTATGTATGTATGTATGTATGTATGTATGTATGTATGTATGTATGTATGTATGTATGTATGTATGTATGTATG
This sequence comes from Ecdyonurus torrentis, assembly GCA_949318235.1. NCBI lineage: Eukaryota > Metazoa > Arthropoda > Insecta > Ephemeroptera > Heptageniidae > Ecdyonurus > Ecdyonurus torrentis. The sequence continues at coordinate 15,423,320 of OX439127.1, read as the reverse complement.
TATGTATGTATGTATGTATGTATGTATGTATGTATGTATGTATGTATGTATGTATGTATGTATGTATGTATGTATGTATGTATGTATGTATGTATGTATGTATGTATGTATGTATGTATGTATGTATGTATGTATGTATGTATGTATGTATGTATGTATGTATGTATGTATGTATGTATGTATGTATGTATGTATGTATGTATGTATGTATGTATGTATGTATGTATGTATGTATATTATTACTTTATTACTTTTCGACACAATTTTAAGTCATATGAAAGCACTCTCAACTCTCATTAATCATCATTACCAAGTGTATTGTATTCTCAATTATTAAAATTTAAGTGAAAGGAAACTTAAATTAAATTAAAATTCTATAGTTAGTTATTGTAATTAAAAATTATAAAAATATATATATAATTTTCACGTTATTATATATTGATGTTTTACTATAAAACAAAAAATTTGTAATTGACTGTAATGTTAAACAGTTGGGTTAAATTGAGAGGTTGCACGCCTGATTTCGCCCAATAAAAAACCGTTAATTATTATTATTATTAGTATCAATTATATTACTGCTCATTCAGACGTAGTTCTTAAATATGACATAAATTTATATCAAAATATAAAACTATTTCACAATGTGAACCACGCTTACTGCAATTAAGGGTTATTCATTTTCTTCTTTTATTATTATTGTCTATGGAAGTATATAATATTATACTATACTTGTCTTTTTCCATTGATATAGGTTTTACAAATTGCAAATTATTATTGATGTGTATCACTTTAAGATGCTAAAACCAGTGTGCAGATTTACATGAATGATAAAAGTCAACTGTCGACTGTCGAGTAATAGTTTCACACTAATGAAAAATATGTAAGACAATTTTAATAATTTGCAACAGTAGCCCTCGAGATGCGGATACACAACTCAGAAGTAATATGTTTTAGTTATAAGGAGTATTATTTCATATTATATATTATTATGCACTGTATTTTAAATATTTTTCCAATACTTTTTCAAGCAAAGATATAAGAAAAAGAAAATCCTAGATCAAATTTATTGACTGATTGACTAAACATGGAAATCCGAAGACAATACTAGCAGGCGCGAGGCGCGTATCTGAAAATCAGATTGCATAAGTTTATATAATATAATATATATATATATATATATATATAGTTTTCATTATAAATCTCTTACTTAATTTTATAAATTTAAAAATATTATAAAATATAGGTATACTGTATAAATAAAAAATAAATTAGATATGCCTTGTGCATCGGTGCGTGACTTACTGTTTTTCTCTAATTCCGCACTAAATATTTCCACACGTTAAGAAAATAATGGGAAAAAAAACTGCATTGTTTACTTGAAATAAATAAATAATAATAAAAACGTAATCTTTACATCAAACTCCATTCCATCGCTCAGTTCCAAATTAAGGGGGTAGGTGACCGACTGATATCTCGCAAACTATAGGACGGTTGCGAATAATAATATTAACACAAAGTAAAGAAGAAATGTTACTTAAAAATTTAGTTATGTCAAACATGTGAAAACACGATCAAATATTTAAGTTATTACACTTTAAATATAACATGTAAATGTGGAAATTCAAATTTGAGCGGGAAATTTTAGTCAAATTAGAAACTTTTTTACAATTAAAAATATCATTAAAATTTTTGTTGGTATGAAAAAATTATATTTTAAATTTACTTTGTTTTATTTGATAATTATAGTGATTGTTTTATTGGAATTAAATCATGTACAAAAAATTATTGGGAAAATATAGTTGTTCTTTTAGCGATTTCCGGTCCAAGTCGGTCCCCCACCGCCTTAATATAAATTTGATACTTAAGGGGTTGTAATTTATATAGAAAAAGGAAGGAGGGAAACGAGAAAAAATATCGTTATGCTTGCCTGACATTTGAGTAAAAAAATTGAAGTGTTTAATTGATGAGAACACAAATTAAAAGAACTGACATAAAAAATCATTACAGACAAGTTTTACGAAATTCTAAGATTTTTTCCGCATGGGCACACTGAATGCCTAAAATCGTATACAATGTATAGTAAAATAGCAATTTATATTTTACTGCAAACATTTGCGATATTTATATATATCCCTATATTCCTATATCAAAGTCCTTATTTAATGTGACAAAGATATATTTTGCTTGCAAATAAATTCATCTAATCAATTTTTGTTATTATATTTTACTTTTTTTTTTCCTATGTGACAATCAACAAATCTACGTAAACAGTGCTCACCTAGTGAATTTTTTTATTTATTATTATTATTATTATTTATTATTATTATTTTTTTTGCCTACTTCTATCTAATTTAATTTAACTTAATTAAGGAAGACTGTTGAGATGAGTGCAATATGAGTATGCGTGCGCCACACCTCCGATATGACGTCATTGTAAATGCAAGAGAGTCGAGCGAGAGAGAGAGAGAGCATGGCTTTGCGAAGGGATATCCCGCCGTGAGTGAGTCGACCGCGAGCTATCAAAGTGTAAAGTCGCGCACCGCGGTATACTTACAATTTTTTTATTACGAGCCAATCGAATAAGTGAGTCACGTGAAAAGTATGAATCAAGTGCTACTGTTTTGATGCTGCTCTTTAATTCAATCTCTTGTTTTTTTCTTTATCTTTCTATTTTTTTTATCTATTCTTTAAGTTTGTAACACGCCGGCTCGAAGCGCTTCACGCTTCCTCTTTGGCGCTCTTTGGTTCACGTTACGCAAAACTTTAAGCTGAAGTTAGTAAGCGCTCAATGCACCTGAAAGCAAGACCTGTTGCTCCGTAAAACAAAATAATCTCTGATGTTTGATCAAAATATGTCCACTTTTTACTACAACAGTGACCGCTGAGACCAAAAAGAGGAAGAAGAAGAAGAAAAAAAAGAAAAAAAAACTTCATTCACAACTTTATTTTAACTTTCAGTAAAGGTAAGATATTTAAAAATTAATAATTAATAACAATTCCCTCTTAAGTAAATTAAAAAAAATGCTAATTATGGAATCAGCAGGATATTTAAAACTTAGATTATTGTGTTTTATTAACAAATTTGTATTCAGTGCAAAAAATTAAATTTAATACTTTGCTATTATTTCATCACCTCTTGGAAAGAATTAAAAAAAATAACTATAGTAGACGAGAGAGAGAGAGAGACATAATACGAGTATATCTATTACAATTAAGGGAAGGTCAAAATTCAAATATTGATGTCTTACTTTTTGACGCTATTTGAAGGTAAATGGTAACAATACCAATGACACAAATTTCATAGGACCTGTTACCATCAGATATGGTGGAAAATATTTGTTAAAATTTCCATTTTATGAGGCTTCAAGAAAGTAATGTTTAAAAAAAAAAAATCGTAATTTAAAATTTTGCGTGGCAACCCGCTATTTTATTATTATTATTATAATTTTTTAATTCATTAGTAATGTCATTTATTTGGCGTTGTCTTATCCTTAAGTATCATTGTGCTAAAAAAAAATGCTTTTACAAATCCTATAGTCAATAATGCATACCGCAATTCTTTATTTTAGACTTAATACGGGGAGATATTAAAAATTTGAATATCTAAAAAATACATATTTATATGATTCAAGAGCAGGCCAAATAGGTCATCATTTTATGACCTTTTTATCAAAATATATTATGTTATTATTCTTTATATATAATACTGTATATGTGTGTGTGTGTGTGTGTGTGTAACATAATATATAGACAGTATATATTTCTGGAATGTTACTTTTTGCTTTATTTATAGTTAATTTGGATAATGTCTTTGTCATAATATAAAGTGATAGAAAATTGAAAATTCACACTGAGCATAACCTTACATTAAAAGCTGTATGACTCAATAATTTTTATGAAGGATTATTAATATAAATAATATAAAAGTGAGTAATTCATTGTGTGTTCATTATTATACCTACTAATGCTTGATATAAAAGTTCAAAACAAAAACACAATGTTGACTCACTGATTCATATGATGCAAGCAAATTCAAACAAGTCTTTTTTCCTACCATTTACTTTGAAGCATTAACTCCCATAATATGTAAATTCAAAGCCACAAGAAAAAGGTTGCACATGATGTCACAAATGTATATGAAATGAAAAATTGTTTATAAATTAATGAAATCAGAAACCTCAATAACGATGATAATGTCAAACTATATAAATATATATATATATATATATATATATATATATATATATATATATATATATATATATATATATATATATATATATATATATATATATATATATATATATATATATACGATTGATAAACAAGCAATTGTTGCAATGCTATAATATAATATCATTTACTGTATTATAAAAATATATAGTGAATATAATATAAAATCATATGACGATGCGTAATCCAATTTATATCATAATTTAATAAGATAATTCAATTCTCAATGTTGATTGATAATAAATTTATATATACTAAACATTTTCTGTGCTATAGAAAAATTGCTTAGTATTGATTTTTTTTTCAAGTTTGTGGCAGTAATTTAAAAAAATACATATGCGGAACAGCTTTGTATATTTACAGACAAAAAGACAATGCGGGTTTGATAAAGTCAAAATATAAACAATTTTTGTTTTTTCAACGATATTATGGACATTTGAATTTCATCCTATAGTAGATAAATATATAAAATAAATCTAAATTACTTTTCAAAATATTGAAACCATTAAAGGCATAGACAACATGAAAACATTAGCATTTATATCACAAAACACTTGATGGGACTTGGATAAATAACATTTAATTGGTCTCAAAACCCAACTGTAGCGCCTTAGCAGCGATCAGAAAATTTCAATTTATGCAACTCGCACAACATTTTTATACTAGATTTTGCCTGTTTCTGACGTCATAAACAGAAATATTCACGCAAATTGCATACTTTACAATTATTTTACGCTCTCTTGTGGGGCCACATTAACATTCTGGTAAAAATTATCATCAGTTATGTAGATCCCAATTTGTGTTAAAGAACATGTTGTTTCTATGCCTTTAAGTAGCCACAGCTAAATAATTTATTCTGAGATACTACAATTAAAAAACTTTTCAAATTCTTACGTTTCCAAAGACTTCATTTTTTAGTGTTATTATTATTACTCGATTATTATAAATTAGTACTTTAAAAAAAATATATATCTATGTACAGTATGTACACACACACACACACACACGCACGCACGCACACACACACACACACACACACACACACACACACGCACGCACGCACGCACACACACACACACACACACACACACACACACACACACACACACACGCACGCACGCACGCACGCACACACACACACACACACACACACACACACACACACACACACACACACACACACACACACACACACACACACACACACACACACACACACACACACATCGTGTAAAAAAAGAAAACATTTGAACTTCCTTGACATTATTTTGAAAATAGATTGCAAAATTAGTGGAATTGCTTTGCAGTGTCTTCAAAATCCAATTAACAGCACCCCATCCCCCCTAGTATTATATAGGTAAACCTAACTCGCAGTTAGTCTGCTGAGGTGGCCTGTTAATCAATGTGCCTGCGTACCTCTAACTTTAAATTCTCCAATGAACATAAGTTTCAATTATATTCATGGTGCTAAAGCTAAAAAGTCTTAGGTTAAAAAAAGGATTACTTTCACTGTAAAAGTAAGAGTTTCTTTCCGTTATTGTTCTTATAGAATACCTTCTTTGGTCAATATTTAATTAGGGAGGATAAATATAACAAATAATAAATATTTTTTTAAGAATTCGATTAAGTTGCCTAATGTAATAATTGAATTATTATCTTTTATTGAATGAAAAATCTTGTTGAAAATTTGTCTAAATATATATGTTAGCATCAAAACCCGAAATTGACCCAAACTAGGTATTTTTGCTCATTTCGGCTTTTGGTTTGTCGCTTTTTGCCAAAATCCGGAATGCCAGTTTATTTCGGTTTTTGGTCACGAAATTTTGATGCATACTAGTTTTGAGCATTTCGCAAAAAGCAAAACCCGGTGTAAACATTTATATCTAGTTTTGGTCATTGAATTTTGAGCAGCACTAGTTGTGGTCAAAATAGAAAAAACTAAAGCCGAAAAATGAACATTTCTCAACTCAGAATTTAATGCAATGATAAAAGACTATAATAATTATAAATATAATTATAATAATAATAATTATAAATGCATGATGTTTTGGTTTTATAATTTAGGCGTTAAAAAAATATATTTTATTATTTTACTTGAAATGCAAAATATATGGTCTGAAAGATTAATTTGATTAGAATGCGCTGACCATAATCTCTAAATCTTATGGCTATACGCTATACTATAGATACGGAATATAAATTGAGACAGTACGAAAAATAAACTTAATGTATGGTCTAGCAATGGACCACTTGCAATGAGTGAACTTTTTAAAATAATTTGAAATTTTCTTAATGCATTTCTTACAAAAAAAAAAAAAAAAAAAAAAAAAATCATGTTCACTTGTTGCAACAATTACAAGCATTATATTGCAAGTGGTCCATTTTGAGTAATAGTAGTAATAGAGTATATTATTATTATTTTAAGGGGCTACTTACGATTAAATGTAAATTAAGAGCTATATGTATAAAACCACTAACCATGTTCACTTATAATTTGCGCCCCAACAATATACGTGTGTTGTGAACTTTTTAAATTCAAACACTTTATCCTGTTTTTAACGAATATTATGAAATTATTAACCATGTTTTCAGCACAGAGACGAACAGTCAACTGAATATACGCACAAGAAATATTTTAAAATAAATCGTTATCACTGGATAAAGTAAGGTGGACTTGAACTTTGAACCAATATAAGGGAAATTAGTCATAACTCATAAGTAATAATATATCACTCTTATAACTTATTGTAAATTAAATGTGTGTTTTTTTATTTAACGTGTCGTGTTATCTCTCTCTCTCTCTCTCTCTCTCTCTCTCTCTCTCTCTCTTATTCTTATATCAAATAATTGAGTTGAGAAATGTTCATTTTTCGGCTTTTGTTTTTTCTATTTTGACCACAACTAGTTCTGGTCAAATATCAATGACCAAAACTAGATATAAATGTTTACACCGGGTTTTGCTTTTTGCGAAATGCTCAAAACTAGTATGGATCAAAATTTCGTGACCAAAAGCCGAAATAAACTGGCATTCCGGGTTTTGGCAAAAAGCGACAAACCAAAAGCCGAAATGAGCAAAAATACCTAGTTTGGGTCAATTTCGGGTTTTGATGCTAACATATATATATTTTATATTGTAGTAGTTATCTCAAAAATCGCTATATAAACGTGGTTCCGCAATGCTAAAAGATAGGAAATTAGAGGTTTCTGTAATTTTTCCGCGTCACACGAGATTGGCTATTACGCTCCACCGTATGCCCTATTGAACCCATTCAATGTTAGTAATAATATATAATGTAATGTATATAACTTGTGTAATAGAGGACTTGCAAATTGATTGAGTTTAAATGTAAAAAAAAAAAAAAAAAAAAAAAAAAAAGTGATGATAAATCTAAAGTTGCCATGTGAATGTTCTCAATTAAAGTGTTTACATTTTTTAGGGTTATCGAGGACGGAAAACTACACATAAAAATATTTTAATAAAATAATTATAATAACAATCATATTAATTAGATCCATTGCATAGAAAAAGGCATGAAATTAGAAATTTACTTGTTCTTATATTTAGCTGTAATTTTAGAACAATATATTATAATCATACAATAGTTACTAAATATACCAACTTAATTACATTAATTTGACACAGTTAAATTTATACTTGTCCTGAAATTTATGCTTTTATAGATACTTTTATACCACAGAGGAAAGAGGATAATGTGGTTTGCTTCCTTTGTTTATTAAATTATTTTAATCCTATTCAGTATTGATTTGTTTATTGATATAATATGCATCCTATATTTCCTAACATTATGCAAATATCCTTGTATTCGGTCGCTATTTTAGTTCTTGCAAAAAAAAAAAAAAAAATGAAAGCATATAAAATGACACTTTCCCTAAATTAATGTCCTTAATAAATAAACCATGTGAAATTTATTACTTTTCTCAAGTTCTAAGGAATGATTGGGATGTAGAGAGAAGATTTAAATAAAAAAAAATTATTAGCAAAATTAGGATTTTCTTATAAATATGCTGGCCTAATATACGTAATACGTATAGCTTACCAACTATGAGAAACATTGGTGTGAAAATATGAAATATAAAAATATGAAATGAATGCACCAGTCTATTAACTGCAAATAAGTTTGTTTGATTTTTCTAGTGTTTAATTTTATTGTCACCCATAATATGCATTTATGCATTGAGAAAGGCCAGTGAACTATAGTATAAGTGTATGAATATGTAAATATTATGCATTCAGTATGCTGTATAGTTATTTATATTAATAAATTTAATGCATAAATTATTCGTTGTTATAAAATATATTTCATCATTATATATTATTATATATATATATATATATATATATATATATATATATATATATATATATATATATATATATATAATGTGTGTGTGTTTTGTAAAGTTCCTAGATACATACATCAATCATACGTGCTATTCTGCAAAAAGAACATGCACCAGTAGACTAATTTATAGAAGTAATCTACGTATGTATGCAGTTAGACCAGTCAAGCGTATAGTTAAGTAATCATCCAAGTTTTGTCTCTTCTCTCTCTTTAACGCATCAAATCCTCTCTCTTCTTTATCTTGTTTTTTTTCTCCTCTCATCAGCTTCATTCACTCAAAAAAAAAAAAAAAAAAAAAAAAAAAAAAAAAAAAAAAACTTTATGTGTACGTGTTCTAGTTTTGGTTTAAAATTGTTTGTATTGAAATTGCATTTTATTTCGTATATTTAAATCTACACGAGATTTTCAAGATTGCACCAGATCCCACCTTTTTATTGAATAATATACGATATTGGTATGTTGGTAGTTATATAAGCTTGCACGTGAAGCAGCTTTTTTTATTATAAAATATACTGTCAAATGGACTCCAAATCTCTTGAGAGCAAGCTAAGGAAACGATATAAAACGAAACACTTTTTCTCCCCCTTTGCTTGCTTTCAATACGTTAGGTTTTTGTTAACGAAAATATATAAGTGTAATTGAATCTACTTCCAAAGTGAAGTCTTGAACTTAATAACTATAGTTATATACAAAAATATACAAAAATTAATATTTAAATATCATAATATGTTATCAGATAAACATGAAAATCGAGTTTTTTTCATTTCATTATGAATAATAGATATAAATAAAATTAACTATGTTCCTAATTAGTAAGAATCTTTTTAAAATTTTAATATAATTTATAAATATAAAAAGCAGATTTTACATGTGTGCTAACAATAATATAATTAATAAAGTGTGTTGTATTATAGATTTCAAGGTAATAACAGTGCAGCAATCAATAATTATTTTTTTATTTTTACGTTCGTGACTCCATAATTCTGGGTATAATCACAAGGACTGCAATATTGCGACATCAAAATATTTATAAATTAGATGCTTCTATTATGTCGAGACACGTTAGTTTAAATTGTAGACGATTTGATATTGTTCATAGATGTACTGTAATTAATAATCCTTTTTTTTTTTTTTTTTTTTTCTTTATATTTATTATTACACTTTGCAAGAGTGCTAAATAATGGGTAATAAGTGATCATAAAATTGTAGTTGCAAGCTTAAGATATTTTATGTCTTGATTGATTTTAACTTTCCGTGCAAGGCATTTTATATGTTGTCTCTTACGACAAAGATTGTATAATATTATCTTTAAATTAAATAATAAAAAAAAGAGAATATTTACTTTTGATTTATGTATAAATTCATCGTACTCATATCATACTCAATTTCATATGATATAAGAATGAAAAAGTCGTTTTACAAGTTGTAGAAATAATAATAAATATTTTATTATATTGATTCAGGTGGTTCATTGCCAATGAAATAAATAATAAATAAATTTATAATAGAAAAATATATGAGTAACACTCCTACATTATAACAATACGTATACCTATTATAGGAAGAAAAAAAACTATAATTAAAAATATAAACTAAATACGTTTCCATTAAATTAAAGGAATAAAATTAATATTATTTTAAATTAAAATTATTGTATTTACGCTTTAAGCCATATATAGATAAAGTTTCAAAGCAAAGTTAATTTAAAAAAAAGGTGCACATACATAAAATAATATTGAATTTTTGTCTATTCAGCTACACTTTACATTATATTATAATATATTGCTATATGTACTTTAAATTTTTAGATGTTTACCGCATTTTGAATTTAAAATTTTTCATGGGTTATAATTTTTTTTTAAATATATAATGCAGTCGTAAAAAATTAATTTTATTACCACGTAAATGTGACCATAATTAAATAAGAGTGAATAAGGCGTAAGGCGTAACACAAATAAGGCGTAAGGACTTAAAGGCTTAAAAGGACCTAAAGATAGTATAATTATAAGATGTAGAGAGACCCAAATATGTATATATAACCTATATAATATATAGACCCAAATAAAATAAATATACTTTATCTATGATTATGTTTAGAAAAAGGTATCCCTAAAATCATTATTTTGAATAAGAATATTCGTTATATAGAAACAGATTCAAATTTGCAGTCGCTGAACAGAAAATTCTATTCCTAATAAACAAGAGTCCACATTATGCAATTAAATATCAGGCCTTTTTCAAATTAAGAAATATTTCTTATAAAATACTTAAAAAATACTAAACTATTTTAAAATGTGTTATAAATAATATGACTTAATTTATTATATATCGAGAGTAAATTTTTAGAATTAGTCTCCAGAATTATTAGTCGTTCGTTAGAATGTGTCTCTGAATTAGGATTTACATTAATTCAAAGTGAACATTTTTAAAATTTTGTAATTCTCTATATACTCTATACTCCTTTTTTTTTTACAGATCAGATATATAAATAAGTATAATATAATATTAATAATATAATATTGATTGAAAATACTTTTTGAATATTAATTGACCATAAAAAGCATTCCATTACTTTCTAACCTAGATTATTATGTGAGTGGCTATGTTTTTATAGAAACAATATAATTGTTGATAAAATTAATTAAATTTGAAATAAATGATTTTTCGAAACGATAAGGTTTCATCGGACATATCGTAAAATTAAAAAAAAAAAATCTAGAGCACGATTTGAAAATTAATGCAAATGCAAAAACTTGAGTATTATACTAATAAACATTATTAAAATAATCTTCACATAATTAATCCCAAAATATTTGATCGTGTTTACAGGTATATAAGATGCGAGGCGGTGGTTACGGTGTGTGCTTCGTCCTCTTTCTTACTCCAGCATTGATGGCCATGCTATTTGGTAGACCCGCTGCTCACGCCCTGGGAGGGCACATAAATGGAGGCAGAGCCTACCTCAACTATTCTGGGGATCTAATACTCGGTGCACTATTTCCTGTGCATCGTAAAGGACTCGGAGAAGAACGCTGTGGACGACTCCAAGTAAGGATATTAGGGTGCAAGGCGCCAGTTAATATATACACATGAGTTCATAACTTCTCTGTTTATACAAAGCAGCAAAAATTACGTGATTTAAGTTGCATAATTTTCAAACATAGCAAAGTATGAGCTATTTAACAAATATAATATTTATTTTATACATCCTGCGAATGCGTAATTTTTTGTTACATATTTTACAAATCCCTTTTCCTGTTTTAAAAGTAATTGCGTCAGTTCTGTAACAAACCAAGAAATATGAATTACTCCCCCCCCCCCCCCTCTCTCTGTACACCAATGTATTTCTATTTCATTTATATAAATATGGAAAAGAAATACTTTAGTGTGCATTGCATTTAAAATTCTAAACACAAACTATACTGCATAATCGGTTATGTAAGCTCTAATTGCCCTTCTCGCTCCTTCTCCCTTTTTCACTTTTATGTGTTACTTATTAAATATTTAGTTTTGATAAAAAAAAAAAGGTCAATATAAATCTATAAATATCATATTGAAACCTACTCAATTAAATTTCATGATTGAAGTAGTTTCATGACATGATAGCTTAAATTTTTGTTTCTTTTAATTCAATATAGTAACTTAAATGAATACGGCTTTTAGTATAACAAACAAGCTTAACTTATGAAGTTACACATTATAAATTAAGTTCTGTAAAGTTCTTTTCACATGGAGCTTTTTCTTTTTTTTCTTTTTTTTTTCGAAGTGCAATACATTTGATTACATACAATTTTCATTAAAAACTATTATATGTGCAGGCAATTAAATTCATTGACTAATTCAAATGTTGTCCTATGTGAAGAGCAGTTTATTGTAATTTAATTATTAATTATATGTACGTACATATAGTTCAGAGTAACATAAAAGTTAAAAGATCAAAGATAAGATTATAAATAAATGTTAAAAGATTATCATGATAAGAATCATCAAATTTTCTCTCTTAGTTCATGCTTTAATTTAATTTAAGTTGATCTTGACCCCCATCGCATTGTGCATGACATTTTTATATATGCGTGTTTTCCATATTTTATTGAACAATACGGACTAAATATACCTGTTTGTAGTTTACGATTAGTAATTACATGTTTTGTTTCTCTTCAATTTTTTCTAAGGAGATGAGAATTTAATTTGCTTATTCTTATTAGTTATTGCCCTTTAATACCTCAATACGTTTCCGTTATTCAAGTCTGTGTATATTTATTGTTTCTTGAGTACATAGAACTACTAACGAATAAAAAATATTAGAAATTATATTTAATTACATTTGTTGTTCATAATTATGCATCACATTGTAACTTTAGAAGCAATTTTCGTTTCTTAAATTTACCAAACACCGTGAAGCACAAGATACAAAACGCCGTAAATACAAAGAGACCCTAAAAGTAACCTTACTTTTAGATCATTGATTCTCCGTCCTCTTGCAGCTTGTCAATGTTAAGTTTGTTGTGTATGTGCGTTTCGTATATTATTGTATTCTTAAAAATTATTCCATAATATTATTTTTTTTTTATTTTTTTTTTTTTTCATTTTACAATAATATTTAATATGGAATGGAATATGGAATTGTAGTTCGTGATTTTGAAACTGCAAGCACATATATGTCACCTTATATTGGATTTTAATAATAATTAGTTTAAAAAATACCATACGAATACAATTAAATGATAAGTTGTTTATGTAATAAATTAATTCAAACGCCGTTGAAGTTGTTTTACACATAGTTAACAAATTTTGCGCTATAGTTGCTCTAATACCTGAGAAGTTTAAATACATTTTTTTATTATTTTTAAATCGTGTAACACCGTTACAAAAATTGGCTTATGTAATAGTCCATTTCGGTATGTCAAATACAAAAAAAAAAAAAAAAAAAAAAAAAAAACTCTGAAAATAAATTTGCTGGTTTTGCATTTGAAGTTAAAAATTCGTTTACATAGTAATAATAATCAAAAAATTAAAAAAAAAAAAAAAAGGAAATTGTTATAAAAAAAATTGTGTACTGACTGAGAGTAGAAAATTTTTAAATGAAAGCAAAATCCCTCCTCCCCTAAACATAAAATAAAAGCTAACATTTGAACGTGCTTTTTTGATATGTATAGTATAACATAAATTTACCATGAGAATATAGTATGTATTTTATGTACTAGCTGCGATTTGTGTATATTACTGTGCAGATGGAAGATGGTCTACAGCCACTTGAAGCAATGCTTTACACGGTCCAGCAAATAAACAATGACAATTCAATTTTGCCCGGAGTTAAACTTGGAGTTCTAGCCTTTGACTCGTGTGACAACCCTGCTTACGCAATGGAACAAGCATTACACTTCGTTAAGGGTGAGTTACAGCAATTTTAATATACAATTTCTTTTACTAATCATTTTTGCTTGTTGCAGTTGCTTTTATATAATTCTGTCTGACTTTATACGATGTGGAAAAAATGTTTTTGTTTTTTTTTATATACATGTATACTTGATCTGAATAGAATAAATTATAATGCACTGCGATTTTTTTTTTTTTTTTTTTTTTTTTTGTTGCTTTGCTAAAATTACTTTAGTCTGATTAAGTAAAATAGAAACTATTTGATTCGTATGCACTCACAACGTTTATGAAGCTCAATTTTTCATTTGCGGCAGTATTATTTCAGTTAAGTTGCCTTTAGATATTATATATGGGTGGAATTCATCAACAAGATAACAGAGTTAACTTTTGAAAAACTCTGTTAAGTATTCACAACAATCAGAATTTTTTAAAAGTTAACTCTGTTATCTTGTTGATGAATCCCACCAATATATTATATATATTTTTTATTAAGAGGGAAAGAAGATGGAATATTTCAAATCTATACGATCGCTTAGCTGAGGGTTGAACAGATAAGTTGATTGCTATTGGTATCCACTTCTTTTTGCCCGAATGAGCTGTTCTATATACTGATAGGCACGATTTTTTCCTTGGTAGCAGTCGTGCGTAAGATCACTGCAGCTGCAGTATCTTCTACACTATACAATAAATTTAGACTACCACAAAACTTTTCTTTTGGGGCTCAAAACATAAACACACAGGAAAAAAGAAAAAAAAAAAAAAAAAAAACTAAAAAAGGGCCAATGCCATTACTATATGAACGACTCCTTGTTTCATTAAATTGTTCATCTGTCCAATACAATTTCAATTAACAAAACAAACGTTGACCATACAGCTCTTGATAGTAATGTGTGTCAAAAAAAAAGTATATTATTAGTGAAAGATGACCTTGTACATTGTACAGCATGCCGCGTCATAGACCTTTATGTCATATTTCCACGCTGCAATATTTTCATGTGCAATAAATTTTATTGCATGCAATTTCCATTATTAACAATTATCTTTCATTTAATTAAATTTATTGCGTGATTTTAATATTGCAATAAGTGCATGGGATAAATTTGATTGTATGGAAATATGATAGAATCAAATGGAGATTGCAAGCAATAAAATTTATTGCATACTGAAAATATTGCTTCTAATAATCAGCACCTACAACCATATGATACAGCATGTCACTTATAAAAGTGCATGTTTTTTTCAAATAGCCTATTCACGTGGAGCAATATTAAATTTGCAATGAGCAATCGATTTGACTGCATGAAAATTTCAGCGTTTGAAAAGTATATTGCAAACAATCCAATCTATTGCACATGCAAAATATTGCTCCGTGTAAACAGGACTAAAAATTCCAACAAATTAAAATAACAATATTTCAACAAACTCTAAAAATACTGACAATTTTCTGGGAACTATTTAAAATTTACATTTATATTTTTTTTTATAACTTCGTAAATATACGTACAATAAAGTTAAAAAACAATAATAATAATAAAAAGTTGTGTGTAGTGTTATCTGCTCAATTAATAGCTCAAATAAATATGTATCACAGTTTTTAACAATATGTATATAAGCTTCTATATTTCGTTCCGAAATTTTTTAATAAGCACAAGAAATTTGTATTGTGACACGAGTAAAAGAAAAAAAAATTGGCGAATAAAGGATTTATACTTTTTATCCTACCCATAATTTTTAACTTAACTGTTCTTTCATCAAAAACTTTTAATTATGTCTTGATTCCACAATAAAATATCATTCACAACGAGCAGAAAGTAATAAAAATGCATTAAAAGTATTAAAACGTGTTTTTATATATAATATTCTAAGTATTATTATTCATATATAACCGAGAGTTTGTAGGTTATTCGCTCAAATTCATTAAAGAAAAAAAGTTCCTAAAATTAATAAGATTAAATATTTTTGACATAGAGAATGAATAAGTTTATTATGTTAGGAAAGTTATTTTTACTATCTTGGATGAAAAAGTAACGCTCTTGATGCTCGTTGAGTAGCTTAATTTCTTAGTTTCTGTGTAGTTAGCTGTAGACCAATATAATTATAGATAGAGACTATCAGTCTATAATGTATAGGGTGGTTGCATTCATATAAAATTAACGTCATATGTGAGCACTAAATAACATGGATTGGCATGAAAAATGGCACATTTTGCCAGTTTAAAAATACTAAGCAATAGTTGATAGTTATAGTTTTGGTGATCTGTTAATAGCTTGAATTAGATTTTCAAGTATGCAACAATGTAATAATAATAATAATAAAAACTAATTATCCAAAGAAATTAGTCAAAAAATACGTTTGTTCTAAGCTAATCAATGTTATTCACTGCTCCAATATGGCGTCAATATGGTATTCAGTACAGCGTCATGCTAGTCATGCTCATTTACTCTATATAGAGAACTTAATATCAGACTTTAAACTTGGAACAATAATTTTTATGTTTCAAACATTTAACTTCATAAAATCTCTCTCTCTCTCTCTCTCTCTCTCTCTCTCTCTCTCTCTCCAATTGAAAACAAATTCTGTTGGGTGGGTCTTCTATATTAATTTTATTCAAAATATCTTTATTTTCACTCTCCTACAACCAAATGTAATAAATTACACTTGTATAAGGTTTACATGGAATTGTCATCTTACTTCCTATGTTACATACTAAATTACTAATATAAAAATAATAATACATGATATTATATACATCTGAATGCTATATTGCAACATATATTTAGGTTGAGTCATTGATAATACAACTCATCAAGGATATTAAAACAGTTATTCATAAGGCAGCTTTTTAGTTGATGATTAAATGATTTAATACAGTTAATAGATTTGAGTTCAGATGGTGAACTGTTATAAATTCTAACACATGACATGAATGGGTCCTTATGACGCATTTCTAGTCTACAATATTTAGGAGTTATATCTAAATCACGTCTTCGTAGATGATTGTGAAATATGAGTTTCCACAATTAAAATTCAAATAAATTTGTTCGAGCATTATAAGTTTTCTTGTTCTTACTTATAAATTTAAAATTACTATTTGCATCAGTTGCATTGTTGTGTATGGTTTTGCTTGCAGGGTTTATTGCACATAACAACGCTCATCACACGAGTTTCGAGGAGCCCGAGTACAAATGTGGTGATGGAAGCACACCTACTTTCCTCGGGGGGGATTTCGAACGCGTGGTGGCAGTTCTTGGAGGCCAGTCCAGTTCGGTATCCATTCAGGTAAATATATTAAATCAAATTATATTTTATTAAGTATTATAAAGTAAAAATTAATATCAATGTTATAATTAAAAAAAAAAACTAATAACATAAAAAAAAAACAAAAAAACATTACAAAACAAAACAGAGACTCAAATAATAATATAATGCCAACGAGAATGTCAGCTCAATTTCCTTAATTGTTTTAAATTATTTTATTTGTTTAAAATTTAGTAAATAAAATCCTTGAACTTTAACTCCAATAGTGAACATCAAAACAAATTACATTGTATTGTAAATTTAATTTAACGTTATAATGATGTCAGCTCTACTTTAAGATTATGTATAATATATACATGATTTATAATTCTGCCTGCCTTTTGTGCAAAAAGTGATAGTTTGTCTCAAGATAGTAGCCAATTACAAACTCCTCTCTCTCTCAATTCGTCTTCTTATTTAGAACACAAAATTACAAGCTAAGAAAATTGATTTTTTTTTTCAACTGTGATGTATATGGGCTAATTAACTTAATTGATAAGTTTTATATTGCTAAAAGTTTTTCCTCTATACATGCATTGAAAGAAATATATTTTGAAGTCCATAAATAAAATGTATATAAAGTAGTATTTTTATTTTTTGTTATATATTATAAATAATATATAGTATAAATAATATAATATATATACTTAAATAAAAATTATGTTTATACTTCCGTATATCCCATATAGGTAAAAAATAAAATAAAATAAAGAGAGGCCAGAATTGACAATCCTCTCGACCTAATCGAGTGGCCTTCCGGTCTGGATTAGGTCTATCTACTTTTGAAAGGATTCTCAATTTTGGACTCTCTTTGTTATTTTTTTTATTTTTTTTTTTTTTTTACGTGGAACTGAGATACTAAACTATCAAGCGTTCTAATTGCTTTAAGTTTATTAAGTTTTTGTTTGTTTAACTGAAATAATAATAATAATAAATTATTTATAGCCATCAAACAGAAAATTGCAAACTTATCATATTTTTCTTTAAGTAGTCTATAAATATTATTAAGCTGTAAAACTTGAGTAAATATTAAAATTAAAAAATTAAATATTGTAAATTTTTGTGTAAAAAGTGAGGAATCGCCAACAACTAATGTGTTCTTCTACTCAAACATAGCGCCAAGGCACAAGTGAATAAAATCACATATTATATACATACATCATACATACATCTAAATATTTTTATTATTTAAGTAACATTTTAATGTATAGCATTGATTGCTTTATTTAAAATGCTTTTGTTTTGTGCTATACAAATGGGTTCAAATGTAGCATTTTTATCCCGCAGTCCGCACATATACAAATGATATTTACCATACGTTGCTTTCTTTTCGTTTTATGTATATAAAAGCAGGATTTATTGATGAAAAGTTACAAATTTATGTATCTGTATTATACTGATACAATATTTGCCATATAGTTGGTTGATACCATTTTATATAATATTTCAACATTTTATGCGCGATATTCCAAGCGTTATACGTATTGACGTATTATGTCATTTCATATTTTATGCTTAAACGATTTATATAAAGCTTATATAGAGAACATTAATTTTATTTCAAATATTATATAAAAGTTAAATGTTAAACAATGCAATCAATATGGTTCTTTTACTACTATATTTTACCTCCGTATATATAGGAGTTAATTTTCTATATCATTTTTTTACATATTAACTTAACCTGTCTCAATTCTAGAGTACCTATCAATCAAAATATGATTGAAATAGAAAAATTGATTGTTGTTGTTTGGACATAATTTTCTGATAAAACTGTTTTAAGTTGAAAAATATAATACTAATAAACGAGCAAAATAGAATTACGTATATTATATGAAATATACCTGTTTTTGTAGGCAATTCATTTTATGATTGAGTTCCATTGTAATACTGCATGTGACGTTATATTATTTTTATTGTTTTTTTGTTATTGATGAATAGACAATGTTGTAATAAAAAAAGTATTCCCATATATAAAAAGGTAATATATTTTTTTTATGAAGAGTACAATATTATATGTACGTGTGTAAATAAATATGTAAA
Organism: Ecdyonurus torrentis; assembly: GCA_949318235.1. Lineage (NCBI taxonomy): Eukaryota > Metazoa > Arthropoda > Insecta > Ephemeroptera > Heptageniidae > Ecdyonurus > Ecdyonurus torrentis. The sequence goes on along the minus strand of OX439127.1, from coordinate 15,404,007 downwards.
ACTATTGTGTATCGCGGTATTTTGCGGTTTATATATATATATTTTTTTTTTTTTTTTTTTTTTTTTAGGCGTAAAGCATTATTCACAACAAAAAGTAAAGCGTTCACCAATAATGGCTTAATATCATCAAATTGATGATCACCCAATTTATTTATATTTATTTATGATCATATAAATAAAATTACAAAACTATGAATCTAGTTCTAAATTTATTGGTCAAGAACAATGTTTATGGTGTCTTTTACTTATTTAGAACTACACCATATAAGTATATTATGCAGACTGAGTCATTCCTTGATTCTTGATGCAAATTTATGAGCCTAATTATTTTGAGCTGGTTGCCTCTATAGCATGAATAAATAATAACTATATTGTTGTCATATATAGATAACCATAAAATGATAATAATCAATATGCAAAATAAATATTTTTGTTTACGAACTTCTTTTTATTTGTTTTTCTACTCTCTCTTTCTCTCTCATTCAATTGGCAATAATGTGTTGAAAGCGAGTAAGAGTTAAATTGATTGCTTTGTTTTCAGTTAGCGACACTTCTCAAGTTATTCGGGATCCCTCAAATTAGTTACATGTCAACTTCTCCTGTGCTGAGCAACAAGGAACGCTTCCCGTATTTCTTTCGTACCGTGCCAAGCGATGTTAACCAGGCTCACGCAATGCTTGAGATTCTAAGGCAAGTCTCTCTCTCTCTCTCTCTCTCTCTCCTCTTTTTCTCTGACACAGCAGCAGTTCCTCACCACCCACACTACTCTACACACCCCACGCGCCACGAGGCGCCGCCTCACTAACGTCATTTCATACACACTTGTTCTATAGCTCCTATAATATGAGATATATAGAAAAATAAAAATACAGTGTAGTGATCAAATTTGTCCATATGTCGTATCGTATTTAGAAAATTTAATAAAAATATATATTTTATTCTATATAATGTGAAATTGGATAAAAAAATGTAATACGTGGATAAACCAATAAAAATTCTAATATAATTTTCTTTTCTCTTTTGATATAATTCACGATATTGAATATTTTCAAGTTAGTATATACAAGCTAATTATAATGCAGATACAGTGCTGTTAAGCTGTTAACATTATACTAATTCTGCACCAAGAATTTAAATAAGACTAATGAATTTCTTATTCAATTAACTTATGGAGTCTAGAAATTAGAGATTTAACAATCGTCTTTGTTCAAAAAACAAATGTTCATTTAAAATAAACATTTTGTTTTTCTGGCATAGTATTTGTTTCTATTCTTTGCGTTTTCTTACCACGAAACGTTAATTCATGTCGTACCTGTCTCATCAATCCTACGTTATGTGCTATAATATAATTGATTTGTGAATTTATAAATTTGAATACGATAATGTAGCATATTTTTTGCAAATATCATTTGCATTTCAATAACACAATGTATATTAATTTCTTAAAAAGCAGCAAATCAAATGTATGTATTGTCACGTCATATTTTGAAAATATATATTATGCTACATTGATTTTTGTGTTTTTCACCGTTGCGTATTTTGTTGATAAATATGTATATGAAATACAATATTTGATATAGATGACATCAAAAAAATGTCTTATATATGGACAGCTTTGTTCTGGTTTAGTGATTTCTATATGACGCAATATTTACACACATTCAGATTGGCGTGACTTTTGCCACGCAGTTTCTCGTTTGAATGGGGCATCCAACTGTTCGTGTTGCTAGTAATTTCAGTTGCACGTGGAGGAAATAAGAAAAGAAATCACGGAATTACTTAATGAAATAGCACGAGAAAATACTTTCATGGAATATTATTTTTTTTCTATCAAGTACACGTTTATAGTAGATCTTAAATAAAAATATTATTGTATAATACAAGAAAATTGTGCTACATCCCCTTTAGGTCTTTTAAATTCAAATTTACTGAATTTTAGAATTTAAATTTTTGAATAATGAAAATATGTTGTGTCATTGTTGTTACATTTTTTTTTTCTGTTTAACAACCATACAGTCAAAATTAATTTAATTTTATGATGTTTTACGTTCAATAAAAATTCTTATGGATATATTTTCTTCTAAGAGTATGAGTATATAAGCTCTATATAGAATGCAAAGAGATTTGGAGCCTATATGTACAGAAAAGCTTTTGCTCGATAGTATGACAGCAGCTTTTAGATTATTGAATTTTCTTAAAAAACCAATATAAACATTCTTTGAGCATAATAATAAATAGATAAATAAATAAATTTATTGATCAGAAGATTACATATTAGATCTTTTCACATGCTAACACAACACACAAAATAAAAAGCTGTGGTATACTATAATAATATACTAGAATTTAAATAAAAAATATTATTGAATGATTTGGGGGAAAAAAAGTGAGAAAAAATCATTGTTTTTATTTTATTATAAATATTTTTATATAGTCAATAAAGAATTACATAGGCCTTTTTTTTTTTTTTTTTTTTTTACTCACGATTGTGATTGTATATTTCACCATTCAAAAGCTTACGCTAAATTTGCAATGTAATTCTTATGACAAAATTACGTGTTGAATTTAGATGGTAAAATATATTAATGTAATCATGTATACTGTCACGTCATTAAATAATTACATTGCATTTCTTGATGGATGTCGAATTGTAAATTAATGTATGTTTTTCTGTTTCTTTTTGTTTTTTTTTTGTTTTTTTTTTTTGGATATAGGTCTCTTAGTTAGTTGTATAGTTAATTGAGATATTGATTATGGAATGAGGTATTATAAAAATAATATTAGACTAATTGAAAAATTAAAGCAAAATATAAAATATAGTTGTTGCAGCTAAGCTTATTAAGTTTGAATCTCAGTGCGATACATTGGACCGTGATTTGAGCTTTAAATGACCCAAGTGACCAAATGTTATTTAGTCAGTAATATATGCACCCTTAAACCATTAAAAAAATAGGAGAATTTTTTTACTGCAAATTATGCACAAAAAAAAAAAAAAAAAAAAAAAAAAAAATCCCCAAAGAGAGCATAATTAATCAATGCATCACTATTTAAATACTTTTGAATTGTTTTTTGTTATTTTGTTCTAGTTAAAATAAACAATCTACAATATGCGGTCAACGATTACAAACTATACAAAATATAAACATACTTCTCCCTTCTACTTCCTTCCATCCTAATTTTTTTCCTTCTAGTTATAAGATGTATTGTAATAACTAATATGATGATGTGCATGTGTATGGGACATATACGTCTGTAATTCTTCAATCACTTAGGCAATGTTATTAAGTTTGTTATGTGAGGAAAAGCTGTTTAAAAGTCATTATTCAATATATTATAGGAGCTTCATTTTGTACGTTATAAACGAAGATTCCAAAATAGATCTTATAACAGAGATGTGAAACAAAAAGAGTTTTGGTTTTAAACACTCGTTGATGTTTATTTTAAAGAATAGCTTTCTGTGTGTTTAGTCCATTTGAAACAAAACATAATCAATATAAAAATAATAAGGATTTTATAATTTTATTTATATAGTTTTTCCATCTTAAAATATTAATATTTATACCTAATATATAACATTTCATTCATTATAATAAAGTATAATATTTTGTCACATGTTTCAGCTGAATTAATTAAATATAATTTTAAATTACATTGCTTTGGAGTAAATTTTTAATAATTAAGTTAAAATGTTTTTTTTTTTTTTTTTTTTTTTTTTTCAAATATACCTGCATAGGATATAAACAAAAAAGTTCTGATAACATTGAGTGGTACGATATTCGTTGCCAAGCAGTACACAAATTGATAAACTATATCCCCCACCCTCTCCTCAAGTATAACAAGGTTTCTAAGCCAAAAATGTCACAATCTAGTGTTAATGGAATAATATTTGCAACGCACTTATAAGATAAATTTAAGCTGTCCTTTGCAAATTAATAAACTCGTTAATTTCGCGTGAAAAAACAAACATACAATAAAAATACTCATAAAATTATCGTATAGTCTAACAAAATTTAAAATTTTGTGTTATATACATTTGCCAATCTACCACTTAAGTAGTGCTATCAATTCTTAATAAATCTGAGCCCTATGTAGGTGCATAAAATTCATTCTTTTTCTTTCTATGTTTTTATCACTTCCTGTATAAAATAAAATCTCATATTCATCATGATTGCATTAATAATTATTTATTTACTTCCCCCTTTAGTTGCTATATTTCAATAAACACTATTAACATAAGTACTGAATAACAACGAGAATTTTTAATATGTATAATGTAATGATAACAATTTAATATTATTATTATTTTTGTTACAATTTTCAGATACTTTAACTGGACTCGAGCTGGAGTGATCCATTCTAATACTGACTATGGCAAGCATGGATTTGAAATGCTAACAAATCTAGCACCAAACTACAGTGTCTGTTTCTCCGTTAAAAGTCGAATTGAACGTGACAGCAATTCTAGTCTAGATTTGGATGCAGCATTACGATCAGTTCTTGGTAGAGATCTACTCGTAGTTGTTGTATTTGCGGAGAGAAATTCGGCTTTAAGACTATTAGATGCTGCTAGAAAACATTCCGAGGCACGCAAATTGGTGTGGATCAGTTCGGATGCTTGGAGACGATGGGAGGAATCTGGGTAATTATACTTTTTACAATATTAGCTATTGAGGGAATGTGACGCTTTAAGACGATGATAATTTTATCATCACCATCACTAATATATCGTTTCCAATACTTTTCTTTTCAGACTAATTTTCAGGTTTATTATTTTCAGTCTTTTTATTATTATTATTTTTTTATAATTTTTAAAATTTTGATACGCAAATGATATGATTATATTATTATATAGTATTGCATCATTTGCTAAGATTTAAATGTAATTAAAATATACATAGTATATTTGCACGTCATCTAAAGCTGTTCATTATAATATAGCAAATTATTTCATTATAATATAGCAAATTATTAAAGATCTTAATAATTTATGTGACCTATAATATTAATAACATTCCAATTTAAAAATATATTACATCTTCCCGTTTGAAACAGGTTGCAGAAATGTGAAGATAGCAAATATTATATAAGAGGGTGGATAGAAGATTATAAATATAGCACTAATGTACACATATAACGTAATATCATAATGCGCAGGCTCATCTAGTGTATACACACTATAACGGTGTCTGAACTACGTTTGTTTTATAAAGTTTTATATCTACTACACTTAAAAGTGCACTTGAAAACAATTAAACTTTGCAGAGACGTGATTTAATAATATCTCATAAAAAAAAAATGAAAATGTTAAAATCTCTTATTTATTGCTTCTGTTTTTTTTTATACATATATTAATTTAAATTATTTTTTAAAAAAATGCGTAAAAATGCATGATGATAATAGAATTTTAATTAAAATTTATATACAAGGAAAATACTATGAGAATAATAATTTTATAAATTACGTACAAATGTTTAGTTAACATTGTTTTTTCAGGGGAGACCAATTAGAAAATGCGATGGCAGTACAGCCTTTAGCAAGAGAGCTCAATGGATTTGACAACTATTTGAGCTCTTTGAAGCCTTCGAAACATAATGAAATCAACCCTTGGTTTAATACAGCATGGACTGATGCCATGAAATGTGATTGGAATGCAGGTCCGTTTCTTTACAATATAGCTCATAAAAAATCATTATCAACTTTGATGCTAATATTTAAGCCTGACTGCAATTAAAAAAAGAGACCATTATTTATTAGCAGTTTAAATTTACGTATTCATGATTTATTGTAACTTTTGCACAGCAATATAATTATTTCCATTTAAAACAATACTATTTCACAATTTGCTGCACAAACTTACAACAAATGACCTTTAAATACCTTTAAAATAGTACCTTTAAATAGTAATAAAACAATAGCTTTTTTAGTAAAATATATATAATACCAAAATGACTTTTGTTTGCTTTTTACTATCTCTAGAATTTCTTTATGATCGAACTAAATACATAATTTACAGAATAAAGAAACATGTGGTATGATTATCTTGTCTTTAGTATAGAAGTTTAAGATTACGATGTGAGATGAATCTGTTTGCTCTAGGTGGGTGTAGTGATGAAGAGGGAAGCCTGACTGAACGTAACTACAAGCAACAACGCTACTTACATTTTGTACGTGATGCAGTATACGCAGTAGCGTACGCATTACATGAGCTGTGGCGAGAAACTTGCGGGGCTGAAACAGTTGGTATCTGCGAGCAGATGCATCACATCAATGAAACCAAATTTATTGAATTGCTACGAGATGTTACTTTCAATGGTAAGAAAACAAAAAAAATCTGAAAAATAATGGCTGAATATTTATATTAAATTCTTATAAATATAAGAATAATATATAATAATGAATGAAAAATATATAGAAGAAAAAATTTTATTTCATATATATACGATAGATAAAAATATTTCATTGTATTTAATTAAATTAAGTACTATAGTGTCATGTAGCCTACATATATATATACACACACACGTCGATGTCAGTGGTATACAATTAGTTTTCCTCAATGTTATTATTGCGTGCTGTTCATGTATACACAATACACAACAAGTAGTCAAGTATCGTTGTAATTTGGTATAATGAAATTAATTTTATTTTTTTACTTCAACTTAGAAAAAAAAAAAAAAAAAAAAGAAAAATAAACTTGAGTTTATGTAATAATTTTCCTACTCTCTGTTAACCAGCAAACTAACCGTCTGTGTTTTTCCTCGTGTATATAAATACAACAAGTATGTGTGTGCTACACCCTTGAGAGCATATTATTGTGTTAGCTTTAAAAATTGAAAATATATCCCATAGAGACTTGACCGAAGTATGGCTGTATTGGCTGTAACAAATGTAATTTTTTATTGTCAAATTTTAATTATTGTGGTATAATAATTTTTTTCTATTCTATAGATGAAGGTGGTAAAAAATTTAGATTCATGGATGGACGAGATGGACCTCCGAGGTATTCGATTCTTAGCTTTACTCACGATTCACCAGATAACACGGGATCTCTCCAGTCATGGCGTGTTGTCGGCAATTTTTCTTGTAAGTAAATCATAAACTGAAGGGAGAATATAATAGAAAAGACTGAAATTTCTGTTAAGTTTATTAATATTTTATTTATTGCTACGTTAAACCACTTTTATCATCAACCAAACCACCTTAATATAGTATTTAAATTAAATCTGCTCTAAAGTAGATTTATCAAAAGAATTTGAAGAAAAAAAAAGCAGTAATAATAAATGAAGCAATAAATAAACTAATATTAACCTTTTGAGTAAGAATTTTGTATGTCATATTGCACGGACGATGGGAATAAATCTATATGATATATGTACTATTATTATTGAGCACTGTACAATGAAATAAAGCTGTAGAAATCAATAATATTTAATATATAATTTAATATTAACTTATGTTTACATTCTATAAATAAATTATTCATAATCTGAAGTTTCTTTGACAGTGGATGACGACGGTAAACCGCAGTTGAGCTTGAACGTGTCTTCACTTTCATTTTTAAAAAAGCCTCCCCCTTCCAATTCTTCGAACTGCAACCCCGTGTGTGGGGAGGACGAGATCGAGGTCAAAGATGTGAGTATATCTCAGTTCGATCGTATCGTAACGCTACACCTGTGATTCAAATGTATATTTTCATTCATTTTCATAAACGTTACGCAAAATAATGAATAAAATTTGTCACTTTTACTTTTTTGGGTTTCAATATTTTGTTACATTACTGAATCTGATATTGCTACTTTTGGCTTAACTATCTGATTTGATTGTTTACTTAGGCTGTGTTCGTTCGTAGTATCAAACCCTTCCCACTCTCTCCCTCCCTATCCCCACCTTCCAAAAATTGTTTTTTTTTTTTTTTTTTTTTTTTTTTTTTTTTAGTTACGACCGTTGACATATTATGCGTAAATGTTTCTTGAACAGATAATTAAGGGCACATTGTGAAATTTGAATGTTCTATCTTTTACAGCGAGAAGATACTTGCTGCTGGCATTGCACACGTTGCAGTGCTTTTCAAATCCAAATGAAATCTGTTTGCACAGACTGCAAGCCTGGCTATGCTCCAAATCAAGACCGAACCGTGTGTTTGGAAATTCCAGAAAAGGTGCTGGATCCATGGAGCGTTGGGTCAATTGCTGCTATGTCCATTGCGGTGATAGGTAAACGTTTAAAACTACCCTTATATACAGATAACTTTACTTCATAGTTCATAGCTTACTTTCATCTTCATTATTTATAATAAAAAATAATAATATTTAATATTTTATGAATTGACGCAAAATAATTTGTTCAGTGTATACCGATTTATTATATAGACAGAGGATATAGACAGATACCATGCAAACTTTATGTGAGGCAAAACATCACACTGTACTTAAGTATAGGCTATCCAATTTTATAGTTGATATACTTAAAATACTAAAATAATAATAATAAAATAATAATAATAATAACAAGAAGTCCATAAAAATTATACCATGACTTGGTATGTCAATAATAAATTAAGGTATTAAGAATTTAAATGTTTGTCTCAGATATTCAGCAAACAGTATTTTATTTTTCTGGCGTTAGCACAGATTTTTTGAAGTTATTGCTGCTCATCCCACGTTATAAGCTTCATTTAGCTTCTAATAAAAAAAAATGGCAAAATAACCTTGATGTTAATGTACTGAAGACAAATATCTCATTTGAAATTGGCTCATATTTGTGTAATAAATTTAATTTGAACTTTTGTTTCTAGAATGAAGAATACGAAAAACTAAAAAAATAAATAAATAAAAATTGCAAAATAATAGCAGAAATTGTGCATTTTCATTACAGGAGAAAACACAACGCAAAACTTGACAAGTCACATTTTTAGCATTTTTTTTTCAAAAGATTAAACTTTTTTTTTTTCTTTCACGTTAACAAAAAAGTAACGTTAATAAATTTCAGGTGAAATCTGAAGTATCAGGTATTTTGTGCCTGGTGTGTAACATATTAATTTATCCACTTTTGCGTCGAAACCAAGAAAGTGGTATATGAGAGAGAGAGAGAGTAAAAAGCAATTGTGAACTAGAAAGTTTAAATTTTGGAATTGACATCTAAAATTCATAACTACTAGGGAAGCGCTATATTTATATTATAATATTTAATACCATGAAAATTGACTCTATTATGATCCCAAAAGCCCTCATAAATATAAAATGGAATAGCACCAGTAAATTTATCTTCCCAAAAAAAGAATAAATCAATACTTTGACGAATTTCAAATTGACGAATCAAAATTCACATTACGGGGTTTGACCGTAAGAATATGAACCTTGGTCTAAAAATGAATTATCTTTGAGAATGGTATCATCAATATTCTATATTCTATGTACGTACTGTATGCACGTTTTTTTTTTTTTTTTTTTTTTTTTTTTTTGACGACAAAGTTAATGAAACATAACAGTTGTGGCTGAAAATAAAATATTTTCAGGGTCAAATCAGAGCCAAAGGGTCGAAGGACATAGTTGATAACATTTAAAACCATCCTTAACTTAATTTCGATTAAAGTAACGCACCGCGATGCAACAGAGGCCCAGCTGTAAATTCATCCGTAAAAATTAATAATAATAATAATAAAATGGTTTTTATTAAGAGGCCACAAAAAGAACAAGCCCACTTGCGTGGTCCTCTGACATTACAAAGCAATTTGCCAGAGTAATCATAAATACAATATAATATAGATTACTTTCAGGTAGTTTATACTCAAATACATCAAATACAAAATTAGTAATAATAAATTATTTATTAAGAATAATAATTTATAATTCTATGCTTTATTCTCATATTTTGTTTTTTTTATTATCCTACTTTAAAAAATGAGATTGTATAATATTTTTTTTTATTTGTTCAAAGGTTTGTTGGCAACTGGTGGCGTAGCTTTTGTTTTCTGGCGATATGAAGATACACCTGTAATCAAGGCTGCGGGACGTGAATTGAGCTGGCTATTATTATTGGGTATCGCTGCTTCATTTGCTCTTACTTTCCTAGTAACTTTAGCACGTCCTGCACCTTGGTCTTGTGGTTCTTTCCGATTCTTCTTGGGTTTTTGCCATGCGCTTTGTTATGCGGCGATCTTAGCAAAGACGAGTCGAGTAGCAAGGATCTTTGGACAACGGGCTTGCGCTCCTCACAAGGCAAAGTGAGTGCAAGTTTTCAAACCCTTTTTCTTTTAAATTTTCTTTTTTATTGTCTCTTCTTAATTAAAAAGGATATAATATATAAAATATTATACACAGTATTTTGTGCTTTAAAAATGTTAATTATTATTATTATTATTACAGATACACAAGCCCTAAGTCTCAGTTGGTTTTGGTTGCTATAATGGCTGGAGTTGAAGCAATTATTCTTGGTTTCTGGCTCGTACATTCACCACCCCACGCTATTCATGTATTTCCAGAACGATCTACCCGACTCTTGGTTTGCGAAGGACTTGATTCTCATGCATATTTAGTGGGCCTTGCATATCCATTCTTATTAGTTGGTTTGAGTACAGTTTATGCAATCAAAACTCGGAAATGTCCTGGAGGTTTTAACGAGGCACGTTATATTGCATTTACTAATTACACTGCTGTGGTTCTTTGGCTAGCATTCGCGCCTCTTTATGTAATGAGTTCGAGTCACGCACTTCGCGCTCTCACACTCGCAGTGTCACTCTCCCTCAGGTTAGTTACTAAAATCAAACATTGTAACCAGTAAAAATGTAGCCAGAAAGAAAAATAATAAACAAAGTTAATGTAGATGTTATTTAAATGCATTTTCAAATATAGATTAAACTCAAAATTAAAATCAAATGAAGGCAGAATAAAAATTAAAGAGTCAAATATTTAAGTACTAATAAAATCAACATGTTGTTTTCAGTGCAATGGTGCAACTGGGATGCTTGTTTGCCCCGAAAGTTTATACCGTATTGTTACGACCACAGAAAAATACGAAAGAAGGTGTAATGGCTCAACATCGAAGTTCCAGTTTTGCTCCTACGCCATCACCCAGCGCTACACCTGTGGTTCAAGTACTTGCAGGTAAGTAATTAATTACTCCCTCGATACAAATATTATATACAAGCAATTATACACAAATAAGCATGAAAATAATATATCTATACGTTAGTAAAGTTAGTATAGTATTATATTTTATTACAAAGCAATGAATTAGTTTAGAATGATGATTTTCTCAAAGTTAAATAGTAAATAAATAAATAAAAATTTAATAGTATACGCAGCTATAAATACATAAAATATTCTATTGTCTTATGAAAATATTTCTTGTGATATATTTGCTCAATTTATATATAAATTGACCAAAAGATTTTAAAGATTATAATTTATAACGCAAAATGTGTCGGCAAAAAGAAAAACTATTCTCTTGCACACTTAAGGTTCGGTCTCTCTTTAATATAGTTAAAAATAATATAATGTTACATGGTATATAAAATTTTATGTAGCATCAGAAAAGCTAAATAAATCTTTAGTGTTATTATATAAAATATATCTTACAGTAATATGCTACTCAATTATAATATATTAGTACGTTTTATTTTTATGACAAGCAAAGAAAAAAAAACTTATTAAAGAAAATAATGTTCATATCGTTTTATTAAATATAATATTTTGGCACATTTAAAAAAATTAATAATATATTTGCAAGACACATTACATTAATCACCAAATTTATGTATATATTATATTAGAAGCTGACAGTGTAGTGAACTAAATTTTTATTCTTTAGGGAGCAGTGATGCGGGTACAGGAACAGTGAATGGCTACGCCCGTGGCTCATTAGGCAACCCGCGCACCTCAGCAACCAGCCAGCTTGAGCTTAAAGTTGACGAAGAAGCCACATCGGGCTGCACACCACGTAACTGTTAGTAACCTTTCCACTCAAAAATAATTAAAATTTAAGATATTAATTAATTTTATGGCATAACTTTACAATATGTGCGTCAGTAAATCCTGTATTGTAGTGCACTGGATTGTGGTAATATTATATTTTACTATCTAAATTTGGATTATGTTTTTCTTATATAAGAATAACATTGCAAATATAGTGATTTTTGTTTTTAAATGAAATGGTAAAACATATTATTAGGCTATTGTGTATGTGTGTGAATATACTTATTATTACTTATTATTATTACTTATCATACTGTTTCTTATGTATGTTTAACATAAATACATATTATTTCGTATATTTTATGTATTTTCATATTATTTTCATTGTATATATACGATGATAAACAGAATTTCACGTAGGAAGGCTGCGTTGTTTTGTTATACAGGCATAGAATCTAACAAACGTAACCTCATCATCTGAGACATTGATTTTTATAATGTTTTTGAACTTAGAAAACAACCCAGATATATAGGGTAAAATAATTAAATATTGAAATTAACTATACTTTTTATGTAAATAAAATGAGTTTTATGTTCATGATATTAAATAATAATAATAATGACAATAATATTGTAGCGGTATAAAGAAAAGTCACTTTAGTTTAATGCTGTTTGTTTCCTGACGTGTATATTATCATATTTTGTTCAACATCAAGGTTTGTACAACTTGATTTCAACTTTTATTTTAATCCAGAGATATATTGTGTTTAGCATGACCCTGTTCCGTTTTCTTTTGCAACAAAATATGGGTTTAAGCTTTCCAAACGTTGTTTATGTTAACGATAACCAAAACTGTAGTAATTATTAAGTTCCTATTCAAATGGGAAACAAAATTAAAACAGCCACTTACGTAATAATTTTTGAGGGTACAGAAGGGTTGAGGGACATAAAGTGTGTACGAATGATGCCCACAATTCATGAATTTTACGTTTTTGGTTCAATTTTTTGAAGCCAGTATCCTTTAAGAATTTTCTTTTGTGTGTGTGTGTGTGTGTGTGTGTGTGTGTGTGTGTGTGTGTGTGTGTGTGTGTGTGTGTGTGTGTGTGTGTGTGTGTGTGTGTGTGTGTGTGTGTGTGTGTGTGTGTGTGTGTGTGTGTGTGTGTGTGTGTGTGTGTGTGTGTGTGTGTGTGTGTGTGTGTGTGTGTGTGTGTGTGTGTGTGTGTGTGTGTGTGTGTGTGTGTGTGTGTGTGTGTGTGTGTGTGTGTGTGTGTGTGTGTGTGTGTGTGTGTGTGTGTGTGTGTGTGTGTGTGTGTGTGTGTGTGTGTGTGTGTGTGTGTGTGTGTGTGTGTGTGTGTGTGTGTGTGTGTGTGTGTGTGTGTGTGTGTGTGTGTGTGTGTGTGTGTGTGTGTGTGTGTGTGTGTGTGTGTGTGTGTGTGTGTGTGTGTGTGTGTGTGTGTGTGTGTGTGTGTGTGTGTGTGTGTGTGTGTGTGTGTGTGTGTGTGTGTGTGTGTGTGTGTGTGTGTGTGTGTGTGTGTGTGTGTGTGTGTGTGTGTGTGTGTGTGTGTGTGTGTGTGTACCTATTATTGAATATAAAGGTAGTTAAATTTAGTGACTCATAAATAACATAATATGTGATGAGAATTTAAAATTTACTTTAACTATTAGTATATCGATCGTCTTTATTATTATTTTCTTTCATGATGCAACTGATTAATACTATATAAAAATTATTATATGGTGTGTAAACAGGGAGGCGTGGGATACTGAACGAGAAAGCCAGCAGCAGTGCCATGACAAACGTTACTACTCTGGCGCCAAGCAGTGCCACTACTGGCGCCCCCCAACAGTATGATAACAGCACGCGATACTTGCAACATCTAAGCCCACAACATCAACAAGTCGAGTCCACTAGTGACCAACAAGTTCATTTAAGTCAGCTGTAAACAAGGATCAACACTCGTAAAATGATAACATTGATATCTATAATCTAAATAGTGTCAAAATTAGCTTGAATCTCACTTTGCGTACTTAATGTTGAATCATATATAATAAAATATAAAAAAAATGTCAACAGTATAGCAAAAAACAGATCTATATGAACTTTAAATATAATTGCTTTTCAACCGCTAAATTAAAGAGAAGTCATCATGGTTCCATGCAACTTTATAGTTTCTAAGCAGCTATATTATTATTATTATTTTCAACTTGTTTTAGTTTTCAAAATTTCCACGTGCTATAATAGATATTGAGTAATATTTATGGTCATTTTTTTATTCTCAATAATTTGTGCTTCTATATTATAATAATTATATATATATTGTGTTATTACTATAGATAATAATTATTCCAGTTTATTGTACTGTACGTATTTGTATTCAATACTTTTCATGTCATGACCTATCATATATATCACAATCAAAGTTCATACCATGTGTAATATAATTTATTCCGTATAGCGTTTGATGTCCCCAATATTGAATTAATGATTATGTAATACCATGCACATTCTGTGTTCAAAGTTTAAAACTCTTAGAGAAAAAAAATAACAATTACCACACATCATTACACACAATTTATCAGATTAAAATATTGTTTTCAATTGCAGTATGGAAACATGCATTTATAATATATTACATGGAATATTGCATCACATTGAATATTGCATCACATTGGATATTCTACATTTTGCAGTATAATTCCATAATTATTTAATTTATAGTTTTTATTCCATTATTTGTGTCTCGGGCAGGGTTGTGATAATATATTTGATCATTTAAATCCAGTGCGTGTTTTTCTCTTATAAGAATAACATTGAAAATTTTGTGCCAGCTTTTGAATGCCAAATATTTTATCCCAACCGTTGTGTACAGCACTTACATTTTTTTTATTTATTATTATTATTTTTTTTTTTACTGCAAACTTCTTGTACTTTTGTATCGAAATAAAAGGGGACATTTTACGGAAGTATTATGAAAAAATATTTTATCGTATATAACTAATTTATAATTACTATTAAGCTTTATTTTTAAGATACGCATTAAATTATAAGTACATGTCTTAAATGATTATGTAATTTAAGCTGTCTCTATAATAGTAATTAAAATTTGTTTTCCTATGTATATTGACTATAATCGATATTAACAAAGCCGTCTCTTCGATGCGGCCCTCCATATCACATAATATGATATAACAAGAACTGATTGCTATAATAATTTTATTATGTACACGTAAAGTACAATACGCACAGATGATATTTTAATCAAGTTATCAAATCATCATGCATATTTATATACTGCAGTAATGAATTGTTGCTTTAATATTAAACATTTTTATATACAAAATAATATAAATATTGTATTATCATAAATATAGTATTTTGTTATTAATTATAAATGCTTATACAATACATAAGTTAAATAAAAATCAATTGAAGTCACTGCTGTAAAAATGGCTATAATGCAAAGCTAATTTTTGAATTAGCATCTCCACTTTATACATTAATGATCTAAATATTAGTCACTATATTATAATACCACGCGAACTCAAACGTTCTTAAATAATTTGATTAAATTTTGTGATCTATACACAAAATTTACGCGTTTAAAAATTTAACAAAGGAAGAAGACGTGAATATTAATCTTATTTTAGAATTATCATGCATGACATTTATAACCAAGTTTTTAAAGTATATCAAAATATTTTAATATTATAATTAAAAAGAAATGCACTAACAGTAAGTTCAACACATCGTCAGTATTTTACATTATTAAAACGTATATAAAAAAGTAAGGAAAAAAATACAGGTTATAGCTTTTACTGTCGTATATATCTAAAGGTTTATAAAGAGACTCTGTCTTAAACCTTGGTCGTATCTAATGTTTTTGTGATAAATAATTTTTAAATTCATTGTTTAAAAAAAATATACTTAAATAATATTAATGCTATTATTATAGGCTGCATTGTTACTCTTAAATGCATTCCATCACTATAATGGAAAACATCGTGCTTTAATTGTGAAAAATAAACAAATTTAATGTTTATATTTTTAATTTTCTTAAAATATTTAAAGCCAGTTTCTTACTTTGGATAATGTATATATATATGAGAACTGTATAGCTTATGTTATGAATGGTCGGCTGACTATATAATTATTTGTAGCATTTTGTTCTATATATATATGCAAAAATTTTCGGGATCATCAACCCGCAAAAACATGTACTTTTAGAATGTTTTCTAAAATGCATTGATTGCATTTTAATTAATTAATTAAAAAAAAAAACATTCAGGCAATGTTTAAATGTAAACATACACAAATTCACTTAATTTATAACTGTATTTTCTTATCTGCAATACACAATGTTATATAATATACAAAATCAATAAAACATTAAAAATTCAATAACTTTACAATCAATTCTCTTATATTGAACAGTAACAAAAAAGTTGTATGGTCATTTTAATGTCTCATTAACTAAATTTTTATTACTATCAATGAAATTAAAGACATATTTATATAATATACAGAGATTAGGTTATCTAATATATGATACAAATTAACTTATTAATTTAATATATCAATCTATACACCTAAAGATTCTCCACGTTCTTATTTTGTAAAGTAGGAATGTAAAATGTGGGAAGAGAAATTAAAGAATTAATATGTAAATAATTATTAAACTAAAATTTTAGTCCAGACCATTACAACTTCTGTAACAAGGAAATTAATGGTATAAAATTGTAAGACAACTATTTTAATGATGGAAACTATCTATTATATTTATGAAGCATTTATTGATATATCATGTTGTTGTTTAGCTTATGTGAAAAATTATCATTTTTTAATGTATTTTTTAATGCTTTTTAACGTATCAACGTATGATCTACCAACTTCTTATCTATGTATATAAGAATAATATATTAAAAGAATGATAATTTGGTAGTTTTAGAGTTGTGCCATGTTTATGATTATAAATTGTATAAATGTGTACTTAATATTTAATGTGTAAAAATAGTTCTAGTCATGGTGACAAATTCTTGTCATTATTCGTCAGTATTTATATAAACAGCAATTATATCAAACGCAGAATAGTATGCAGCAATATATAATACTATTGAGTTGATCACGAAATCACAGGCAGTCATTAATTAATTGCCTGATACTTAATTCTTGTGTACTCAAGTAGCACCGATCAAAATGTAGATGAAACATATATATAAAAGGAAAGCCGTTTTTTATATGGATTCATGACTAATAGAACTCATTAAAACTATTTTTTATGCACTTAATAATAGGTGTCTGGCAATTAGTACCTATTCCCTGTGATTAGTAACTCAACAGTTTATAATATTACTGATAATAGTATATTTATTCAAATTAAAAAAAAAAAAACATCTTTATACATAAAAATATATAATCTAATAAGATATTTAGCTGATTGAATTTGATGTACTAAAACAAATGTATTGATTAACCACTGTCACTTTGAACTCTGTGTACACACCAAAAATATCCATATATATGTCTAAATACATTAGTTTCATTTTCCTAACTCCATTAAAAAAAGATTTAAACAAATTATTAAAAAAAAAAACAAAAAAAAAAAAAAAAGTTTAGATAATCGCAATCAGCTTTTTATTTATTTATTTTTTATTATTATTTTTTTTAATGACTCGATTTCATATATGCGAGCATGGTTACAAAAAATCTCGTCATGAAGTAAATTCACAGGCAGTGCATCGCAGGCAATTGCATCGCTGTTTGTATAGATTCACCTTTTAAACTTTATGAAGTTCTGAAGATTTTGTTTCTTCCTACAATCAAACTACTCAAATTCCTGCAGATAAGTAGCAAAAAAAAAAAATAATAATAATAAAAAAAAAAATAAATAAAAATAATAATAAAAATAAAGTTCATATATTTTATAACGTGGTGCACTCTTATTGATTATTGCTGTGCAATTTAATTTTTCATAAGCCTATATAACACAGCATAACGTTTGAATGCTGTGGGTTAAATGCAAAGGTTTTGTACCTGATTTTGCCCAATAAAAGCCTTTAGTTATAATTATTGCTCATGCGAGCACTGCATAAATTTTTGAGGAGAGTTAATATTATGTAGAGCTATAATCCAATAGCATAAAGATTAAATATAATATATAATACAGTAGTTGCCAAGAATATAAAAATCGACTATAATTAAAAAATTATAAGAAGTGGATATTTTTGGTTTTAAAATTAACTAAAGCTTTATATGAGCTATATTCTATTGCATGATTGGCATATTATATTATTGTAACAGAAAAATTGTCATAAAATACCAGTTCAACACCGCCGTTTTTGATAAAATTTGACACATGCGTTGTATACCGTAACGGAACACAACCCTAAAAATTTTAAGTTTTTTTCTCACTTCACTGAGAACCAGAGATTTATAAGTTGAATACAGCAGTACAGCACTATAGACGAGCTGTGTACACCTGCGAACTTGCGAGTTTTCGGCCTTCTGATCTGATGTGTCACATGAATATAATTATGCGACATAATTTTTTTTTTTTAGATATAATAGTTTTGCACACCTTTTTTGTCATTATTTATTCTTAACTTAAAACTAAATCGGTCAAAAATCTGATATTTTGCAGTGATAGTTAAGTTTAAGTTGTTGATTAATGATATAGCTGATACTTAACTTGATAACTTAATAATAGTTTATTAAATAGTTTTGGGCGATCACCATATAAAATTTTGAGGCACTTCTCCCCCCCCCCCCCTCTAATTTAAGATATCATACTGAAGTCATTAATATTTTAATATCATATACACTCTGGCCAAAACAAGGTAGTTCCCGCCAAAAGCTGTATCCGCGCTGTTAAACCAATCAGAGAGTGTGTTATAAACCTACTAGCCAATTACAGTTGACTTTACATTGTTACCCGAATAAAACATATTTCCTTTACTTTTACCTTATTTATGTCTAATATCGCTTTATTTCCTTAATTTTTACCTTATTTTTCCATTTTTTTCCTTTCCTTTAAAATTCAGAAATTTTTTCTTTTTTTTAAAGCCTTAATTTTTCCTTTGCTTTTGTCTTACTTTTGCCTTACTTTTAAACTGCTGTTTTTATGTACTTAAAGTTTCTTTAATTTTTCCCTTACTTTTCCCTTGCTTTAAAATACCTTATTTTTCCCTTACTTTTCCCTTGCTTTTCCCTTACTTTATAAAAATAAAGAGAGGGGATTTTTGAAAAATGACCGTTAAAAATCTTTCTTTGAGCTTGGAGGGAGATGAGTTTTAGTAGCGTTGTAGCAGCCACGAGGAAAACATGTATGCATATAACGTCGTCGCGTGCATGTTATGGACCAAATTAAAACAATACGAGGTATTTATTTGCTTCTTTATACAGCATATTGTATTAATATAGTAATATATATTCATTTATGAAGTTTTTATGATTACAACTAAAATTTGATAAACTTTTGATTGCAGCTTTTTTGTATGCAGATGCGTCGCCCCCGCCATGATTCACTTTAACGAAACTATAATGCTTATAATAAAGATGATGCTTACTGTGTATTTGACTATAATTGCAGTCGTGTCTACGATGAGCGTTACATATATTGTTTATGATAAAAATAAAATGCTTATATATTTTTTTAATATATTAATAAAGTTTATATATTTCAAGATTGAATATTGGCAACCTCGGAAATCTTTTGTACTCTGTAAAAGAGGGGAGCAAGCGCGGGCAGCGGGAATTTTATTCTCCAAAAAATAAGGGAAAAATTAAACAAAAATAAGGCAAAAATTAAACAAAAATAAGGCAAAAGCAATAGAAAAAAATAAGAGAAATAACCCTTGCTTTTCCCTTCCTTTTCCTTTTTTTGATGTCCCATTTCAAACAAAAGTAAAGGAAAAATTAAGGTTATAAAAATTAAGGAAAAGTTAAAGAAAAATAAGGGATATTTTTACTACTCGGGTAATTACACTGTATCCGCTCGAACTAGTATTGGGAGAAGTGTATATAAATATATATATTCATATTTTTAGCCTCACGTTATTGCTATTATTATTATTATTTTCACTCTTAGCTTGGTCACGAAATCTAAAATTCTTATCATAGGTAGTTGTTATACCATTGATTGTTAAATGACAAAAGAAAATTGAGGACGTTAGTTTTTTATTTTTTTATGTTCAAAGATACGAGCTTTCTAATGACAACCTTTAAGAAAAATTAAATAATAATACTTATTTATATTTTCAGCTATACAAGAAATTTATAAACGGGCAACTTTTATTTGCAATATATCTGGTTCTAACTGAGCGTAACAACTGAAATTTTCATAGTTGAGTTGTGTTATTCAGACGTGTCTACTGAATTTTGTCAACAAAACGATTGTGCATGATGAACTACAATGTTCAAATTCTGAAAGAAAAATAATAATATAAATAAAAGCTTTCAATTTTTTGTAACTTTTATAAATATTTTGAGCTAATATTATTATTATTCGTATGCTATTTTTGCCATTTCAATGTAATGAATGTATGTGTGTTTGTAAATACTCCATCGTAAATATATTCTCGATGCTCAATGTGAATTCTTGTGGTCATTATTATAAAGGTCAGTGCACTTTGACCCATCATGATAACTAGGCTAGATATATGTAGTATTAACTGCGTAGTTTCCTATATTGATATTTTGCCTTTCAAGGTAAAGTGCTTCGTAGTTATACAACATTGTTTCAAAAGTCACTATAACTTATATTATGAAGAAATAAAAACAAAGTGTTATATTGATACTTTTGATTCATGAGGTTGATAAGGTGGAACTTTGTTTAGAGTGAATAATTATAGTTATTAAATAAGTATTTTTATTAAATGTTGCCTAGAAGCATTATTATCTAAAATAATGATAGACTTATTAATACGTAGATTTATATATTTCGATATAAAGTTAAATGTGCCATTGTTTCCCTCTTACAAGGGCACTTTTAGAATGAGGAATTAAAGCTCAAAAATAATAATAAAAAATTAGGTGGTAATTGTATTTCATATTCTGTAACAGGACATTGTCCTGAATCGATTGATATGCAAATTTCTATTTTTTCAGTTCATTTAGTATTTTTAATTAATTTTTTAAAATCGAAAAATGACGGCACGGTCGATAACTTATGCATGTAGACATAAGAAAAGTGACCGACCGTGACGTCATTTCGTGACTTTCAAAAATTTATAATAAAAAAAAAATACTTAATGAACTCTAAAATTAGAAATTCGCATATCCATCGATTCAAAACGATGTCCTCTTTTAGTAGTATGAATTAAATTACCCCCCCCCCTTTTGTTTGTCTTACTCATTGTCAATTTCATAAATGTATAGTAGATTGCACCTGCCTGCATAAATAGGAGTGACTTAAATCTCGACGACGTTGAGTGGGGCACGGGTTATAGTGGTTCACTTCGAGTATCTGACTGGAAAAATGATATTGGCGCTCTCTCATTCTCTCATGTTTAGAAACATAAAGCAAACTTGTCTGACATCTAAATTAAACAAAACAATAAAAAACTGTACTGTATAAAATGGTAAGTATGTATGTATAATGTGTGTGTGTGTATATATATATATATATATACATATCGAGGGTGCTCCGCTATAATGTCCTAAGTCCATTTGACCTTGAAAAATATTTTTTGCTGCAAATGACCTGAAATGGATAAATCCAAAATTTGGGGTTGATCCGACGATTTTTTATTTTTCAAGGTCAAGTGGACTTAGGACATTATAGCGGAGCACCCTCGATATATATATATATATATATATATATATATATATATATATATATATATATATATATATATATTATATATATATATATATATATATATATATATACACACAAGGTATTTATAAAGTTTCCGCCGATTTCAATGGGCTATTACGACCTGTCCACTTCGAGTAAATTTATAGTTCAATATACCATTTTGTAGCCCGAAATCTGAAATTTTTAAAAATCTGCACGACACATTTTTCCTATCATTTGTTATTTTTTTATTCGCTAGAAGGCCAAGGTGTCTTTTTTGCAAAAACTCTATCACCTGTCAGAGTGGGGAAAAAAAAAAAAAAAAAAAAAAAAGACAAACGCAAATCAGTCAAGTTTACCGATCAGCAAAAAGCTCGCTGTGTTTTGTGGTTTGCAAAATTTGATTCTGCGACTCAAGTTCAACGAAAATTTGTCCAAGAATTTAACATGAAGTTTAAAAATGCCCCTGCAAGATCTTCTATCCGTGAATGGCATGAAACGTTCTTACAAACAGTTAGCGTCACACACCGCTCTCGTTCAGGTCTTCCACGTGTGTCCAACGAGGATGTTCTTCGAGTTAAAGATGTTGTTGATAACAGCCAAACAATTTCTGTTCGCCGAGCAAGCGTTCAGCTTGCTATTCCACCATCTTATTCTGTTTATAAGATCTTAAAACAACGCTTAAAACTAACACCTTACAAGTTACAAAATTAAGTTTCATGAACGTTTCATGCCATTCACGGATAGAAGATCTTGCAGGGGCATTTTTAAGCTTCACGTTAAATTCTTGCACAAATTTTCGGTGAACTTGAGTCGCAAAATCAAATTTGGCAAACCACAAAACACAGCGAGCTTTTTGCTGATCGGTAAACATGACTGATTTGCATTTTTCTGTTTTTTTTTTCCCATTTGACAGGTGATAGAATTTTTGGCAAAAAAGGCACCTTGGCCTTCTAGCGGATAAAAAAATAACAAATGATAGTAGAAATTTATCGCGCAGATTTAGAAAAATTTCAGATTTCGGGCTACAAAATGATATATTGAACTATAAATTTGCTCCAAGCGGATAGGTTGTAATAGCTCATTGCAATCGGTGAAAACTTTATAAACACCCTGTATATTACAGTATGTAGATAAAAAGGTTGTCCGATTATTTAAAACTTGTTTATTTAGATTCATGCAAGTCTGCACTTTTTCCGGGTTAATTTCACTGTCAGTCAAAATAACACTTGCAAACTCAATTTACTAATGGATACTTTAAATTAGAAAAAAAAAATTTAAACATAATATTCAACTTATCTTTGTGTTCAAAAATATTAAAATGTAGTGGATAGGGCCTCAGACGAAGAAAGTCATTTACCTGGTCAATCTGGGTCATTTAGAAAAACATTAAAATTTTGAAAAACTGTTTCACAACAGCTTCTCAAAAGTATGTAAAGTAGTTAATGGTATCTAATTTTCCTCGCAATTTACAAATTGGAAACCATACCCTAGATTAATTTTTCACAGGTAAGAAATAAAATCACTTATTAAAACACACATAATATATATATATATATATATATATATATATATATATATATATATATATATATATATATATATTATATTTTATAATATATTTTTAATATATATATAAATTGATAAGTGAAGTAATTAAGACTAAGCTACATTAATCTACAATGTATAATTTATTAATATTATTGCGTGAACCGCAATTATCAGTGACCAAAAATAAATTGTAAGATTTGTAAGGTCAAGATGCAAAGCAATAAGTGGTTGGGTACATAGCCTAAACATATTGCATCATCTGTTTTCAAACAAACCATAAAGTATACATTATGCTATCATAAAATTTCGTATACATAAATATAATTTTGTTATCTTGAAAAAGTTCCAAGATTGTTCGCCCTCGTCACAGGGGTGTGTCACAAAGTACTGCCCTTTGATTGGTGATACTGTGACGTCAAGAGTCCTGATTACTACACTTCTTACTAGAGGTCACAAGCACACTACGCAGGTTGTGCTGCCACACGTGGTACTATCAACTACTAATAATAAAATTGCTGTGTGGTTTAACTTTGCTGAAGTGTTGGTGCTCGCTCGGTGTGGTGGTCCGTTCGCTGCTCGTTCGAACGCTGGCCCACGAGCCAAGAAGAGCGGCAAGTGCTGAAGTTGCTGGTCTTCGGTGCCCAGCGTGCGCCAACAGAGGAACCGGCAGGTTAGATAGTGCAGTGATCAGCTGCTAGTGAAAATACTTGTGAAAAGCATGCAGCCTTTAATTGTCAACACTGTTCTAATTTTTTAAAACAGGTAAGTTGTTATAACTTAATTTTGAAGTAAAATCCCACGTGGCGCCTCGGTAGTTTGAAGACACGTGAGTAAGCGCCAGGAGCCCGCCAAAAAGAATGAAATAGTACTTAGTTGCTAGGGGCCTGCGGCTCGTCAGGCGGGTCGGGTAGGCTGACCGGTGATCAAGGTGGGTGAGTCACCATCACCACACACCGGCTAGCCATAGGAAACAATAGGGCGCGCGTGATGAAATTGCTGCTTTTTTTTTTTTTTTTTCCATCCTCTCTATCTATCTGTGTCCCCTCTTGATGCTCCAATGAGGATGAGCATTGTTCTCATGGTGCGGTCGCGGTGGAACGCTGAAAGCGTACTGCTGAAAAACGGCCTCTGGCAAAACAACTTTGCAGGTGTTTTTGGCGGGTTGTGGGATCTAATACATCTACTCTACTATAGCAATAAAAAGCAATAAAAATAATAATTAAAAAACAAATAAATAATTAATTAATTAAAGCTTCACCAAATTATTAGCTTACAGCATATTTAACTATTTTCATATTTTTTTGAGATGCAAATCTACTATTCTTAAAAATAATATAAGTTGTAAGTGGCTATTCTCTAAAACCTAGTGACCTTCAGCAGAACTACCGTGTAATAGGTATTGACAGTTTTTTTTTTTTTTTTTTTTTTTCTTGCAGCTCCAAAAAATTAAAAATTGTTGAAATACTTTCAGTACTCAAAAATTGAGTTCTGAGAATTTGTTTAAAAAAAAAAAGAAAAAAAGAAAAAGAAGGGATTTCAATTCAGACCAAATTGTTCTTTACACCCTAAATAAAAAGGGCACTTAAAACAATGAAAGTTATCTAATTTATATATAATATAAAATATGTATACATATAAATATTTATATTATATGAATTTTTATATCTACGTATGTTTGCAAATACTAATGAAGGCAGGAGTTCTCGAATCAAGGTGTAGTGGAGGAGAAAATTGCAATAAATTTGTGTAATGTCATTATTTCTGCTCGACAGTTTGCAAGTGTAAGCTCCTCCTTGACTTATTTTACATCCCAAAACATCACCAGGTGTTACTTGACACGATATTTAATAATTTTTGTACAGATTCAAATCTTACATATAAAATTTAATAAGTAATATGGCTTATAACTCCCCATCAAATTCGCGCTTTATTTCTCGATCGTAATAAATAAAAAATAGCATGTTATGAATTGAAGCGTGAAGTTCATATCCCGCATATTAAAGCCATTGAATCATTCCTGCCTGCCTCCTCGTTCGCAATGTATATATATATAAAAATATATAATTATATATATATAAATTATAACTTATGTTGCATTTAAGTTCTAGTAATTATAATTCAATCCAAAAAAATATATATATATGAAATTATTGTGCTTTAATTTATCAACAAGTAAATCAATACATAAATACAAAAGTCGAAGATTAATGGAAATATTAATAATAATATTATAATCATATTTTATATTATTATAATAAAATACGTAGCATTTACAAACACTATGAATTAATTTTGTAGTGTTTTTATGGTGGGGAAAAAACATGCATTTTTATGGTGTATAGGGTCTATGCATTCATGTTAAAGTCGACGCCATGTTGGATAACTCAATAACATGGGTGGCATAGGACAAAAAATTATTTTGACAGTTTAAAACCACTATGCAATATTTTTGAGAGCATTGATGCTGTAAATATGTTGAATTAGTATCTCAAGTATGTGAGAAAAATAATAATAACAAAAAAAATAACCAATTTCCCAAAGAAAATTGGCTTAAATGAAGTTTGTCCTATGCTGAGCAATGTTATGCACTACTCCAGTATGGCCTCCAAGCGCAATAAATATGACGTCATCCGCATACACCCTATTGCAGTAATTTAAGTCTCCGTATTATATATGAATGCATTGCATTGTAATGCCATAGAGAAAATTGTATGGCACGGAGTGTATATAGTACAAAGAACACACATACACACTACACACACACACACACACACACACACACACACACACACACATATATATATATATATATATATATATATATATATATACACACACACACACACACAATGCTGTAGCGCTATAGCATAGAATATTTAAAATAATTGTCGAAAACAAGCTTGACATTCATATAAGTACATTAACTAATAAGTACTATTGTAAAATAAGATATTACTTTTTGGCCGTATGCCTGCCTTTCAGTCTATAATTCCAATTTGAACTTTCAGATGTATGACGTAAGAAATTAAGTATAGAGTGTATTTTACAGATAGAAACGGATGTCATAATTATTAACTACACATATTTAAGTTAATTTATTATTATCATTAATATATATATAGCTTAAAGTTAACCAATTTTACGTATTTGTGTACCAAGCATTATTTTCAATTAGTTTAAAAGAGATACAGAGAAGGTGATTGTAATATATATATATATTATGTAAGATCATGATAATGATATGATTGACTATACGCGGAGCTCATTTGTTTACTCATTCTCTGGAACACTTTCCTATTTATAACATGAAAAAAAGTGCATTACTTTATTGAGAATACTATGCAACTACTGTAAACATTTATTGCACTTTTTTTTTTTTTTTTTTTTTTTTAGGAATTCATGGTTTCCGTTATAATAGATTGCATTGCTCCATGATCATGCAAAAAATAAAACTGATAATATTAATTGATACATTATTATTATTTTTTAATAATTTATTTATTTAAGCCCGACTTTTATCTGCCTATAAAAAAGTATAATAAGAAATAATAATTTTATAGACCGTTGGCAGTTCAGAGTAACATAAAATATAAGTTATATAAACAGTCTCTTCACATCTTATTCTATAAAATAAAATAAGATAATTATATAAACAATGTTCAAATGCATTATAATGATCTTGACAAGGTTGTGGTGCTTGTTTTAACATGCAATTATTGCTGTAACAACCACGTGTACAAATAAATTAATTGAAATAACAAATTTATTATTTTTAGTTTACAATTGGTGGATAGAAGTTATATTTCGTCTCTTATTATTATTTTATTTTTTTTTTTTTATTGTAAATATAAATGTCAGATTTAAAAAATTCACTCACTACTCACGAGCTCTTTACAACTTTACATTTTTCTGTATGTGTGTATATATATATATATATATATATATATACATTACACACACACACACACACACACACACACACACACACACACACACACACACACATTTGCAATAAAATAAGGTTATTAAATTTAAATAATTTTTTTAAAGTAAAAAGTGATTATAAATCCATTATCTTTTATCTCAAACGGAGACGTGCAAAATTTTATACAAGGAAAGAAAAGAAAAAATAAAAAATAAAAAGCGTTTTTCCTCCTGGTTCTCTGATCCACCTGAAGCCCTGGAGGCAAAAGTAGGTTTTGAACAGATGTTATGATATTATAGAACAAGCAATTTTCTTTCTCAAGATTTGCAATGAAATTAAAAATTCACTGCATTCTGTCGGACCAATTCCTGTTCCAATGCAAAATAAATTATAAAAATAATTATATACCGTTGTTTTTAGAGCCATGCAACCACGTGACAGCTATTTTACCATCATATAGGTAGTTTTGATATGGATATAAAATATATTGTATATTTTTACAGACCATTGCACTGTTCAATAAATGGGGTTAGAAAGTAAATAAATAATGATATTCTATGTATAATAATAAAAATAAAAACTATAATTATTTCCATGTTCAAGTAAATTAATGTGAAACTTTATTAACGTTTAGACCCAACCTATATTCAAATATATATTATTTGTCACAATTGAGTATATGATCTGTAATATTGTGTTATTATTATTATTTACTATCCATGATTAAATGCAATCCAGAGAACGATAGTGTATTATTAACTCTTGATTATCATGTAAAAATGATGCATGTAAATGAAGGAGAATTATATGTAAAAATACGTTGTATAATATAATACAAACATGTAAAATAATAATAATTTAATAAATCTGGCTGCAGTAAAAAGTAAATAATGTTATTCATTATTGCTTGATTATAAAAATAGATTTTATATATATATATATATATTGTTCTTCGCGCTAATCTAGCACATTGCAGAGAACTGACCCAAAACTGAGCAAGTCAATTTTATCAAAGGTCAATTCAGTGCATGGAACATAGTGATTTGCATTTCTTCATTTTCGCTCAATTGTTATAATATAATGTCTTTTTGAAGCATCTTCAAATTATTTTCAATGTTGTTTGGAATAATGACATTAACGACATGATATCTCAATATTTCTTACTGACTAATACAAAACAATTGTTTCTATATTCTTTGTAAAGTATACACAATATTATGTACTTATTGCAACAATAAAAATTCAACATGCTATTTTGAAATCAAAACTATTAATTCTTTCTCTAAATAATGTCAATGTCACAGCTTATTAAAGTACCTGAGACTTATTTAATTTTTTTTTCATGAGCTATCCATTTATTTGGTGGTTTAAATAATAATTGAATAAATTTATATTCGAACAAGCGTAAAAAATAAAACAAATATATTTTCCTTACATTAGTATCACGTACACCAATAAAAACTAAGACTAACTCGACTTTTAATTAATATTAATGTAATTATTTAATAGACAGTTTATCTACAAATTGGTATGCATAGCATACGAATATTATTCATTTACATTTGTTTATTGAAGAGAGAGGGAGAGAGGGAAGGAGGGAAGGAGAGAGAGAGAGAGAGAGGCGTAATTTTAAGCTTTGTTATTGTAAATTAATTTGAATTTGTTATTTTGACCTATGTTTTTGTATGCTTTATATAATATAAAAATGATTCTACGTCTTAAAATATGAATAATGTTTGTATAATATATACACGTCAGTATATTATTTAACGAACGATTGTACGTTCAATTTCATGATGTGCCACAGTAAATTTATTCAAATGTATGTCACGTAACACACGACTGTTGGCTTTTGCTTATCGGTCATCATAGTATAAATTTTTACACAGCAAATAGTTTTTTATTGTAATATTTTAAATTATATAAACATAGTTTGCGTTCATCGTAGTTGTATTTTAAATTTTTAGTTGCAAGTGTGTGTATGTGTGTATATGTAATGTAATAATGATTACGTTATCAATTTAATGTATTGTTCAATATTTGATTGATTATAATTCCTGAGACATAAAAGCGGCATTTCTTCGAAGTGTTAAAATTGAATTGTGTACAATAATAAACTTTTAACGTTTATTCAATGAATTAAAATTTTATCCCAATGCTTTACACAAATGAAAAAGATAAGAAATTTAATTTAATATAATATGGCTTCAAGCTGAATCTAGTGTTATAATGTTATATATTTCTTAATAAGAAAAATAATTAACAATTATCTTCCTCCTTAAATTTATTTTTATTAATTTTTTCAACTTAGGTAACTTAGTCAATATGGCACTGCAATATATTTTGTTCTTTTCATTTTTTCCACTATAATTCATTTTAGATATCGATGAAATATAATTTATAGTACTTGATTACCATTTAAAAATATTTACACTTCTAACTACTACTGTTTGGAAGATGTTATTTAAATTCAATGATACGGAAATATCTCAAAATAGAAGGGAAGATATACGGGTCCGGATTTTCAGTTGCAAATGTCTGCTTGCGCCTGCAAAAACAGCAGTTACTTTTCCTGCTGCACAACTTATAATCAATTTGTAAAATATTTCCTATCTACCTGTAATTTACCTCAAAATACCTGGAATGAACCAAAATTTATAAATATTTAGTAAATTGTTGTGCGGTACGAGGATCAACCAAACTTGCAGGCGCAAGCAGACATTTGCAACTGAAAATCCGGTCCCTCGACCCACTAATTAGATTTTCAAGTTTCAGATGTTTTGAGTTTTAAACATATATACGCAAGCAACGCAAATTAGGCACATTATGTGACGTTAATAATTGGCTCATCTCTGATATATTGTCTTTATTATATAGACTTAAATTTATTAAAAACAATAATATTATGTATATAGAAGAAAAGGGTGTTTGTTGTTTGATAAATATTTTAATAAAATTTCTTTCATGTCATATGCATTACGGCTGTCAACATATACAATAAATAATAATAATGAATGAATATTATAAAAACTTCAATATAGCTAATTCGTATAAAAAAAGGGCAAATTGTATTTTAACGTCTGGCTATTTAAAGATTAAAGATTTTATGCTGGTCCATGTTTATATTAATTAATTATCTCGTTATACTAATTTGAAATAAAAGACACCGTGAAATCGTCATTATGTAGGAACCTTGAGGTTTTTGAATTAAATTAACAATGCGATAAATAATTTTTAGTACATGAATCAAGTGTTGGGATACATGATTCAGTTCAGGATACCAATTTAAAAACCAGTTTATTAATAAGATTCACTATACAACACAGGGTCATTTTGTATATATATATATATATATATATATATATATATATATATATATATATATATATATATATATATATATATATATATATATTTACGTAAAGATACTCACGTTATTATACTATATTTTTATACAGGGTGTATGCATTCATGTTAAAGTCAACGCTATGTTGGATCTCTCAATAACATGGGTTACATAGGAAAATGACTTACTCGTATTTTGCAAATTTAAAAGCACTAAGCAATATTTCTGAGAGCATTGATGTTGTTAATAGTTTGTGAGAAAAATAATAATGACAAAAAATTAACCGAGTTCCCCAAGAAAGTAGCCACAAATGAAGTTTGTCCTATGCTGAGGAATGTTATTCACTACTCCAGAATGGCGTCCAAGTGCATTAAATATGATGTCATGCACATAAACCCTATACAAGTAAATGTCACTGTACAAATGCAAAATAATAATAATAATAAATAAATAATAATAATAATAATAATAATAAAATGAAAAACACACAAAAAAACACACACGATATTATAATTATAGTGTGCATTAGCTATCAGCACAAACCATGTCTATAGATGATATATTGTATTATTATCTGTTTATTAAAAACAAACGAAATGAAATGAAATAATAGAAATGATTATAGTGGCAAATTTAGCATATTATACAGTATGGGTGTAATCAATAAGTTCATTTGATTACAAGTAATTATAGAAATAAGTTGTTTCTTGAATATGCGTGCAAAATATTCTTTCAAAGTATAAAATATGAACACTTCGCATGTTTTATTACTTCTGTATAATCAAATCAAAAACCATAATACTATTCACACTGAGCAATGTTTTCAATATGCAATAATTTTGATGGCAATTAAGTATCTTCACTAAAATTTGCATGCATTCAAAATTATTAAATAACGCAAATATTGCTATTTAAAAACAGAGGTCATACCTAAAATTTCATGAGCAGTAAATAATAAAATTTTATTATCGATATTTTGTAATACGTTTCCATAATTTCAATAACAATCTCTATGGTATAAGTTAGAATTTACATACAATTACCATGTGTAGAATATTCAAAGTTTGATAAAGCTGAAAAGTATTGCAGTATACAATATAAACGTAATGAGTAATGAATGTTTAATTAAAGTAAAGGCGAGGTTATAGTAGTTATATAACAATTTTCATTGGCTCTATCATAGATAGACTATGATGGTAAAAAAAAACTGTGGTTTAATATTTTCCAACCAAAAGCACGAATATTGATCGATCTCATATAATCTCACAACAAAATACTGCTGCGCAATATTGTTTGTTTTTTTAAAAGTTTTTATCTTAACATTAATTAAACTAAAGAGATGACACAAATATAATAACTTTTCTATTCGTGCCACTAATAAGTTAGCTTGAATGAAGAACGTAGGTGAATAAAAAGTTAACATTTTGAATTACTGCATTTAATTTATGTGATATAAATATATAAATACAGTATATAACATTTTTTTGTGAAACACTACACAATTTTTTAACCGTTTGATTTATAGTGATAATACCATAAAGTATACACTTTTTTTCTTATCTTATAATTATACAACGCATTTGAGTCTAATATATAGCTAGGATAGGAAGTTATATTATTTATAATGCAATACATACCGAAGTAGTTACAACTGGAGTTTGTCCCTCTATTTGTAATATATTGAAAGATGTATCACTTTAACTATAACGTTTTAAATGTATGCACTTTTTAGAACGCAAAAGAGTTAGTTAAGAATGAAAAAGTGTTGGGTCAAGGAAAAAGAGCAAACAAATGATCATCATTTTCAGTATTAAATTTGTCATGCAAGTAACTTCCAGAAATGTATTTACAATTTGAACGTTTGTTTTTAAAAATCAAATTTCAGAGTTCCTATATCATAATATTATATATTTTTTTAAGTTTTATAGTAGCCTGGATTTTTTTTTTTTTTTTTTTTTTTTTTTCACAATTCAGTTGTATTAAAAAAAATGTTGGGGAAAATTTATTGTTCTTTGTTGTGAGGTGGTTTTGAAATTTGAAGCGTTAGCATTTAGTAATATTCTGGAAGTAAAAAATTTGATGATGAAAAACAAAGTAATAAATAATAATTTGGAGTGTATTTATAAAGTTCTGTACAGATAGAGCAATATTTTTTAGCATATGCAATAAATTTGATTGAAGGCATGCATTTAAAATAATTAAATTTTTATCGAATCAAATTTATTATGCAATGCAAAAATTGCTCCGGGTGTAAACAGGTCATAATAGCTTATGATAGGAAAAAAATTATTATATATAATTATTTATAGATATGTTGTTATTGTCAATTGCAAATTGATATGATCAATGTTGTCCACACTAGTATGCACTATAGGTGAAAGGGCCTCAACTAGAACGAGCTTGATAAATAATGCAAGTAGTGGTGACCTCTGTACGGTCATGAGGTCACATTAAAGGCGTACGTTGTTCTAGTACTGACGCATATAATAAAAGGAATAAGTTAGCTGGAAATATTATTGTTATATTATATATATATATATATATATATATATATATATATATATATATATATATATATATATATATATATATATTTCATATAAATTAATAAAAATTAAAACAAAGGCTCTCTTGAGGTGTAAATAACGTTGTTGTTATGTTTTCTTTGTGAATATTATTGCGCTGCTGCTGCTGCTGCTGCTTTTTTTTTTTTTTTTTTTGAAAATATCATTATATAAAGAACTGAAAAGAAGTATTACATTAATATATGGTTGTGTCATGTATATAACATGGAATACTTAACACATGAATAAAATGTTAGTTGGCACATTATTATTTTAGCATAATTTACTGTTACATACGAACATGAATCTCTCTTGGTAACTGTCAGATAGAAAATAATGAACAACACGGAGCAGTAAAATAATATAATATACTAAATGTATGCCACGGTATAGAGTATAAGAATGTTATGACCATTACCATCCTCAATACATTGTATTATTATTTGCAATATAAACACATACAAATTTATTTCATTTGATATTTGTATAATTAAGTATTCTTTCAACGTATAACATAAACTATAATTGTTCTTTATATACTTTCCTATTACAGGTTATATATTATGTTAAGTATTATTTTTATGAAAGGTGTTAATTAAATTTTGTATAGGCAATAAGCTTCTTTTTTTTTTAAATTTATTTCTCATAACATATAATATAACTGTAAATTGTACTTCTATATCATTAATCGTCACGTTTTTTTTTTTTTTTTTTCGTTTTTCTTTTCTTTTTTTTTTAAGTTCCTTGATTAGAGCAACTTATGTGGTCCGCAGGAAGTTGAGGCATTGTATTTATAAGGGATCTATGTAAGATCATGTTGAAATCATAATATAAAAATCATTGTTCCATGAAAAAATAGAGAGAATTTATAATGAAATTATTTTATTTTTTTCAAATTAGAACTAGTTATAATTGTACAGTTGTGTATACATGCAGTATTATTGTGTATACAGTATAATATACTCTAAATATATAAAATTAGATTTTTCTTATACAGAAAAGTGTAAAAAGACAATTAAGTCGGAGCTTTTTGAATACAAAAAGCGGATCTATTTTGTATTCTGAAAAATCCATTTTACATAAAAAAACTAACAATTTTTCCTGAGGCAACCTTTAATAATTACATAGAAAAAGATGCGTATTATTTATATGATTTTTTCTTCTTCAAATATATTTATCACGTTTTGCACTGCAGCTTTCCACAACCTGGCTTATTAATTCTATTATGTTTATAAACATACAGTACACTTTTTTTTTTATAAAAAGGTGTAAATTTAACTGGTTAAATAATATATAATAAATATTCTATTAATACTAGTAGCCTGACTTTTTCTTGCTTGCTTTGTGTAGCCTTGGCCCATGTCGGCTGGCCACGACATGCATTGTTGGCCTCGCATACAACGCATTTTATTATAATATACACTGTAAGGCAAAACTCCATTGTATAGTGTAATATTATATGTTTTGCTTATCTTTATTATAATTCTTTTAGAATAAAGAAGAAGAAAAATAATAATATAATTAATAATGAAGAATAATAAAAAAAAAAAAAAAAAGGTTGAGAGGTTGTGTTGTTCTTTGCTCCCCCTACCGCATATCAAAAGTCAGTTGACCTGATCTCTATTATGTTATATTGTATCAGAGTGCATAGTGTGCATACTGTTCATTTGATTCGATGAAAATAATGCAAGAGATGACTACTCTATGGCGTCACTGATAATCATACCAATAAAGTAGCCGCGCGCGTGCATATTTGCAGTAATCCTGCAACACTTACAATACTGACGAGACTAGTGTTGTTCTATTTGTGTGCTTGCTCAGATTAATCCAGTTAAGTATGAAAAAAAATATAATATTATATTATATACACTGCATCTTATTGCTATACAGTATTCTTTGCATGTAAGATAAATATGTATATACGCAAAGAAAATTCTTTCATTATTATTGTTTGTATGATATAATACAATTATTTTTCTATTTATAAGAGGTTATACTATATAAGTTTTCAAATGTCTTGCCATTTATTATTATTAATATATTATTGTAGTTTAAAGTAAAATTTGAGTGTTATTTTTTCGCAAAATAGCGTAATGCGGTTAATGCGGACCATGGATAAATATGGTGTGGTCAGAATAATAATATATCATATTTATACAAGTTTTCAATTAATGAACGTCTGTATTTACATACTCATACATTATCTTTCGATTGTAAAATTTAGATTTTGGTGCAAGAGTTATGCATGAATATTAACATTCTAAAACATTTATAACGTCTTTCATTAGCTTATCCATTTTCCATAGATTTCGCTGTATCTGCACAAATGTAAAAATAGTAAAAATACTAACCAATTTACTGTTGCTGTGAAAAAAAATTCAGTTTAGTTTGCATATTAGTTTATAAATATTTTCTTCCCGCGTATTGATTTTTTTAATAAAAGTACAATTTAATGGAAACTTTTATTATGTGAAGTGACCAATGACCTGTAGAAGTTACGTAAATAATGAATAATCCAATATAATATGTTTCTACACGTTTTTTTATATCTTATAAGTTGTGCAATGAAGTTAGTTCAATCGATAATAAAATAATGTACACGCAATATGCTAATTATATGTGTAACAATTAATAAACAGAAAAGTGGGGGGAAAAAGTATGCATACATATAGGCAATTATGAAACTTTTAATTGTTCAATTTTTCATCCTCCGTTAACTGTGGATTTATATTTGAAGTTTTCAGGATGATTTTTTTTTTCTTGTTGAAAAATTAACTTCTAAAATAATTATTGACTGCTCTAGTTTTTTCTCTTATAATTACTCCAAATGCGTGTAACATAATATACTATCACTTTTTTGTTATACATCGAGGTCACTAAACTATATAAGTTTTGTTCCTCCGCCAGGAAATCTTTGCGTATACGTTTGCACTATCATTTTCCTCACAGCTAGTTCAACATTTTGATGTTATATTTTTAAAACGGAGAAGAGCTCTATTTTTTTTTTTTTTTTTTATTTTTTTTTTTTAATTTCGCTGAGTACTGAGTTAAATTATAATTATTTTTAATTAAATTCTTAAATGCTTCTTTGTTTCCATTTCTATTAACTATTATATATAATGAAAAGGTTCTGAATCAATGGACTATATTTTAAAACATATTTACGTAATATAATAATAATTATTCTTTGATGCAAGCTAAAATTCTAAAAATTATGTCAATTACATACAAACGTCAACGCTTTGACGAATATTATAGTAATTTCTCGTATTATATAGATAAAAAGTGAGTGGCGTGAGCTCACACTAGCAAAAGTAATATTTCTTTTCTTTATATTTATTATTTTTGTATGACGCATACGATACGTATAACATAAACAATTAAGGTAAAAAAACAACAATAAAAAACTTGGATTTTATCTATAAAAAAAAAAAAACTAAACTGGTTGCGCGTGTATAATAATATAGCTAATTAATCAAATTAAAATAATTGTAATGTGTATTCACTTCACACGATGAAATAAAATAATTTAACAAATAAAGTTTATTATTATTGCATAGCTAAAACATTAAGTTGCTAAAACTATTATTGACAAAAATGTTATATATAGTTACAAAAGTTATTAGGTTTCTAAACGATTAGCGTATTATATTTGCCAAGTATTTGCATGAAAACTTTTGGTAGTTTTGATGGAACAAAACTATTTAGTCGAAAATCATTGATCAAAAGTCAGCGTAATAGTTCATCATCTCTCGCTCATCCCACCCCCTCCTCTTTCAAAATAAGTATTTCTAGATGTACCGCAAGGAAATGAAAAACCTGCACAACTATAGACTGAAAAGCATCACTAAAATTGCAGGTTATTCATTTCATTTCGGTACAAGTTTTGAAACCGTTTTTTGCTTTTATTTTTGGGTATTGCTCAAAAATGTTTGATCACTTCGCGAATCGTTGCAATATATTATGTTTCGAGTTTCGTCCGTTTTCATCTTGTATATCGACGGCTACGCGGCTATTGTGATCATCAGAACATCTCGCGCGCACAAACAATCTGACTATCAGACTTCCTCGCCGCGCCACACAATCTGACTATCAGACTTTCTCGCGATTCACACAATCTGACTATCAGACTTTCTCGCGATTCGCACAATCTGACTATCAGACTTTCTTGCCGTTTGCACAATCTGACTATGTCGTTTTACACAAAGTGACTATCAGACATTCACGCACAAAGTGACTATCAGACAGATTAATGATGACTTACCCCATGAAGGTCACGAATAATGTGTTTTAATAACTTATGTTAATAGTAGCAGTTTATTAATAATTTTATATTTTTTAACACTTAGAGTTCACAAGTTACATTAAATAACACAATTAATTTTGCAATATGAATTTTAATTTTATTCTTTATTATTATATTATTAATTAATTTGCATATGCCACAGAATTTAATTTAATGTAAAACTTGTATAAAAAAACATTTAAGCTAAAAGAATAGCTTCACTAGAACTGCACTGACTGATGAACAGACCTCAACTGAATGAAACGATTATTTTGCTTATAAAATAGAGCTATTAGACTTTGTACTTTTTACTATTACCTCTTATATTTATATTTCTGACTGTGCCCTGTTTGATTGAAAGAGAAGTTGGAGTTTTTTTGTCTTGTTTATGTAAAAATACTACGTTATTAACTAATATAATGTCGTTGTAGGTATATATAAAACTATTTTCCATTATTTATTTAATATTTATCAATTAGAGAGCATAATTATTTAAAAAGTTAATTAGAAATAATTTCGGCAATATTAAATCTTTAGTCTCTAGAATTTTCAAATTGTAATTTTTTATTTTATTAAGATAGCATTTTTTAGGAAAAAACAAATCTAATTAAAAAAAAAGTTTAAATAATAACAAAATTATAGGAAGATAAAATGCAATTCATTTATAAAATATCATATTTATATATAATCCGTATAAAAATCAAGTTTTCAATCTTCAGGAAATATTATAATATTATTATTATAATTACGAATTATAAATGACATGTAAATTTAAAAATTTAAAAGACGTTTATTTTTTTATTTTTATTTTTTTTCACATTATAACTATAACTATATTTTTCACAGCAAAAGCGCGAGAAAGTCAGATAATCAGATTGTGCAAACGGCGAGAAAGTCTGATAGTCAGATTATGGGAATCGCGAAAAAGTCTGATAGTCAGATTGTGCGAATCGCGAGAAAGTCTGATAGTCAGATTGTGTGGCGCGGCGAGGCAGTCTGATAGTCAGATTGTGTGTGCGCGCGAGATGTTCTGATGATCACAATAGCCGCGTAGCCGTCGATATATTAATATAATATTCAAGATAATATTATTATATTATAATATTATATATATATATAATATACACGGAAAACATAAATTTAAGAAATTTTTGAGATACATATCAATAACTCTTTAGTACTAAACATTAACTCTCTTGCAAAAAGTTTAAAGAGTAACTCGTTAGTACAAACGTAAATTCTTTAGCGGTAAATAGTTAACTCTTTAGATTCTAAAAAGTTTAGTATGTATCTAAAGAATTTATTAAGAAAAAAGTCTAAATAGTAACTCTTTAGATAATTTTTTCCGTATATATATATATATATGTTGGCAACCATTGCCGAATTCGCTCATTGGCCGAAATAAGTGACCACGTCGCGGCGTGGCAATGCATTTTTGCCAAGATCCGAAATTCTGCACTTGTGCATCGTAATGTTGACCATAGTAAAAATTTGTGTCAAATTTAATAAGAAATCATTTTATAAATTTATAACTATTTTAATTAACTGAAAACCATAGTGTAAAATGATGTAAGTTATAATATTAAAAAAACATATGATATTATTCATACTAATAACGTATATCGTAACCTGCGCATTAAACATTTTGACCTCGCTGCAGCGTGGCAATTATTAAAAAGCCACTCCACGAACTGGCTAAAATTTATTTGCCAACAATTTGGCATTTGTTAAAAACCACTCCGCAACGTGGTCAAAATTACGATGCACAAGTGCTGAATTTCGGATCTTGGCAAAAATGCATTGCCACGCCGCGACGTGGTCACTTATTTCGGCCAATGAGCGAATTCGGCAATGGTTGCCAACATATATATATATATATATATATATATATATATATATATATATATATATATATATATATATATATATATATATATATGTGTGTGTGTGTGTGTGTGTGTGTGTGTATGCACAGTACACACACATGTATACATAAGAAACGAGTTTAAAAATGGAATTTAATATTGTGGATTACCACGAATATCTGAGTATCCGTGAAGCCACTTGGAATATCTTGACAACAAGTATTTTACTGTAGTAATGGCACACTGTGAAGGCAATTAATGTTTCTAGAAAAGAAGAAAATTTATTAAAGTGGTTTGTGCATTTGCATTTTAAGTTAATAAAATATTAATTGATAAATTTCCATCGTATATAAGAACTTATTAGTTTCAATAGTTTCAATCACTTATTAGGTTTTGTTGTATTATTATAATTAACGTTTTTGTACAGGTACAGTATACTTTTTGCGTAACTGCATGTTGACCAATTGTTGACAATGTTGACCAATAAAAACAAAAATTAGGAAACATTTACATAGAAAAAAGTAATAATATG
Organism: Ecdyonurus torrentis; assembly: GCA_949318235.1. Lineage (NCBI taxonomy): Eukaryota > Metazoa > Arthropoda > Insecta > Ephemeroptera > Heptageniidae > Ecdyonurus > Ecdyonurus torrentis. Next base: position 15,364,233 of record OX439127.1, on the reverse strand, counting down.
AAATAAATAAGTCATTAAAAATATATAATTTGAGCTATACACTGATCAATAATCTGGATAGAAAATTAATGTAACAATAATTTGATACTTTTTATGAGGTTGTGTTATTACATGAGGCGGCATTATTTTTATTCCTTGTTGCTAGGCAATACCTTATGTTTTCGTTTCCAAACTAAAGATTGTTATACCTAAGGTCCTAATAGTAAAACTTCGTTGTTCATTGGCACTTGCTGTACAAAATACAATGTAATTTATAAATAAAATAATATATTCTTCATACGTATTTAATTACTATTATTTTAATTCAGTACATATACGTGGTATAGATTAGGTATACCAGAGCTTAAAACTAAACTTTTTTATTTGGTTACTATCGCGCCAATAAATTATTTGTATATACTCTTTCATTTCTACACTCACTCATATGGCTGCTAATAAATCGTGTGGATTTTAAAACTTTTGTAAAATATTCGTGTGGACTTTCAACACTTTTTATCTATGAGACATAAAACTTCAATATATTGACCTCGTATTTTCATAGTTTTTAATTTTAGCATACATCAAATTTATGTCAAAGACTAGACAGATATATATTTTTTAATAGATCAATTTATATTTTTTAAGAACACGACTTTAAGAAGCACAAAAATTATTTCAGAGTTTTTTTTTGTGGTCGCACTAGCTGTTTCCCGATTATTTACTCCTTTTTTTTTTTAAATTTTTTTTTACAGCTTATCCATGCACGTTTCTTTCGTATAAATAAAGTCTATGAATTATATTAATTGATACCAGAATTACAATCACAATTCAGGAACAATACATGATTATACTATCTCATTTCTTACTCTCTGTTCAGCTTATTATATATATTATATATAATTATAATTATAAAACATCTAAATTTATTAAATAGTATAATATTATATATCATATAATATACACATACATGTATTATGTATATATATATAATAATAGTAATGAAAACGATAAATAAATGTTCCATGACAGGTATGAATTTTGCAGGCCTTGACACCACCTAATGTTATCTTGTTGTAAATCCACCCTTACCTTGAAGCTATAAGGCACTTCATTTTGCCTGTTTTAAATCCAATGTGTATATTGCTTTATTTTTTATATTATATATAAATAATATATATATTTTTTATTAGTATATATTGTTGAATAGTTTATTTACCTAATTAACAATTTGCATTTTAAATTTGTACCTGATTTGATAATAAGTGATGATATATGTTTATTAAAATATTATATGCTATTAATTTATTTTTAAAGCATAGTTTTTTGATGTTGTCAAATAATGTAACGAAGCTTAACTGGAAATCTTAAAATGTTTATGTAGACTGTTAAAAATATTAAAACTATACAGATACTGTGACGTCAAATTTTACTATGTTGCCCTATGGATGTATTTATATGAATCAATATACGTTAATCCATAGAAATATACAGAACTGTTCTGCCACAATAGAGTAAAATTTAATATCCCATAGCGTTTTACACTTATTACTATTATTTTTAATTCTCTTGTATATATTTACTATTTATTTTAATATAATTAATCATTAACATATTTTACTTCTAGGTAAATTGACTTTTATAATTTGATGTTATATATTTATGTAGCTTTATATTATGTAAACAAATGGTAACATAATACACCAAACAAAAATAAACAGCATGATGTCATGCAAGTATTTTATTGTATCATTTCTACATGCGATAGTGTACTTTATAATCATTTTCGAAAAATATAATTTTAATCTCAAATAATAATTATTTAGTTTTACATGTTAAATTCTATGGGAATGCTTAAAATGTTTGCAAGTACCTACTAAGTTCTTGATTATGTTTATCAATTAGCTGTTCCCGATATGACAAAGTATTTGTTAAAAAACCCTTTGCGTATTATAAAATTCTCTATACAAATTAGAAGCTAACACCTTTATTTTTTTTTAATTGAAAAACGTGTGTGAAATTAAAAAAGAAAAAAAAAATGCAATAAAATCCCTTTGAAGTTTTAATTTGGAATCCGCAACTACTATAACTCGCATTTCATAAAATAAACTCATTACGTGCAATCGAAATAAATATTATGAAAGATTTACTTCTACGAATTTTCTAATTGCTTGTCGTTCCTTATAATACTCGACGTTGAAAACATAACATTTTGTTCTCTGCACAATTGTGGTACACTGTCATTATAAAACATTTATTTGGTGAATTGTCAGAAAATTAAAGGCTTTAATATACTTTTGTTGTGTGTATCTGTTTTTACATTTAAAGAATGGGAGTGGGTGTTGGATTTTTTTTTTAATCAAAACAACACAATACGGCTCCTACATCTGTAGTATTGTTATAATAAAATTATAGTAAAGCCTTGCCGTGCTCTTTAAAGGTGTTGAACAAAATGTATATATAGTACGAGTATTAAATATATGATTGCAAATTTATTATGAAAATCATAAAAATAAGCAATAGTGAACAATAATTTTTTATATAGCTTGGCGTTCTATATATTGGCATAATGGTTATTGGGGGGAAGGGGAAGGGGCTCACATAAATGCACACACTTACCTATAAATATGCAACTGCACACTTCTACTTTTACTAATTTGCACATCCATTTATAATTTAGGGCAAAAGAAAATAAAAACATTTCTGACTATACATAATATGTTTATTTTTTTAATAAACTTAGAGTATCCAGAAAAAGAAATTTAACTGTATATAAAAATGTTAGTAAGATCTGATGCAATAAGTTGTATGCCATGTAAGCGCCTACATACATTGCGTTTCTTGCATTTATGTAAGAATATAACCATATCAACGATTACAACGATTAAATAAACTACGAAGTAACTTATTTATTTATATATAATATTATATATAATTATAACATAATTCATAATAGTTTATTATGCAAAACAAGACAGTTACATTGATATTAAAAATTTACGCACAATATTTCCTTATGCTAGAGTATGTTAAATTATGCACACACGGCACACATGCATACACACACACGCATATAATTATATACTTATTATGTATATAAACTAATATTAATAAAGGTTAATGAAAGGCACTAAACATTTGACATGTTATTAAACTTTTTTTTTTTTTTGAATTTTTGCGCTTGAATTTTTACAGATTGATTTTACTGAATTAATTTTTCTTTCATAACGACCGCACAAGGTGAATAATCATATCTTATTAAAAACAACAATCCTACCAAAATCATACATCTGAAAATTTTCATGATTAATCGTCTAGTGGGAACATAATTAAAATATTATAATAATAATATTTATTCCATGCAATAAATCAGGGCCAATTAAAACGCCATATAAGATTTTCTTTACAAAAAATATAGCATCACTCTATTATATAATTTTATGTTACGTACAGCATAATATTGTTGTAATACATAACTTCACAATAAAAATAAATATTATTAACAAAATATGAGTACATGTTTTTTATATTATTTATTTAAATAATATGTTGGGCCATTATTAATAAATTACAAATTTAAAGTGATGCGTACTATGATTTCAATTGATGATTTCTAAGTGGTTGGTCAGTGTAACAAGACAAGTGTCAAGTGTCAAATTTAGATTTATATAGACCCACTTGAGAGATTTAAAATTTGTATTGTTGACCTGACATAAGGATGTCAAGTATGCAGTATAGGATATCATTATATTCAGCTGCTATCCCCCTCAAACTTGTGTGTAACCCTCCCAAATACATAATATTAACTCCCTCAACCCGCATCATACAATCAAATAAAGCTTTTGAATAATATTATTATGTGTATTTAATCAATCAACTCTTTATTTTATATGCCATGTATGCGATTGATGAATGGTTTTGCTTGAATCTGTATTATCTGTATTTCATGTTTCAGCTTGAGATCCAACAAGTATGCTAAAACGGCGAGGTGGTCCGCGCAGACGGGCTGGCGCCGGAGGTGCTGGAGGCAGCTCGGCTTCCTCTTCTGAGGGTCTCTGGTGGCTCGGCTGGCTGTGTGGAGCATGTTGTAACGTCATGGCTTTTTGTTTTGGGCTCGCTCGTGAGTACAGAGAATAATAATAATAATAATTTATGTGTTGCTTTCAACTTATGGTTTCAATAACTTGTCTGCTAAACAAAGTTATAAAAGAAAAGGTGCTGATTATGAATTCGTGCGGAAATATCATTTTATGGATACACGTACAGTACATTACGTATTGTCTTTAGGTTGGATCATGAACGGTTTTATACAGTATATTACACAGAGCATATTATACAAGAATCAATAATAATAATAAAAAAAAAAAGACTTAATGTTACATTGCCTGGAATTTTGTGAGTGCATCTTTAACCATGTATGTACTGTACAAATATAAAGTAAACTCTTAATGATTTATGAACGACAAAGAATTAGTATAATGAAATTGAAGCAGACGGATTTGTTTTTTTAATTCAAAAATATTTTTAAGTGTACTTATTATATAATGAACTCTCGCTCTTCCCCTCAGTTTATTCCATCTTTTGAGCATGGATTTTTATCTATTAATATTATTTGTATGTATACTATGTATATATATATATATATATATATATATATATATATATATATATATATATATATATATATATATATATATATATATATATATATATATATATGTATATATATATATATATGTATAGAGAGAGAGAGAGAGAGAGAGAGAGAATCGTGTTTAAGTAATGTTGCGTTTATTGCATGTGATAAATGGGTAGTTTATTTACACAAGAACTTTTCAAAATATGAACCATTTATCTATTACGGTGAAAAACAACAACAACAGTGATCCTTTCATTTATTTATATATACGGAAAACCGGTGACTTTTTATCTCCAAAATTTCTAAATTTAATTTTTTATGTTTTAACTTTCAATATTATATAGCAGTTCTTTGTTTATAACTTTAAATTTTACTGAAAATGTATAGTCATGCATAATAGTATAAATATTTATAATAAGTGCGTATTTTTCACGCCGACATAAAATTGTAGCAGACGGTTTGCAAGCGGCATAGTTGATGTGATTACTTACAAAGGTTAGCTTTTGTGCGGACATAATCTATAATATTGTTTTTACTATTATTATTTTATGCTGTGCTATACCGATTTATTCAATAACTAAAATTAATTGTCTGATTATTGAAATTATGCAGTATAATCTCGATTATTGATTTCATTTAAAAAAAAAATGCCGTCCGTCTCAACAATATCAAGAATGCATCTATTACAATGGCCTTTTTATCATAAAAATTCATATTTAATTGAATTAATTGTTTAACATTTTAAATATATATTATAATACTTGGGTTTTGCACTGTTCGAGTATATTAGTATATAAAAAAAATATTTTCACAAGTTGTTATTATTTTCCTCTATTTTTATTTATATATTTATAGTATAGTCACGTTGCTGAATTTGTGAGTATTTCTTTGACTTTTATTAATAAGCCAGAAATAAGTAATTAATTATATTTAAACAAAATATTATTTCAATTGTGAGTTATTATACTGTGGAGCTGTTTGAAAGTTACTTAAAGAGCAACGTTTAGCCTCATTTTCTCTCATTTTAGTGTGTATATTATATAGTGTATATTAATATATCATGTCAAGGCGTTTCAGCTACGACTTGATCAGTATACGTATGTGTATAATAATAATTATTTATTTATTCCTCCAAATACAATTAATGTTTAAAATACAGTCAAATATTATATATATATATATATATATATATATATAATATACATAAAAGCAAGGTTATAGGGTGTGTACGCATGACGTCATTCTGAGTGCTTTTCGATGCTCTTCATTGCTCAGCATAGGAGAAACATAGTTTTTGGCTGTTTTCTTTGAAAAACTAGCTATACAGTATTTTGGTCATTATTATTTTTCTTGCATACTTGAGGTAGTACTAATTCAACCTGTTAACAGCATCAATGCTCGCAAATAAATTGCGAAGTATTTTTAAACTGGGAAAACTGGAAAAACCACCCTATAGAGGTCTCTCAGAGACCGTCTCTGTATAAACCTTGCATAAAATTACAGTAGAGTTGAAAAAAAAGAAGAAAAATAAATTATTGATTGCAATTTCAAAAATTTGAACATAAATATCCACATACATAAATTTGTTTAATAGCTGCTGAAAATATTGAAGTTTGCTTTAACTATTTTATTATTAGCATTTTACACATTTTCAAGTCTTTTATAACACACACATACGCACAAAAGTAATTATATAATTATGTATAATATATATTTGTGTGTAGGTGTGTGTTAAATTTAAAAAAAAAAAAAAAAAAAAAAAAGTAGATTAAGTTGGACATGTTATAGTATAGTTATAGTTAAAAACAAATACTCTAAAAGACTTGAAAAAGAGTAAAATATTAACAATTTTAATAAATATAATTGCATTTTATATAAATAGAGCTTGTACGAGGAGTTACATGAGGTGTACGTATTTTAAAGGCGGAGAAGCCTGATATTATACTCCACACAAAGACCTGCACTATATCTATTTAGAATAAAATTATAAAAACGATAACAATCGCATAAAAACGTATATAAGAGCTGAAATGAATGGCAAACATTATTTCTGCGTTTTATGCCTGCAACATTTTCTCTCTCGCATAGCTGCATGATACTAAGTTATGAGCATAACTAGTAAACTATAAATTAGCAAAATGTAAAGTGTATTAAATTAAAATTAAACCTTTTTTAAAATGACTATAAATTTATATCAAAGCAATTCAGTGATCGAAATTACACTTGGTACAGTTCATAAAAATTTTATATATAGTTGCCAAATAATAGTACCATGACGCATTTATGTTATTTATGAATTAAATCTTCTTTATTATTGTCATAAAGCTTTAAAGTATCATGATTTTTAGTTTGTATAAATACTATAAATGTCTCACATTTTACGTGGCTTATTACTTTGCATATTGACATAAAATAGCATGTGACACTATATAAATAAAATGAAGTAAATTACCAAATGAAAAACAAACAAATAAATAACAGACACCTACAACATTTCAAATTTCAACACATTAACATATTTTAACACATGTTAACATTTTCAAGTTTCAAAGCTCAATTAATAAATTATTTTATAGTATTTTTACTGCACACATTACAAGGAACATTTCGTCTCTTTGTCTTTACTATATTGTTTATAGTTTATATTATAGTTTGTTTATTTTTAGCCATTTGCCTTCTGAAATATTGCAGATCACCGCGCGCTTTGCAATAAAATGTTTATAATATTGAGAAATTTGGGGAAATTAAAATTTTAGTTGAATTTTAATATTTAATTTTTCTATTTCGGGCAAGGAAACAGTTTTTTTTTTCATCCATATTCAATATGCTGACAAAAACACACATGTTGCAATTACTGCATTTTGAGAGAGAGAGAGAGAGAGAGATAACGTAATACAATTTTAATTCATTTTGACCATGACATTTAAAAGTACAATTTCAGTTTTCACTCATCTTGTTATACATAATATTATTCTTTCCTTTTTATAACCGACAAATAAAAATAACATTATTTGGCACCTGAGCGAAAACGTATAATTATCAACGTCTAATAAAATTAATGTGAAGCAATTTTATTATATATGCCATCGATTATTATTTTCATATTGAGATGGTTGATCTGTCAATCCCGTTCACGTTTATGGTAATTTATGAATTTTTTAATAGTAATATAATTATAATTATATATATTTTTTGTTGGGGGAGGGGGGTAGGAGGCAAACCACGTGAAAAATATCATCCTTTAACCCTGGGTTTACAATTTAGATTATAAGATTTTTTGTTCCTTCCAGGAGAAAAGCATAGAACAGGTTACTTCCACACATTAATACATTTACATTTTCTTTTTAACAACTGTAATAAGTTCTAGTTAACATCATTTGAAATAACAAAAAATTAGAGAAACGCACCATAATTATAGAACATATCGTTGTATCTATTTATGGAGTTAGATTTATTTATTAACGCTGTATTTGTTTACATTGTTGACTGTATTGTGCAAATATTCAGAGATAAGCGAAATATAATTGATATTACCAAAAGCTGAATAATAATAATAATAATAATAACATAAACTTTTCACAGGTTATATGTGTTCAAATTATGCATTTGTAATAACATTAGGGATATATTTAAAATAAAAATGTTATACCCTTCAACTATATTTCTATAGGGTCTATGCATTCATGTTAAAGTCGACGCCATGTTGGATAACTCAATAACATGGGGGGCATAGGAAAAAAGATCATTTTGCCAGTTTAAAAACACCATGCAATATTTTTGGGAGCATTGATGCTGTAAATATGTTGAATTAGTTTCTCAAGTATGTGAGAAAAATAACAAATAACAAAAAATTAACCGATTTCCCAAAGAAAATTGGCTTAAATGAAGTTTGTCCTATGCTGAGCAATGTTATGGACTACTTCAGTATGGCCTACAAGCGCAATAAATATGTCGTCATCCGCATACACCCTTATTTGGTGCTATATTTCTCTTAGTAAGTTTAATATTATATGTTACTTAACAAAATAATTCCAATACATCATAAAAGTGTGTATTTTGCTCTGTAATGTTACCCTGTATGCAAAAAAAAAAAGGACTGTATAGAATTTGTGGTAGAAAAGGTCTAAAAATAACTTGTTATAGGAGTATGATTTTATTGCTTCCTTTAATAAGATGATAACAATATTTCGTGACAAGTTCTATAATTTTTATTAGTTGCAAGAATTAACAACCAAAGTTTTTGATGTCAATAAATAGCAAAGATGAAAAAAAAAAAAAAAAAAAAAAAGAAAGAAAGAAAAGAAAAGAACATCCAATAAAACGGATAGCTGCCATGATATCAAGAAATTGCTCATTATTTTTAAAAAATAATGATAATAATTTTGAAGCCAAGAAGTAAAGAAATAACTAAAAAATATATAATTATATCATTTTTAGGTATACATTGGTGACTTTTGGCACGAGAGCTAATATGCAGAGCAGACTCTAGTAGAGAGCAAAAGATCTCGCACGTGCTTTTGGTAGTGTACGGATGTGAAGCGTGAAGGGATGTGAGAAAGCTCTGCAGGTAGCCAGCAAGGCACGGAGTTGCTCGCCTCTTGGTTCGCGACCTCACCTCACGACACACACTTTACGTATCTTTGCTACCTTAAGCCAAAGCCATCATGGGCGTAATGCCAGTGATGCTTTTCCTATAGTAGCGGTCACGCCGGTGCGCGAGAACTGCTGGCTATTTACAGCGGCAAGTCAATCTTTCTTTTTGCTTTACTACTATTATACTCTCATCTCTCTATCTTTATCTTTCAACTTGACCAAGTTTGACGTAACCATCCATATTAAGACCCGTCCTTCCCTATTGTTCACGTGAGCAAAAGAGAAGGAACCACATGAGCACCATCCACCTGGTGATCAAAATGTTGGCACCCCAAATTTTCTTTCCTGGGTCTGTGATTTTTTACGTGCTGTCGCACTCGCGCTCGTCGAGCTACTTTTATTTTTTCTTAGTTCCTAGAATTGTTGCGAATTGAGCGCGTGGCTTGCTTACTACAATGCCTCTATAATTATAATAATATAGATATAGAATAAGACAAGAAACAAAATGCAGAGCTACCACATACGCCATCTATCTGGGACTGCAAAACAATTTATTATTATTCTTCAAGGAAAAATTAAAAATTAAATTCCATATTACAATATATATTATAACGGTAAATGTTTTTCAAGGAAATAATGCAAGACGTGCATTATATATTTTATTTCCTAAAAATTCTATACCTCTAAAATGCTGGGGGAAAAAAAAAAAAGAAGACGTTTTTTACGTTCTTTCAAAAATTTTAACCAATAGGGAATTAACTCTTGAAATAGAATATATATAATAAATATAATATTGTGTTTGCGTCATTTGTAACTTTGACGTACAACCGATCTTTTGGGGATTAATTTATAATATGACATCACATAATATTGTAGTATAAAATGCCATGTGAGATGAATAATATGCCACGTGAATTTTCTTTTGTTACACGTGCTCGAACAGAAAAATTGGGCATCCGAGAAACGTGATATATATTCACGTTTTTATATTATTGCGCATCCTTGTGGCATTATATAAAAAAAATCATGAAATCAATAGTATTCCGTTGTGGTATATATATTATCTACCATATATAACAATACTAGCTTTTATATTATAGAATTTATTATTTAGATTAAAAAAAAAATCACATGTTGAAGTAAAATATTACACGTGACCACACATTATGCAAAATAGATTAAATAAACTATTGATATTTGCATATAAGGCTATACAACAGTCAACTCATGTTAATCATTAATAAGAACTAAGCTCTTATCTCATTATGAAAATAATTTCAATTGGCAATTATTTTACTGCATCAATAATGCATTAAACGATTATTTTTTTCGCAGGAGATAAATTCATTTTAATTCTATAGGTATATATATTTTATTTCAGTCGTTTTTTTACATCTTAATTCTTATAATTACAATTAACTCTAACTTTGTCAATTTTTTTAGGTGTGATTGTCAGGTCATTGATCGTTGTATCGTGCTCACAATATACATTATATATATATATATATATATATATATACAGTCATGGAGTCGATACCGAAATTTTCGATACCGATACGATACCGATATTTTTAAATTTACCCGATACCGATACCGATACGATACTGCTCAAAAAAATTTGCTCCGATACGATACCGATACGATACCGATATTTTTCGATACTTTTTCGATATTTTTGCTATATCTCATACAATAAATATTGCACTATAAATTTCATTTTTTTTTTTCACCTTTGAGACATAAATTGGTATCATAAAATCCATGTATATTTTTGCCACATTTATTATTTATTTTATTTATTTATTCATTTATTCATTTATTTACTTATTTACTCATTTATTTATTTATTTTATTCTAATGTTCGTTTGTTAAACTAAAATGACTAAAAAAATTATAGTAGATTTAAAAATATATATATTTCATTCGTTTAATGAAATTATACGATTAGAATATCCTCTACTGTTTCCAAGCACTTTTGTTAATTATTTACAAATTAGCAATTTCTTTATTTCGTATAGAAGTAATTTTCAAATATTTAATAAATTTAATTTTTTTTCATGGTATTTTTTTAATTTGCAAAAGTAAACAAAGTATCATTAGCTTTCGTATTTATTTTATTGGCTCAAATCATCCCCGCTAAACGAAAGGGGTTAAAGTCCAAAATTCCCCTATGGTCGTAAAAATCCTATGATTTTGTAAACTTTTTAAAAATTTAACCTTGTAAAAAATTTGTATAAAGACATTAACGGAAGTATGCTAGATCTTTTGTAATTTGTAATGCATTGAATTTATATACAGTTGCAGTGATTTAAAATGTCAATCATTGACTATATTTTATTGTGATTTCTACCGGCGCTTTAGTCATTATAGGAGAGATCATAGATAGTACTGTACGACCACACGACGGATTTCTCAGAAACTTGGCGACAGTCGATCGCTCTTTTTTTTCTTTTTTCTTTTTTTTTTCATAAAAAGAAGAAAAAAGTTTAAACACCGTTTTCTTTATTTTTATTGTATGTAAAATAAAAAAAAACACTTTTTACCTGGTGGCTTTATGAAAAGTATAAAATAAAAATACTGTGCACGGCGCCCTGCCCTGTTGTTATAGCACAATGAAAAATAAAGGAGTGAATTGCATTGTCCAAGTACGAAAGATAGATAAACAGTAATCGCTAATGGAATGTTCTCGTTGCTTCATAAGTTGTTTTTTTTTTTTTTTTTTTTTTTTTTCGTATTTTTACTTTTATTTTATGAGAGAGCAAAAGTCTCAAAGTATCGAAAAAAAGTATCGAAATTCGACGATATTATGCTGATATCGGTGACCGATACCGATATTCGATACTGAGTTTAAAAAAGGCCCCGATACGATACCGATACGATAAAAGTATCGGTATAGTATCGGATATCGTATCGCAGTCGATACCGATACTCCATGACTGTATATATATATATATATATATATATATATATATATATATATATATTATAATATTCATTATAACGAGCAAATTTGATGAATAACTTAAATTTTATAACTTTAAACTATTGCCTGACTATAATATTTTTATATTATTTTCTATTTTATTATACCGTCATATTCCTTCAAACTATGAAAGTAATTCTAACAACCTATACTATCTACACCATTACCAAAATAAGAAGAGAGGTTGTTACAGCCGGATGCACCCCCTTTTCCCGGATTCTAATAAAGTTATAGAAATAAAATTTAACACTTATTAACTTCAATATCACATTGATCATCACCTGTAAGTTTTTGGTGTTTATTTGTGGAAATTTATTTCAGAAAAAGGGGTGCATCCGGTTGAAAAAACCTTAGTTCTTATTATGGTCAGGGTGTATATAAAAATTGAAAGATTTTTTTTTTTTTTTTTTTACTGATTAGAAGAAATGATTGCAAATAGTAACTAACAGCAAATAGCATACTGCCAATAGTTAATTGTATTTTTTTAAATGATATGATTTTGGTAAAATATATTTTCTTGCTTATCTTATATGTTTATTATAGTGACCATAACAAAAGACATCATACGTGTTTGAATGTGCGTTAAGTTTGCTATTCAAAATAATGTTGCTCTACAATTATATGTTGTAAAGAGTGTCCACATTGGTATTGCAGTGTTCTTATAGAATGTATTACGTGTTTTACGTATGTAGTTTTTGTATAGCGTGCATAAAGTCACGCATGCAATTCACGTGACCGTGTTACAGGTCACTGCTGAGCTTTCAGCTGAAGTCTGCATTTTATATAAACCTAGCTCTCATATTAAACTATTTTGTTGAGTCGGAAAACTTTTTATCGGAAAAACTTGTAACATCGAAAATTATTTTCTTTGAGAAGTGATTTTATGAGTAAATGCAGAGAAAACAAAGTGTTGTATATATTATGCAAAATTCTTGAAAGTTTTTCTTTTTATTGTGAATCTTAACTTGAGATTTTTGAAAAGAATGTCACTGATGGCATGATGGCATGAACTTCTTAGCTTTTTCGTCTCAAAAAAATTAATGTCAGATTAACCTAAATATTCATAACGCAGAAAGATTTTGATTGCAAAGCTTGAGTTTAATCTGTCATCGTCAAAAGAGACGGCAACATTTTTCATTTACTATACTTTCTTTTTATACTATGTAGCTCAGCATGCTTGCTGCTGAATAATACAGATTTGTTTGCATAACATTTGCCCCACCATAGTAATGAGATCTCTATACACATACGCACAAGATATGAGATGCGATATGATTTCGATTTGAAATTGGAAGCAATTATCGCACATTTTAAGGGCTAGTATCATTAATTGAAAATGTAAAAAAAAGGTCAAGTTGATAAATTACGAAAAATTTGAGCACAAAAAGGAGAACTGAAATTGGCGTAACGAAGTTAATGTATTTAATATTGACAACTATATTATTGAGTCATTGATCTCGCAATGGAGACTTATGGATGAAGAAATCAATCTGGAAAGCCAAAAATTTAAATTATATATCAAACTGAAGATTTGACTTCCTTTGACGCATTTCATTCCAATTTTTTTCACACATTTAACGTGTACCTTGAAGTAGTGGCTATACAAGTGTCTCAAAACGTGAATATCCTATACATGCATTATGCATTGCACTTAGAATAAAAAGAAAATTGACGTAGAAATTATTTTCAAATATTGTATCTTAAATGTGTTTAGCTTTGATTTTAATCTTGGTTCATGTGTTATTATTATTATTTATCTATATCGCAACAAAGCCTTGCATGTAATAAATGAATGCACTTTCAAAATTATAATACATAATATAACAATAATATAATAGTATAATACTAATACACAATAATAAGACAATGAGGAAGGTGAATTGAAATTTTTTTGTTGAGTTTATGATATTTTTGGAAAGAGCTTTAACAAATTTTGAGACGCTATTTTTTCTTAGGACGATTGGAGCATGCGAAGTATTTTTAATTAATTTTTGAAAAACGGTCTAGAAAGCCTGTAACGTCATCAGTCCACTTTTTTCTCGGTAAATACTAATCGTTTGAGGTTCAGTAACTAGTTCAATGAAATCAGCTTGTCCTCAGGATTTCAAAAAAATGGCTACTGAACCTTCTACGGTCAATACATTCCGAAATAAATGCCCGATTGATGACGTCACAGGCTTTTTAGGTCGATTTTCAAAAATTAATTAAAAATACTTCCCATGCTCCAATCGTTCTAAGAAAAAATATCGCCTCACAATTTGTTAACGCTCTTTTCAAAAATGTCATAAAAAGTGGGGGTTAAAAAGAATTCACCTTCCTCATTCTTTTCAGACATTGTAAAGAAAATCAATGTATAACTCGCCGCAAAACAAGTCTTGTACAAACCCAATATATTTGCTCATGTATGCACTCGACTTTTTTTTCTCATTATTTTAGAAGAGTAATATTGAAATTTTGACGTAAATATTTAAATGATAAGAAATCAATATTAAAGGAATAGACCAGAGAAAAACATAAGCATTTATATCACAAAACACTTGATGGGATTTACATAAATAACATTAGTTTGTCTCAATACCCAACAGTAGCCCTGTAGCAGTAATCAGAAAATTCAATTTATGCAACCCGCATAACATTTTCATACTAATTTTTTCACGTTTCTGACGTCATAAACATGATTAGTCACGCAAATTGTATACTTTACAGTATTTTCACGCTCTCTCTTTGGGTTACATTAACATTGTGGTAAAAATTGTCATCAGTTTTGAAGATCCCATTTCGTGTTTATTCATTAAAAAGCACATGTTGTTTTATGTGGTCTATGGCTTTAATGAAGTACGTGTAAGACAGTGTTAAGAAATGTCACTGTTGTGCTATTTCTTTATTCATATGGAGACTTCAATTAACGAAATGCTCCATATGCAAATAGTATTTCCATATTATGGTAATATAGAGTAAACTGTTTTATATCACAATATCAGCTGTATAGAAGACTTACTTATATGTCACTCTGGATCGAGTAGTTAATGAGGAAGACTAAAAAAAAAAAAAAAAAAAAAAAAAAAATTAGGGGTAATTTTATTGCATAATTCTGAAAGAGTACATTGTCCTGGAGCGAAACATATTTGTGAATTTCTAATTTTTGAGTTAATTAAGTATTTTTAATTCATTTTTGAAAGTCGCGAAATAATGTCACATAAGGCTGCAACCTTTTCCTATGCCCACATGCATAAGGTGAAGCCTGTGACGTCATTTTGCGGCTTTCAAAAAAAAATTAAAAATACTAAATTAACTCAAAAAGGAGAAATTCACATATGTATCGAATAAGGGCAATGTCCTCTTTAAGAATATGAAATAACATTACCCACTAAACTTTTTTGTAGTCTTCCTCATTGTCATATCAATTTTTGTGTCTGACAAAGTGCATGGCAAATGCGGAAATGCGCATGTTTGCTTCAGCATTTTTCCATCCTGGTATACTGAAAATGTATAGAAATTTAGAAATTATAATATAAAATTTCAGTTTATTGCCTTATGGAAATGTAATGCTTTCACATTCATATAGGAGACTTTAATTAATGAAATTTCTTATACACATACATTATTTTATTTTTATACGGAGCAATGTTTGTAATAAATTTGACTAAGATTAATTTCAAAAATTCAAAATTGTTTATTCACTTCTCTCTCCTACAATCAGTATACAAAACAATGCATATTATATGTCAAGTTTAGCATTTACAAACAATATATAGGCATTGAGAAATGATCGTCAAACTTATTAAAAACGCACTTTTTAAACTGCCACAGTGTTACAAATTTAACGCAATGGTTTTAATTGAGGTTACGTGCGTGTAATCAAATTTATCGAATATTGAAAATATTGTTCCGTATATATATATGAACAGGACTTAATGGAGTAAATTTTATCGATACAGTATCTGTACATGTTGTAGAGAAATTTGCTTGTGCCTGGCAAGTGCATAACTTATATTTGCAGTGTAAGACAAGTACACATGTGACACATGTCCCAGAGTGACACACAAGAACAGTACAGGTCGTGCAGTTTTAAATAAGTACGTTTCACCTTTTTTTTTTTTTTTTTTTGCCGGAAAGTAAATTTTTGTAAATCCAAATCTTTGAATAATTATAGACTTTTAAACGAAACAACAATTTAAAGGAATACAATAAATGCTATCTTTCTTTTACACTTGAAAGTTTAACAGCATAATATAAAAGTTACTTTCTGATGCTACAACATATATTTCTTTCACCGGATATACCATTGAATTATTTTTTTTTTTTGCCACGCTGGTATAGATTCAAAATGTCACTTTCAACTCCCAAATGCTATAGGGTCTATGCATTCATGTTAAAGTCGACACCATGTTATTGGATAACTCAATAACATGAGTGGCATAGGAAAGTAACTCATTTTGCCAGTTTAAAAACACTATGCGATATTTTTGAGAGCATTGATGCTGTAAATATATTGAATTAGTATCTCAAGTATGTGAGAAAAATAACAATAACATAAAATTAACAGATTTTCCCAAGAAAATTGCCTAAAACGAAGTTTGTCCTATGCTGAGCAATGTTATTCACTACTCCAGTATGGCCTCCAAGCGCATTAAATATGACGTCATCCGCATACACCCTATATAGCGCAAAAATTACAATGCGGTACCCTCTAGTTGACACCTTTATCTATAGAAAAAAAAATATAGTCTTCAGCTTACAGTGTAGTGTAGGTATCAACTGAGATAGCGATAGTGTTCCATGTGGTCTAAAAACAAGTGCCCATAGAGTTGGAAGACATATAAGTTACATTGCATGCTGTTAGCCAAAGAAATGTTCTGAACTTTTTCGAACTATTTTCTGTGAAAATATACTCTTTAGCACTTCTATTGCACCAACTAATTGGAGATGAGGTTGTAGTCCCTTGGCCGTGATCATCAGGCCAAAAAATAAATAGTAAATAAATAATAGTAGTAATAAAATCGACGAGACCGTGCAAATCAATATTGATTTCAAGTATGTAGACTATAATTTTTGACCAGGAAAATTTAGTACAAACTTGCATTGTTATACTTTTAGCAGTTTATGGAAACTCTCTAATTTGCAGATTTTTTTTATATCTACATATATATGAATTTCTATTTTCCAAGAGTATATAGTTCAGCTTACACTATATGAGAGTGTTGCAGCTTGTATTATTTATTTATATATTATACTGCTATTATTACTGCTTATTTAAGAGGGCTGTGTGTGTACAGTGCCTCTCTCTCTCTCTCTCTCTCTCTCTCTCTCTCTCTCTCTCTCTCTCTCTCTCTCTCTCCTGTGCTATGCATTTTAGTTTCGTAGCGTCATAAGTTTATTTTTAAAAATCTAATTTCAATATTTATACCATAAAATTAGAAAAATGGAAGATGAAGCAAACTCTGGTGCTCTAAATACTACCATTTGCAAGAATTGCTCAATTTTACATGTTTTAAATCTACAATTCATTTTTAAATTATTTTTTTATTTGTCCCACAAAACATTTAATGAATGGCTAACTTTTCTTTCGTAGTCGTGTCTATACTATGTATGCAAGTATGTATGCAACAGACATCGGACATATACAATATAATGAGAGGTCATGTTAGCAGTAAGAGGTGTTTCTTGTCTCACACCGTAGATGGTTCAAATTTCTATAATAAAATAACTTCTCTTTGTAAGTAAACAGTAATCTGACCCGATGTTACAATATAAGCTTACAATTTATTTATTTTTCTTGTCACATACACCGAAGAATCGATTAATCTCATTTAAAAATATAATTTCTTTGCAATTCTTGAAATTTGAAGCATGTTAAGGCATTTTATTTAATTTTTTTTTTTTTTTTTTTTTTTTTAATAAAATATACGAAAAATACTTGTCAATTTTAGAAGTTTATTTTTACATTCTATATATTAAATTTGACATGATTACTATTAAGTGGAAAGATTGAGTATCTAGTTGAAGTAGCATTTTTTATAAATATTTAAATATTGTTGTTTTTGCATGCTGTTTATGAGACAAGATCTATATTATTACTATGTAATCTTCTGATCAATAAATTTATTTATTTATAATATGTTATCATTGTGATTTATTAAGATAATATTTTCTTTCATTATCATAATTTCAAGTACCCGAAAATGAAGATTCAAGCAAAATGATTGATACAGATGTTATGTTCTGAAAGAATCAAATTTTATTATTGAGTTGGTTTTCCAAATGCTTATATCTAGATATAAGCTTATAAAGAATCGCATGAACTTTGAATAATTATTATAATAAAATTAATGATACCATAATATAACAATGTTAGTTCTGTATAAAGAAAGGGGAAGGGAGAGAGAGAGAGAGAGAGAGAGAGAGAGAGGTTAAACTACGTTGCTGTTAATAATATTCCCACTTGTAAAATATATTTTAACTAACATGCAATCACTAACTTTTTCCCTCTTTTTTATTGTTCTTTACAAATTTTAAGCGCAGGATGTTCTTGTGAATTTATGTTGAATGGCGCACTGCCAAATAGGACGGGCAGCGAATATCTAATGTTCACTCAAGAGTAGCTACCGCAGATTTGAGCGACTAGGATGGCGTTTACTTGTAAATGATTAGTTGACAATTTAATAAAAGACAAACTTTCAAAATATATTATCTTACTCATTAATTATTAATATTACTCATAATAGTCATTAATTCCAAGTGAAACTATATATTTCCAAGTTTTTACCTTTACACATTTTATTATTTGAAATGTGTAGTGCATCTTATTTGATTTAATTTCCATTTTTTCAATTTCATTAAAATTTAATTCTTAAATGTTTTATGATTTTGTGGTCACACAGTACAGCTTCATTATAAACTGCAAATTTAACTGACAAAATTTTTTCATTCAAACTGACGCTTGCACTATATTATTGGGAAATACAACTACTGATTGCAAACGGGAAAGGAAAAAAAAAAAAAAAAAAAAAATAGCGATTCTGATTAGACGTTAGAAAAAAAGAAGTGCAATTACGGGAGAAGGCTGATGAGCACAAAAAGTACTACACAATTATAGAAAAAATTTCAAGTAGAGATCTTAAGAGACTGCTTAAAACTTACCCTATAAACAGTTACGATCTGTTTAAGGTCTCACTCTCTCTCTCTTTTTTGTGCTCCTTGTTTTGTGTATATCAAGAGTTATGCTCAAATAGCCCATAAACACCAAATCCGAAAATATAATTGATAAAATAAAATATCACTAAAATATTACTCCTTCATCATCTCCCACCCATATGGTATATTATATACTATACCAATTGAAGAACTATATATTTGCCTGTATATAAATTTATGGCACAGTTTAATTTAATTGGACACTATTCCATTAGTTACGACATACCTATACTTCAATGAATCGAAGGTATGTTATTTTGAATAGTATTTTAATTGATAATTAGCGTATTTCCCTTCATTCGTGCCGTATTTTTCATCCTTTGCAAATGAATCAAAATATGTAAACAAATAGTAGAGCATTCTTTCTCCTTCTGTTATTTATTTGCTCTTAAAAATATGACTGCATGCTCTATGATATTCATATCAAGCTATAGTATTTACAAAATTGAACACATTTGAGAACGAGACATATAGGCAATTTCTATATGTCAGTATTATTGTCAGTATATTTATTCAGCTTATTTTTTTACAATCCAAGATCTACATACAAAATTAAAAATTTGTACTGTAATTTTTGTTTTCAATGTTACAATTTTGATATTTTATGATAAAAGAGAGAGAGAGAGAGAGAGAGAGAGAGAGAAAAAAGAGAAACATACGGCTCATAAGTTTACTGGAAAAAATAAGCCTCCTCTTATATAGAATCGGCCTTAAATTATGAGTGTATTAGTGTTTCTGTATAAAATTTGAAGTAGTAAAAAAACTCTCTGACGTACAGTAATAGTAAAAATAGTAATAAAGTGGTTTTTAAACATTTACGAAATATACGTAAAGAGCAACCGGTTTAAGAGTGGGACACTTTTCCGGGACAATTGAGACTTGAGACCACTAAATAATTTCCTTCCCCCCCCCCCCCCCCCCCCCCGCCCAGCAAGGTTGGATTATTTATTTTTCTCCTGCATCAAATGATAACAAAAAACATATGTTCAAGAATGGCGGTTAAAAATATAAAAATAAATACACAGGCACACATGCGCGCGCGTGCGTATGTTTCTTTCTAATTTCGAGGTTTGGCTAAAGTCTCATTTGTAAAAATAATAAGTCCATCCGGAAACCGTCACATATTTTAAATATTACATGTAAATTAATTTAACAGTCAGAATTGGCATGACTCCATGATCTAAATCAAATGGCATCATGTTTAGTTATTTCCTACAGTACCAAGTTGCATTTTGTAAGATAATGTTGAAATGCTATGCTCTCAGTTACATTAACTCAGTTACAGTTAATGGCATCATGTTTAGTTATTTCCTACAGTACCAAGTTGCATTTTGTAAGATAATGTTGAAATGCTATGCTCTCAGTTACAAAAAAACAACAACATAAAAATCACACATTAAGGTCAATGAAATGGGGGGGTTTCATGATTAATTTCTCCGTTATGAAAAATAAACATTCCTTTAATTAATTAAATTATTCCTCGACTAATGATTGTGTGTCGTCTCGCTAACTTTATCTTGTGTCATTTATTTTTATAAAATAATTTATTTTTCTTTATATATAAAAGCAATATTATACCGCATGCGGTACAGAAATAGCGTGTTTCAAGAAAAGCTTGATATATAAAATCTTTTAACTTTCAATAATTTAAACTTCTTATGTTCCGTAATTGACATAATGAGTACTCTAATTACTAATTACATTTTTATTGAGTAGCTGCAGCATTAATTGTCGTATAATTAATGGAAAGATGTTGTATATGTTATGACTTGTTCCATCAGCTGTAAAAACATGGACATTAATAATAAACCTTATATATTTTAAGTAAGCTATTTCTTCTTCTATTGTTTCTTCTGTTTCTTATTGATTTATTTACTTCTCAATTTTTGTAATCCTGGAATGAATAACCTTGCATGGAAACACAATTATTGTACATTGAAATATTGCGAATAGTGGAAACAGACAACATATTAATAAAATATTAGGCCTAAAATGAAATAATAATTGATAGTAAAGCCCTGCTTACTTTTATTGATGTTCTTATTTATTAATTATTATGATTATTAAGTTTATTTCTATTTATGACATATTATTTTCGTTTATAATGTCGATATAACATCGTGTTTTGGCCAAGATATGAAATTATTAAACTTATACCATAGAATAAGTACATTCCTCTTAGCTTCCTGCTGGTGCTTTTAGTCTAACCCTATTTCATTATTTATGTATTATCACAGGAAAAAAAAATGCATTTGTACAATCGCATAACAGTGCATTTTTATACATTTTTTTTTTTTAGTTAGGTTCTAAAATACGTAGAGCCCCTGTACGTTAGGCAACTTTTTGAGCACATATGCATTTCATGTTGCATAATACACAGGCAACTTTTTCCAGCGATGATGATTTAATTACAAAAGTTAAGTCATTTATTCAACAACAAAAAGGATTACCATACGTATAAAAATTGTTATTTTCTTTTTTAAAGTCACTAAGGGAATCATCAGAGGGAAAAATTGCATACATTACATATATAATAATAGACCCATAAAATTATACAAGCTTGAATTAAATTATATGCCCATTTACCGATATGCATACAAACATTCTCATGAAATAATAATCATGAAATCAATGATTATCAATCAATGAAAAGGCAAATAAATGTCTCCATGTTTGTATGTTTACCTTTTCAAGAATATGTATTGTATGTACTGTACAGTACGTACTACGTACTACGTACACATAATATGGTCATAATTTATTATTATTATTATTTTTTTTTTATAACATGCAATTATTTATATAACAATTAACTATTATTATAAATATTAATAATACGATAATTCAACAAGTTTACTGCATATAATAAATACAGTGAGTCGTTGCTAAAATCAATATGTATGAAATACAAATTTTATATCACAGTGCCTGTACTGACAATCATATAAGCTTTAATTTCTTGAATTAAATTTAAGTTTAATTTCTGGGAATTGGGATAAAATATATTATTTTATATAGGGCAGAGTGCAAGTTTGTTTTTGAATGAGAAGTGACGTCACAAGTACACGTGTCAGGTTACGGTGAGACTGGAGTGAATTTACGACGCAGTAAGCAAATTAAAGAGAGAGAGAGGGGGGCCGGTAAACCCAGTCTCGTTGGCATTCGGTCAATGACGTGCGCTGTAGCTTGCATTATTATAGGCCATATCACGCAGTTTTCTATCTCACACCTATAGCTAGGTGTTTGGCGCGACTGTTGCAACAACCAACTTTTCTACATCTATGCAAAAGAATATTTACTAATTATGAAAACTTAGGGAATAGTTATGTGTTCTGAAGGAAGTTGAAAATTTGCAAGTTTCTAATCCGAAACATTTGAGTCAAAAAACGATTTCATTTCAATAGAAAAGTTTTAAAACTTTTTCCCTCCAAGAATGAATCCCATATTTGTTTGTGTGATGTCATCAGTGACGTCATGATGCTTGGATTGGCTGGAAATACTTTGCTTTTGGAGGGGAAACAAAACTAGGCTGTAAAAAAATAAAGGTTTGAAGTTTTTTCCCCTACAATGTTTGTAGTACGCCGACGTCGAGTTGAGCGGGCGGCAGGATAGCCAGGCTACGAAAACTAGGCAGTCACTGTCAGTTTTAGAAGTTGCAGTCTTTATCTGCAGTTTTAAACCAAAATGTTAGACAAAACTCTTTTTGTGGTGTGCATTGATTAATGTAATTAATATATTATTTGATCAGACATTATACTTTGAAAAAGTTTTAGTGGTGTGTCATACCTTTTGAATGAATCAGTGACTGTTGACATAACAGAATGGATTTGCATCATCATTTTATACATCACCATATCCATCATCACACGGGGTTATGCCATGCTTTACGATTATGTAAGTATGATATATAGAGATTTACGATCTTTGTACAAAGAGCACAATAAGAATTTTACTGATGTCCCGAGAAATTTTGCACGTACACAAAGTCCCTCGTGGGTGCTCGTGGGTGGTGGGGAAAGGAAAGATGATGCTCATGTAGCCATAAAAGGGGGCGTGTGACTCGAGACGTCTACACACGTCTGGCTAACCTCTAATAACCCCTTTTTTCTCCAGCTAACTGCGCTATATGCATCCTGCAGCTGCACTTCAATATGTAATTATTGGTTTAAAAAGTTATTACAACCCTTCGAGTTTTTGCGATTATATATATCTTTGTTAATCATGCTTAAATTAGTGTTTGTAATCACTGCTTTATATACTGTAGTTATATTTTTCTTTCAATATCATGTCATAACTAAATGCATGGCTGGAGTTTGTTTTGTTTATTTATGCCTATGGCGTATGCACACTACAAACTTTTTTGTTTACAAACAAACGTGAATAAGCCAGCAGGATGAATTTTTACTTGATTCTTGTGACGTACACAAACAAATTTTTAATTTGAAAGAATTAGTATAAATAATAATATAAAATAGTTCACCAATACTAAAATATTCTGGCAATATGTACGTTTTTATTCTTTACAAATGTGATGCAACTGGCACCTGACTATGACTAATATTGACGTCATACTATTTCTAGAGAAATTAGGCGGGGCCATTGACGTGTTATAGGAAAACCAAATGGAGCTCTTTGATGTTTTCATGAATCGTGTTTGCTGCGCACTAGGCTGCAATTTCCAATTTTTCAATCATGGTCACAGTATAATTATTATATCAAACTAATGAGTTTTATATAATTTTTAAAACTAAATTCAACTAGTTACTTAAAATCAAAAGATATAATAAATAGTAAACAACAACAACTTTCATTTTATAATACGCGCGCTCTACGAAGGCTTTTTTTATCCAATACAATTATTATATCATTTGCTTCATTTTATATACGTAATAAACGCGTACATTAAATTACAAATTAATAGCGTAAATTTGCATATAGTGCCAGCAATGTTCTTCAATTAATAACACAGTAAAAGAATATCACAACCCTCTAATGGAAGTTACAATGTGTTTCATTTGAATTGTGTGGGCTGAAAATTATTCATTTTCTTCTTCTTCTTTCTCTAGCTTAAAGTAGCCTTCTCTAGGCATGCCCAGATAAACGGGGTTGCGCGGGTGCAAGTTGCACTACAATGCACTTTGCCTATAGCATTGATTTCGGTTGCACGATGCATCCTGGTATTGCAGTTTAATATGCAACCAGTTGGGTCAAGAAAAGTGTGCATGAAAATGATGTTCGCAGGAGATTGTCTTGAAGGTTAGTGTCCGCATCACGATACGATGCCCCCTTCCTTTTTTCTCTGTTGATGAAAAAAAGTCTTCTACTAATTTAGTAATGATAATAACATATTTGCTCTGTTCTTGTTAGTTTTACCATTATATGCATGTAATAATTATTGTTGAATAACATTATGAAATATTTAAAACAGATAAGTAAAATTAGCCGTACTTATAGGAGATTTTCTGGTCAATAATTCCGTTCATCCTATATAGAAATTATATTTAATATAATTTGAACTTTACGTGGGTTTTGATTCAAATGTGTATGTTGTACAGTTCTCTTTTCTCTAACATGTTAGTTTTTTATTTTTTTATTTTTATTTTTTTCTCATTTATTTTTTATGTGCTCATATTAATGTAGAAAAGAACTGATGATAAAAATTTGTTACATTTTTAATTAATGAACTGTAAGCTATAGTCTTTTCCATTTTTCCGTGTCAGTGTGACAACGCAACTAGTTGCAACGTATTGATTTTCGGTTTAGCAGCTGATTCTAGAATATTGTATAACAGTGCTTACGAATAAAAGTCGTGATTTGCAATTTTCAACAAACAAAATTTACATTTAGATTGTGCCATGAACTTTCGATAGTTTATTGTTTATATATTTAAGACGAAGATAAAGAAGAAAGAAATAAAAAGAAAATTAGACAATTTTTGTATTAATTGTGTGATAATGTGTGGTGAAAAGTTCTGCGCAGTTCATAAATATAAATAATCAATATTTACTTTCATTATTAAAACTTATCTCTCGTCCCTGATTTTTACTTTTCCAGTAATTTTATTAATAAAATCTAATATATATATGCGTAAGAAATTTTAGACTTGTTTATTTCTTATTTCACAACTTTTTAGCGAAGAGATACATTAGTTTTTTTTTTTAATGCACTTTACATTTTTTTATGACAGAAATAATGGTTTTAGAATAGAATGATTATAAATATTGATTGTTGTAAAAAGCTTTCATAATTTAATATATAGCTGTTTTTTGTTTTGTTTAATCAAATATGTACACGACTGTTCCGGCTGAAGAATGCAAACATTTGTCAACTTCCATGGCTAAGTGTAAAAAATCCCATTTAAGTACTACTTACTGTGACTAGGACCCTAATAAAACTTCAAATAATCAGCACTTGTCACTGGCAAGGGTCATCATTAGTTTTATGTTAATTTTGGCCTGGTATAGGACATACCATGTTAAATTGAGGGTTTTCATTTTTTAATTTCTCGCTTCAGAATTATTTAAACACGTTAAATCGCACATTATCATAAAGTAAAAAAAAAACACAACTCAAAAAGTATTTAGGACGTGAACGAGCCTCAGTAAAAGGAACGAGGTGAAAAACGTTCTCAAAGTCCACTCCAAATGAGGGTCTGGGTTCTACCAGAAATTTCAGTTTCTCATTGTTAATATTTCAAATATGGTAATAAAATGTCATTTTGATCCATATTTTAAAAATTTGGCTTTGATAAACTGAAATTTCTGGTAGATACCAGACCCTCATTTGGAGTCGACTTTGAGCACATTTTTCACTTTGTTCCTTTTAATGGGGCTCGTTTACGTCCTTAATACTTATTGAGTTGTGTTTTTTACTTTATGATGATGTACGATTTAACGTGTTTTAATAATTTTGAAGCGAGAAATTCAAAAATCAAAACCCTCAATTTAACATGGTAAGCCCTATACCAGGCCAAAATTAACATAAAACTAATGATGACCCTTGCCAGTGATCAACCTGAAGACCTATGCCAGTGACAAGTGCTGATTATGTGAAGTTGCCTATTGTGGCAAGGGAGGAGGGGGGAGGGGGTAGGTCGTCTTTTTTCCCTGACAATAATCCATAGGTCAAGTTAGGAAACATAAATATTAATAATAGTAATAAATTAATTTTGAATGACTACATGACCGCGATGTGCTACAATTATTATTGAAACGCTTTCTGTAAACACACACGTACAACAACAAATAAATAAATAATCACGTTTTTTAAAATTCTGTTTTTATTTTTGTTATTGTTTATTACGTATAATTATTTGCTAAAGTCACTGGGAAAATCAAAACATGACAAGGTCAAATCACGAAGAAAAAAAAAAAGTCAATTTAAATAAATAATTACAGCAAAAAAAGTAAAAAAAATAAAAAATAAAAAAATAAATAGTGTTTGAATGTTTCCAACAACAGATTTAGGAAGTTTTAGCGGATCTTTTCAAGGATATTTATGACGTGTATTGACATTTAAAACAAAAGCAAAGCCACACCCACGTTGGCCGTATTTAACCATGCTCGTGCATACTGCAGTTGCTAGTGAGCCACCTGCAGAGCCTTTGCATAGCATAGAGAAACTTAATCCTAGTCGTGACGTCACAAATAAACATATGACCGTGGAGCCTGACTGCCAAGTGTCAGCTGACTAATGTATTTTGTTTAAATGAAATAGCTAAAATATGTGCTGATGAAATATTTCCCCATAGTTGAGAATCTGTTTGTGAAAGTTTGCGTATAATTTCATTGAACTGCACTCATTGCTTGCCAATTCAATTACTGTGAGCCCCCCCCCCCCCCCCCCCCAAAAAAAAAAGAAAAAAAAAAAAAAAAGAAAACGAAAGAAAGAAAAGAAAGGGAATAATAAGACCAGGGAACAATAATAAGACCAGAAGACTTACGTAACAGAACTCCTGTTCTGTTTTTCTTCAATGTTTTAACTAATATTTTTTAATTTTCTCGATTATATATATATTTTTAGTAAGCTTCATAACTTCCTCACAGTATCATTTGCTCTGGTAATAAAAAAGAAATCATTCCAACTTTTTTTTTTCTTCTAAAATTTATACATTGCACAATACAAGTGACATTAGTCATTTAACATAAGTGCATAATATCAATTGCTGAAATGAATTTGTGCAAAATGCAACCACAAAATTATTTGGCTCATAAAAGTAGTACAGTATTTGAAAGAACTTTGATTTTCGAGTTCATAAATCTAAACAATTATACTGTATATTATATTTGCACAATGGTATCAAATGATAATACTATAATTTTTTAAATGTAATTTTGAAGAATATATCTGAGACCACTATCTACGTTCCGTTTTCACAAACATATAGATTTACTATTGGGCTCTTAGGTGTAGGGTGCATTACCTCGGGTACAGTGTAAAGAGGTGAAGAGTTGGGGGGATGGGATTTTTTTTTCTTTTTGCTTTTTCTCCCACGTGTGTTCTGTTTCCTGGATAAATAAAACGCTGCCGTTTATATATGATAAAAATTTATTTTTGTCTTACCTTCTATAAGACACTAGGCTTTCACTCGCTGCTTGATTTGACGATAAAATAACACACACTTAAACATAACTTATTATATTACTTATGTCACTTTTATATAAGTTAATATAAACACTCAATTCACAGTTTAAAAAAAAAAAAAAAAAAAAAAATTATAAACACATCTTTGTTGTTTATACAAAATTGTAACATTTTCGAAGGCGTAGGTAGAAATAATATAGTATACTGTGTCTGCGTTCTTCTTCTTCTTACTAACTCTTGCTCAATAGACGTGCCGACCGCCTCAGCGGGGGGTGTGGCTCGTCCTCGTCAGGTGTTTTCTGTTGTTTATATTTTCACCTGTACGGTCACGTGGTACACTTTTTGCCACTAAGAGTGGACTCCAAATAGGTGGTAATTCAAAACTAGGTTTCTTCTTGTCATTTATATCGCTTCTAATATTCTTCCTTTTTTATAGTGACGCTCTCTTCCTATTAATTTTCTTTTTTCCCATTGAACTTGATGGCTATTCTCCAGCGCATGATTTACAAGTTTTGAATGTCCTGAATCTCTTTTTTTTTTCTTCTATTTTTTGCCTGTGTTAATTCATTCGTATTGTTTGTTCTTTAAAAGACATATTAAAATCAAGTTTAGCACGTACAAAACCAGACACATATACTCTGCAAATCCTGCGTATGTGAGAATTAAAGGATATATCGGAGAAACAGGTCGCTTTTTAAATATCAAGGCGAATGAACACAGACAAAAAAATATATATATAGAAAAAAGAGATACAGGATATAATTCAAAACTTGTAGATCATGCGTTGGAGAATAGTAATCAAATCCAATGGGAAAAAAATAAAAGTAATAGGAAGAGAGAGCCGCCATTATATATATTATATTATTATATTATATTATATTATTAGAAGTGATAGAAATGGCAAGAAGAAAAAATAAAATAAAATAGTCAACCTAGTTTTGAATTACTGCCTATTTGGATTCCACTCTTAGATTCATGTAAAAAAAAGTGTACCACATGACTATGTGAAAAACATTATATATAAAACTGACGAGGACGAGCCACACTCCCCGCTGTGGCGGTCGGCGAGCCTCGTGAGCAAGAGTCAGTAAGTATAGAAGAAGAGTGGCAGACACAGAAATTTCTATAATACATCTTCGAAAACGTTACAATTTGTGTATAAATAATATAGATATGTATATTATTATAATTTTTTAAAAAACTGTGAACTAAGTGTTTTTATTAACTTAATATATATGTGGCAATTAGTGCTTGTGTTTTATTTCATTGTCAAATCAAGCAGCAATTAAAAGCCCAGTGTCTTATGGAAGGTAAGACAGAAATGAATTTTTATCGTCATGTCACCTCGCTCGATATTCTAATTTTCAATCATATAAATACACATATATACACACACATATATATATATATATATATATATATATATATATATATATATATATATATATACATACATACATACATATATATATATATATATATATATATATATATATATATATATATATATATATATATATACACATACATAAATATACATATTATATAAAATTTTTATGTGCGTGGAACAAGAAAATATGTTTTTTTTTAGTATCATTTAAAAATTTCCAGTCTCGTCGCAGTCGTTTTCTGGGGGAAAAAAATGGAATTCATATCATTTTAGTAGTTTACATTACATATTGCGTTATTTTGTACGATTTTTTATGACGAGGTTGATATATTGTAATATTATATAAAAGATGATCGATGAAACCTTGTTTGATATGATAATTATCAGCGATTTGAAATTGTGTATGTTGCGTGTTGCAGGTGGTCCAGGCGCACATGGCAGCACTCAGTGTGGGTGCGAGGCCGGCTCAGGACCTTATGAGCGTCTCAATACATCCTCCGCCTCCCAGCTCGAACTCTCTGCCCTAGAGATTGACCCAGAGGATAAAGATGCTGCCACAGAGAAAGAGGTAAGTTTTTTTTTTTTCCCTATTTAATATTTTTACTCAAAGATAACACATCAGTCAATATGTAAATTTGGATGTTAGAAACTCCTAACGTCTTTTTAGTACATATTAGTTGAAGTTGCTATGTATTACTTAGTTCAGTGAAATCTGCTAGTGAGTGAGGTTACATCTACATCTCGCTGCCTCACGTCCTACATCACAGAAGACGTGGGTGTTTCATTCAATCAAACTAGCACCCTGCATTACATATTATATTGACAAGTACATCAAAGCATTAGAAACCAGAAGGGAGTACTGTGTATATCGACTGTACTACATATTATGCATTTTATATACATCACTACCATTCTTTCTTATGGTATTTCCCCTCTCGGCTTGTAAATTTAATGACTTTTTCAGCTATTGTTTGTAACTTACGAGTGCTCTGTGCGTCAGAGTATGTTTAGATTGCATAACGATCACACATACATACCGCAATATTTTGTATATTGAAAAGCTTTGATGATGTCAAATAAACATATCATGATCAATGTTGCTGGCATAGAAATGGAATGGATAGATGACAGTGTAAGTATCTTGTATATTCAAAATTGGTGCATATTTGAATTAATTCGTATATGGACCAAATAAAAGTCTGCAAGTATAACTAAAGCACCGGAAAAAATACATTTTAGCATTACTTTGTATTTTACCTTATTACATGCCATTTTCATTACTTTATTTTTTTGGTGAGAGCAGAGAGAGAGAGAGAGAGAGAGAAAGACCCGCGTCTGGTAGAAGAATTATACTGCCTTCAGTTAGACGCAATAATTGACTTCAATTTTCACGTATTGGTTTCGTCATAGCGTGTAATACTTACATGCAGTCAATATTATACCAATAAAGATGCGAGTGCATATTTTATGACTGATGGTTTAAAAACTTTTACTAAATTTTTTTAAATGTTTTTACTTCGAGTAAAAATAATGCTATTAGCCACCACCACAAATTATAAAAAGTATATATATAAGAAATTCTACTGCAGTAATTACTAACTTTTGCACTGTAGTATAATGGAGGATATATATTATATAAAAAAAAAAAAAAAAAAAAAGTAAACTGGAGTTTTGACTTAGTGAATAACATTATCTACTGTTAAATGTCCGTGATTGTGATTAGTTTCCAGAATTCAAAATCTATATATTTATTTTATAAATGATACATAATATCCCTAACTCAGCTTTCAGCGATGTTGAAATAATACTCAATACGAATTGTCGCTTGTTCAAGGTCTGTGAGTGCTGTACTTTAGCTACCAAATAATTTGCGTAGCTTACTTAAAATCAGAGCGCTTACGTGTACATTGTTTGCTCAAAAGGAAGCCTATAAAATTTTTATGCTTTTCTGCAGCCTACAAGCTTATTAGGCACGGCTTCAGCAGCACTTGGCTCGATGATTGTAACTTTTGAACTTATACGAAACAGTTTTGCATTTTTTTCCTTCAGATAATAATGATCTTATAATGATTATATAAATAAATAAGGGATAGTAATGAAAAGTAATAAAAAAAAAATACTAGTTTACATATAATTATATAGTAATCGTAATTTTTGGGATAATAATGAAAAGTAATAAAAAAAATTCTAGTTTACATTTTAATAATAGTAATCGTAATTTTTGTATGACATTAAAATTAGTTCATTATCGTAATCCATGGAGGAAAGGCCCATGTAACTGAAAACAGCTATAGTTGAAAACTAATGCTCTTTTTTAATTTTATTTAATTCAGAAGAGTTTAATATCACTAAAATGCTGTTCGTAAACCCTGTTTTCTGCACCAAAAATGACGTTCGCTTATGGTTATTCAAATGGAATGCGCATTTTTTGGTGCAAGAGAACAGGGTTTACGAACAGCATTACTGATAAAAATATTTGCCACATATTGATTGGCTCAGAATTCAATGCATAATTTATCTTCAGGACAATATAGAAAAATTGCAGTTCCATTTATAATTACGTGGACGGAAATGGGCAAACACAATAATATTGACTGATAAAGGAACAACTGTTTTGAAGCCGACTATAAGCAATTTCGATCACATCCGCTTCCGTTTCGACTTACTGCACATGCGTATAAGGAGAAACGGAAGCGGATGTGACCGAAATCGCTTATAGTCGGCCTCAAAACCGTTGTTCCTTTAATAGTCAATAAAGTTTTACTGTAAACTGCGTTATGGCAAGAGAGAGAAAGAGAGAGAGAGAGAGAGAGAGAGAGAGAGAGTAACTGGCGAATAAAATAAAAATTTGTTTTCGGTGAAATTCGCCATTTCATATATACGATCCCTTATGTTTTAGAATATTCAGACATTATGTATAAATATAGTAACATGTCAAGTCCAGTCCCATTGATGTGCATTATTC
Organism: Ecdyonurus torrentis; assembly: GCA_949318235.1. Taxonomy (NCBI): domain Eukaryota; kingdom Metazoa; phylum Arthropoda; class Insecta; order Ephemeroptera; family Heptageniidae; genus Ecdyonurus; species Ecdyonurus torrentis. The sequence goes on along the minus strand of OX439127.1, from coordinate 15,331,910 downwards.
TGTCTACTGGATATATGAGCTGCAACTTTTTGCTTTTTTTAGTCCAGTTTAAAATAGCTCTCTCGTAAAATATGAAATATGACAAAGAGTTACCTAGAACTTATGCTGCGTTGCTATTTTTATATACAGCAACTCTTTACTCTTGTCTTGCATCTTGTATGTTACTGTATAGTTGATGCGTAATTTGTTTTATAATTTACTTTGATGTTAATTTCGTATGGCACACAAACTGGCGCTAGTTGAGTTGAAATATATGCTTTGACTTAACCCACGATTCCAGTAACAAAAAATTACATTGCATAAAGATTGGAGTAAATATCCAGTTTGACATTATCAACCCTTTGTATAAACTGCAATCTGATGTGTTAATAGGACCTCTCACTGCGTATTGCTAAAATAAAAGGTGCTCTATAATAATAGAAAGTAAAGTAAAAGTTGCAAGTACAGTACAGGATTCAATTATTTGTCCCTTTTCTAAATCAAAGTTTAAAATCTAAAACTATACTTTGTATAATACGTATCTTATATAATAACTATAATTGGAAAAAAAATAATAATAATCACGGAGTATTTTGCTGGTATATTGTTATTATTATATAATATATATATTTTTTTTGCAGCACACAGATAATCAGTTCACAATCCGTTACAATGTCAACTAATAATTTACTTTTCACTGCAACTTCCCACGGGAAAACATATTCATATGCGACTTAATTATATGATACAAATTACAGATCAGCTCACATTGACCCTGTGACATTACATATTATTAATATTTACAGCAAAATATACTCAAATTTAAATTTCATTATGTATTATCCATCAAGAGAATTCATTTCATTAATCATCTCAGATTTTTATAGACAAAAAGTTTTTTTTTTTTTTTTTTTTTATACTCCGCTTTTACCCAGTCAGAAACGGTCCTGCTGGTTTTAACAATATATGTAACAATATTACATATTATGTAATACTAGTACGGTGTTTTGTCGGGAAAAAAAATCATAAAAGTAAACCAATTCAATAATAATAATAAACGATATTGAGGAATTCACGCAACTGCAAGAATCATATTAATCTCCTATCTATATGTATACGTATAATAATTATAATTATCAATGAATAAAAACTCAAATAAAATACAATAAGAATCAGCTGCATTTCAACAAGGTTTAGTACCTGACTGTCAGCAGTTACCTTGAGTAATTAAATTTTTATTGCTATTACGTATCTCTTTATTTCATGGCGCTCACTTACGTTATAGCAACGTTGTTTGTGAAGTCTGTACTAATTGATTAGTCAACGTGCAAGCACATATAATCAATATAATCATGTTATATACTATAACGTAAGTTTATGATTCTGAGCAGCAGATAATAATTATTATTATTATACATTATAGATTAATATTCACTACTTTTAAACTTGTCATATTTGCAATATTTTATTGATATAGAAACATGATTTATGAAATGAACAATATTTTCTAATTATAGAAGAATTGTTCATTTTATTTTAAATCTCAATGCGTTATGACCTCGGTCTTGCAGATAATAAAAATTTATTCAAATACGTATTCTGTCTCTCTCTCTCTCTCTCTCTCTCTCTCTCTCTCTCTCTCTCTCTCTCTCTCTCTCTCTCTCTCTCTCTCTCTCTCTCTCTCTCTCTCTCTCTCTCTCTCTCTCTCTCTCTCTCTCTCTCTTGTAGTTCGCAAAATTTTATCTTGATCGTCTTTCAAGAGTATTTTGCACACGTGGTCGAACTTTAAGGTTAGCAAGGAGTCATTGAGTCACAAGTCGTAATAAATATTGATGAAACACGTACAATATGAACAATATACTTTTGTTAGTGGCCGTATATATATTGAATGATATGATGACCTTTAGCAAAAACGTACCCAAAAAAAGTAAAAAAAAAAAGTTAAAAATTTACATGATGGATACGATTACCTTTAACCTTTAACACTGAAAATAATTAACATATATTAAAAAATATATATTTTTTAGCTGTGCAAATCTTTTAGTAAAGTACTAGAAATTTAGTCAAACTTTGAGTTTTACTAATATACTTTGAAACTGAGGGAACAAAAGAGATTCTCTAAAAAACCGTCTACTCCTAGCTGTTAGGAAACAAAACACTTAATCTGCACTGCAGTGCAAATTACAATGCGTTATGTTGTAATACATGATTACAAATGCACTGGTTTAGTAATTGGCATTTGTATTTCATCATTCTATTTATGTGATTACTGTCAATTGCAATTACTGTAAAATTGCAAAAAAAAAAATAAATAAAATAAATAAATAAAAAAAATAAACAAATAAAATAAAATTATTATCCACAATGCTGTGTGTGTGTGTGTGTGTGTGTGTGTGTGTGTGTGTGTGTGTGTGTGTGTGTGTGTATCTTGGGTCATAATCTTAACAGGAAGTTAAGACGAGCTATCTATATACATTTTTTAAAGAGTTATATAAAATATCTGCTTGCTTGTTTTTGTTATCATTTATGGATAACTTAATAGTTGCAATCAATCCATACGCCACATATGGTAAAGAAAGATAAAATAAATGAGTGCATCATATCGAAAGGTAAACAGCGACGTAGTAAAAAACTTATAGACGGGTTATAATTATCAAACATGATATCAGCTTTTTGGTTTTTTTGAACCTTTCACAACATTATCGTAATCATAACGTAGCAGAGTACTACAAACTAATCAGAGTGATATGGTACTATAATGTTTTAACCTTTTGTTTAGTACATCTTGAACATCCACGTGCAAACATGTACTTGACGATAATAATTGAAAACAATGTCTGTTTTTTCAATAGCCACTTCTTTGCAAAATAAAATTATTCCTAAGTGGGTTTTATTCCTTTTTTTTTTTTTTTTTTTATAATATATTATGTTATTATTTTAAGTAAATTCATATTAACATAGAATTATGCAGATATTTTATATATTATGAGCTATTGTTAAGTGACTACCAAAGCAAACATATATGAATTATTATCAAAATTTGTGAATGTGCAGCATGTAAAACAAAAAAAGAGTAAAATTGATAGGTCATGTATTATTTTTGTCGAAGTTTTGGAGCAAAATCTTACCTTAAAAATTGTAATTTATGTATTCAAAAACGTATAGAATAAAAAAATAATAAATAAATAAATATATATTTTTTAATTGTTTCAGGAGGCTCTTATATTTCATACAGACAGTGGACGGCGTCAGCGAGTGGTCGTGGAGCGCCACTTGTGTTCCAGTGACCTGTGCCGAGTCTTGGCTGTCAAGTTCAGAGTGTCACCCTCCGCGGGTGCTTGGTCCCTTGTAGAGCACTGGTCTAGCATTGGCTTAGGTACGTAGCAACTTACCTTATTACTACGTCAAATATATTATAGTGGTTTTTATATGAGTATTTTTCATCACTTCACCTTATTATTATTTTTATTAATATACATACACATTATACAGTATAATTATAAAAGTTTGGCATGTTTCCTTCATTTTTACTTGTAATCAACACTTGTGATGTAAAGAAACTTAAAATGTCTATAATTGGCGTTTTGTTTAATTACAGAACGCACCTTGGAAGATCACGAGCAAGTTTTAGCTGTGCACCGAGATTCAGGACGCGGAGCGGACCGGAAGTTTATATTTCGCAAAGATGTCAAGAAGTATAGGTATTTTGAGAACCCTCGAACATTTTTCCCTACTGACATGGTGGATATCCGAGGCTGGGACAAGATTATTGTGCAAGAAGCAGATTCAGATCTACCTATAAAGGTAAATTGCCACACTTTTATTTATATTCACTAATAGCACACTTTACCATTAGATAACATTTTTTTTTATTAATATTAATTTTTTATGAGGTAACCAAAAAATTATATGTTTTACTTACTGCAATAAAAATATAATAATACCTGATTCTGTGTATTCAGTGTTATCAAATGCAAAATAATCACAAATATACAATTTTAAATACTAAATACTGGTCGTCTCATTACTTGTTTCTATATATTACGAAGTTTGTCATAATTTTTTGTTCTAACATTAATTACAATATACTGCTAATCTAGAATAAAACGTTTTTTTTTTTTTCGTAGTAATTTGCCCCTTCTCTCTCGATTCCCCGAAAAGAGATAAAAAAAACAACCTTGATGTGATATCAAGAGCATGCAATGATTTTAAGTAAAAAAAAAAGTAAATAAATAATAATGGCTTTATTGTTTTAAACCAGATAAATTGGTGGCACTTGCTCCCGTCAGTGCATCATGATTATAAATCTCGATGGTATACATTATTTTTGCTCTTGTAGTGTATAATATAACCTTGAAGTGAGCGCAAGCATGATCAAATTTTGTTGTGTATAGGCGGAATTGTCGGGTAAAATAATACATTGAATCCTATGAAACAAGACCTTGTAAACCTAACTGTCTAGACAGGAGCAATTTTGCAGGCAAAATTATTCAAAAAGCATTAGATACTTAAAATGCTTCTCTTTGTAATATAATATATTTTTTTGTCTCTTCGTTTCCCCAAGCTTTTACCAGGTTCATATTAATTTATCTTCAGTTATATGTTATAATACACAGGCTTTTTTTTTTAACTCGTTCTTATACATACAACCGTATTGCATTATGCGTAAGGATTTTTATTCAATTCTGGGTTAATTTTATTCATTAAACCCTTTATTAACTCGTTAGCCTAATATGTTTACAAATATTAATTATTTCTTTAAAATTTTAATTTTTAATGCATATCGACCTAGTATTTTTTTTTTTATATAAATTTTATTCAATATTTAATTGCGTGCTTTCTTTGCATTCAGAAATAAATAGGATTATGAAACGTTCTAAATGTTTGTTATTTTTTTGTGTATAATCTCTCAGACTATAGCCGCGGACTCGACTCACATAGCTTTCAGCTACATGTGGGTGAAGGAACGTTTTCGTCGCTCCAGCCCATGGGCCAAAGCGTTCGTATTGTTGAAGGGTGATCGACTCTACGCGTGTCACAAGGTAAGCAACTATATTTCAATAATTATTTATATATATGAGCCGATTTAATTGCATTTTGGTTAGTTTGATATGGGAATCCCTAAATGTGCGAGTTGTGCCTACAGCTGGGTCAATTTATTAAATCATAATGTAGGGAACACAACTCGTTTTCTTGATGCCCGTTGCGGGGCCATGTAATGCAATTGGCAAATGTTACAATTTTCCCATCTTTGAGCAACTGTAATTTTTATCTAGTTTTATGCACAAAATGTTGTTTTGCAGCTTCCTTATGTTCATTGGGTCGTTTAATTAAATCGACAGTCACTACAAACCAGGGCTTAAAGTAGATCTGAAGTCTTACCGGAACGCAATAGTGAGATGATTCCACACCCCTAAGGGGGCCTGGGGGGCGCAGCCCCCCAGTTGCCCGCCGCAGGCGAAAAAATTTTGAAAAAGGGGCGTGGCATTCTTATTTTTTGCTTAATTTTAAGCTAAAATTTTTTCGCTAGGTTTAAAAAATTAAAATAAAATTGCTTATAATTAGAGACCGGATTTTCAGGTGATCACCTTTTGGTTGCTATGAATAATATATGTTCCTTTTTTATAAGAATGTCCACGAACTAGCAACTTTCGAGCCGTTTGAGATCAACTCTTTTTTTCTCACCTTTTTTTAAGTTTTCACTTTTTTTCACCTTTTCATAAATTTTTTTCACCTAAATGAGGATTTTTTTTTTAAGAATTTACAAAACGTTTATAAAAAAAGGATTTTTTACCGCAATTTTGAACCCTGTCGTGTTCTATTACACCAAAAAATGCGCATCCCATTTGAATAACCAAAGGCGATCGTGATTTTAGGAGCAACACTATTGTATGTCATCTATAGTAACATTTTTTTAAATTTATTTTTAAATCATAATTTGTTGTTGTTGTTGTAGGTTGTACTTGTAATACCACAAAATACCTATAGGCAGTATAGCATTCGACAAAATCAAATAGTAACCTCGTATCTCAGATTTTGATGTTTTCAAGTATACAGTTGCACTGTAGCTCAGAAAAAAATTACAAAAAATTAACTTTTATTTTATCCTAAGGCACATGTATTGCACATTACTTCAGCTCAGTTGCAAATTTTGCCAGCTGATGGTGTCTTTGTAATTAACTAATTAGTAACAAAAAAAAAACAAAAACTTTTTTTGTGTCATTTTGAAAACAATGATTTCAAAAGTGCATTTCCTCTGAAAGTACATGAGATAAAAATTTCAAACTCAAACAACCAATAAAGGAAATATTGATTATTCATGCCACGCATACAAAAAAAAATTGCAACCAACCCCTTTGCCAAAATATGCAAAAAACGTAACTTTGAAACTACAAGGGTTTAGAAGCTGAAAATCAGTTTAGAGCCATAAATTTGTATTGGTAAAATGATTTGATACTTTAATTGAAATAACCTTAAAATAACCCCAAATTATGATGTAAAATTCTTGAGAGCACCTAAATAAATGCAGCCCGCAGCACAATCAGCCTGTAAAATGCAACCCGGAGCACTTATACTTTTTAAATAAATATATATTTCCTCGCACAAATAACTTTTGAATAGTTTCATATTACCAATACAAAATTCTACCCCTAAAGTGATTTTCATCTTTAAAACCCTTGTAGTTACAAAGTTAGGCTTTTTGCATTTTTTGGCAAAGGGGTTGTTTGCAATTTTTTATTGAATGCATGGCATGAATAATCAATATTTTCTTTATTGGTTGTTTGAATTTGAAATTTTTATCTCATGTACTTTCAGAGGAAATGCACTTTTGAAATCATTGTTTTCAAAATGACACAATTTTTTTTTTTTTTTTTTTTTTACTAATTAGTTAATTACAAAGACACCATCAGCTGGCAAAATTTAGAGTAATGTGCAATACATGTGCCTTAGGATAAAATAAAAGTTAATTTTTTGTAATTTTTTTCTGAGCTACTTGAAAACATCAAAATCTGATATACGAGGTTACTATATTTGATTTAGTCGATATACACTAAAAAAAAAAAATAATAAAGTAATTTTTTTATTTTTACTTTTTTTTTTTAATTTTATCACCTTTTTTCTGAATTTATCACCTTTTTTCAGGTTTATCACCTTTTTTCACATTTTTTTTTACCTTTTTTGTGCAAAAAAATCACCTTTTCAAGATATTTTTTTACCAAAATTTCCCCTGAAAATCCGGTCTCTACTTATAATTAATTTAATTTTTAAATTATTTTGATTTTTAATGAAAAAATTTGTATATACATAGTTATAATAATATTAATATATGTACTGTATTTTGAAACAACTTTTTTTTTCAAATTTAATTTAGGAAAACAAAAGACAAGATTTTTTTTATATTTTCAAAGGTTAATGGTTAATATTAAAATTATGAGTGTGCAATGCCATATCATTTTGATTGATTATTTGAAGAAAATATGCTGACTTATGAGTGAAATTTGAGAAACATTTTATTCTATTTATTTTTTAACATCGGTGCTCATAGAATTTATAGATTACTTTTTTGATAATTAATCTATAAATTCAGCAAAAAAACATCACTTTTAATTTTAAAATTATAAAATAAATTGATTATATAAAAAAGCCAATTTATAGAAAACCAATGGAAATATAAGTTTGATTCTGGTGATATTTCATGTCATCTCGCAATGGGTTCAGTAGATGTATGAAAAAAAAAAAAAAAAAAAAACTGAACTAAAATAATTTACGAAAACTCAAATAAATTTGAATATATTTGTTTTACCTCAAATTTTTCTTACCGGAACTGCGTTCCGGCAGACAAATTCTTACCGGTACGGCGTACCGGTGCGTTCCGGCTTACTTTAAGCCCTGCTACAAACTACAATGTAGAGTAATTGTTTCGTTATTTTTGTCCGTTTTACAGAGCTTTATCAAAAATATTAAATCGCAATAAAAAAAAGTCTTGCTTAGCTGCAAAACTTTCAAATACGATACCAAAAAAAAAAAAAAAGCGTATAAGATATAATAATAACATTGAATTTAGAGTATACTCTAAATAATAAGTACATTAATGTTCCACGTGCAGCAATTTTTATTTATTACCTTGTAAGCTCTGGCCAAAAGTTCCCGAACGAGGCAGCGGCGGCCGCTGCGTTTTCTCATAAAGATAACATGGTGTGGTTGCGGGTTGCCTATGCAAATCGTTCGGGAACTTTTGGCCAGAGCTGTACATCATTACGCTAATTTATAGATTTTCACAACAAGCATCAAATGCATCATGTTTTAGACTGATTGCTAAGAAAATATAATTTAAATGATTAAATATTTAATTCATTCCTCACAGTAGTAATTTATTTGTATTTTTTGTACTACTCACAGTTCAAAGTTAGCTTAGGTCACTTGACTGGGTAGTCGTAACTCATTCTGATGCTGACAAAATATTAGTATAGCACGGGCTAATTGAAATTTGCTGTGACACAGGGAATGATAGATGTCGCGGCGATACACATTATAAAGGACCCTCGCTATATAACTGTTTTGTCGGTCTATTTATGAAAATAAGGATGGGTATAATATATTTCCCTTGCTACAATTGAAAATGTATATTAATATAATACATACATATATGTATAATATATAAATTATATATATATATATATAATACTAGTATATACTCTTGTAAACTATTTACTATTTATTTTATTTTTGTACCGTATTACAGTGTTTGTATATATATTATATTATACAGACCACTAATCTGCTTAGGTATTTTTTCTACTATTTTTCTGTCGTGATGTTTGATTTCGTGAAAAGTTGAAATTCGTGTCATTAAATTGCCTTGCTAATTTTTTTTTATTTTTTTTTTTATTATATGCATATAATAAAAATAAATATGTAACCTTTGTTTGCATAATATAATATAATATATAACCTGGAAAGACGTTAACACTCAAAATTATTTATAATCTGGTTAATTAAGAAACTAGAGAGTTTTGGAAATTTGATATATAGGCGAGCTTGACTAGCTGTGTTTTGATTGAGATGAATCTGTGAAGCATGACTTAAAAACTAACGAGGTGGAGTTAGTTACTTGTTGCCTCACCATTTCATCATTTTTAACAAGCACCACATATTATACTACTTTTCTTGTGGTTTTTGCTTTGGAGATTTTTTGCCAAGTTTGGAATCATGCTCGAAAGAATCACTTAATATTTGATAAAATCTAATGTGCACTTTTTTCCATTCATGCAGTGGTCATTTGTATAATATCAATATTGTTTATATATATATATATATATATATATATATATATATTAATTAAGTCCAGCAATTTTTACCTTGTTCACATTATTAATATCCTTTAAATATGAAAGCGAAAATATCAACGATAAATGCGTGTTGAATTAACTGCTTGTCCTTTTCAACAACAGTTAAAATTGTATGCAACAATTGCAGTTGGTGTAAAATAAATTAATTACGAAGCTTATACTTGTGTTTGTGTACATATTTATTACTTAGAAAGAGTAAAATAATTATAATTATTTTTTCCATATGACTAACATCAGTTACATTATAAATAAATTTAGTTAATTTACAGCTGTTTAATCCGATCAGTTCCACCTGCTTGCTTTGTGCCTTGCTTGTTTCGATCGCGATGGCGCTTGCTCGCTTGCTATACCGAGGTTTGGCGCTTGGCACCACACAGACCCGGCTTATTCTCAGCAGACACAGTGAGAGCAAAGCAAGTTGCGCTAGTGTGCACCAGAGCGGGTATTCGGACAGCTCAAAGCAACAATAATAAGTGCCAGTATTTAGCTTTTGTTTCATCATAGACCCCTCATCTCCCTTGTTGCATAGCATAAATGCATTTAGAATGCACTTATTTCCTCTATCTTCCTTCTCCACCTTCCCTCTCTCTCGACAATTATTTTCAATGTAGGGAGCAGACGTTTGTTGCTCTGATGCAGTGCATTGTACAGTGAGGCAGGTCAGGAATAAAAGCCTCCTTGCCTGACTATACCATTCATAAAAGTTGCACCAGTGTCGACTACATGATGTGTCCGTACATATTTAAGACACAGTGGAGTGTGGGTGTAACAAATATAATGAATTAGGTAATGACGAACATCGATTTTGCTATGAAATATTGCTGTTGCTTATACTCGTTTTGTATAATATGTCCATTTTTGCTAAATTAATATTAATTATTTATCATAATCAATTAACTGGTAGTGCTAATTTACGATACTTTTATTTCATTTTTTTAATTTAATAAATAACATTTTTTTAATTTAATGACAATAAATTAATATTA
>OX439127.1:15124703-15321395 GCA_949318235.1 Ecdyonurus torrentis | reverse complement strand
TTATATGTAAATGTTACAGGTAATAATAAAAAAATAACATCACCTTGAAAAGGTGTCAAATAAATAAACCGGTTATTTCATATTTATGTCTTTATCATGTTTAACATAAAAAAGTAGCAATTTACTCACTTAATGTCTTGTTGATATAATTTAAAATATTTGACACCAGAATTGCACTTTAACAAATTTAGATAAATTGATTTACATTTTATATATGATTATACATCTAATAAAAGGAAATTTAAACATTGTTTTGTTGAATATCTTGTAACCGGTTATCTCAGTCAAGTACCTTGTTTCATAGACTAGTTTGATGTCGTCGGAGTCGTGATGTCGTTCAGATACTATAAAATGGAATGTAATAATATTTTATAACCACATATTATGTGGTAGAGAGGTATAATTTAAAACAATAAGTGATACATCTTTAATCAAAACACTACTAATAGTTGTTTTTTTCTTATATTGTTATCAAAGCAGTTCGCTATTTTTATTACAGTTTTTTTTATCGCATTTTTTTTTTTTTTTTTTTTTTTTTTTTTAGTATTTGGATAAAAACTGTGATAACATAATCAACTGCGAAATTAAAGCTATTTCATCGCACATTCTTTTCAAAAACTAGAATTTACAAGTGATTGTCTTATCTGTTTTACTGCGTGTTAATAAATTATTGACATTACTTCGACTTGTGTTATTGTCTGATACTTTAAATAGAAAATATTTCTATTTCTGTTCATTAAATTATGAATGCAACAACACCAACCTTTATAAGGCTTAAAAAAAAAAATATATATATAAAAAAAAAAAAAAAAAAAAAAGCATTCAATCCAAAATAATAAGAAAATAGGTTTACTATATAATTAATTATAATAATGAAATGTTAATTAACAACTTTTATTGGCTGAAATCAGGCATACAATCTCTCAATTTGTCCTAATTTTTTAGAGTACCAGACTTACAAGTTTTGATTTTTTATAAGTCAATCGTAATGTTATAATAAATTTAAATAAAATTTATTCTGGACTATGTTATTTCTAGTAGTCGTATACATATTGAAATGTGAATTACATATTATGCAAGATATTTTAAAATAAAATGTAGACAACAAATCTGAAACAAAAGAAGATAAATAATACTATGTTGTATATTTTTCCGCTGTTCACAGTATATTATTATAATACCTTGCTTATTATGCTATGGTATGCGTGGATGGGATTAACATTTCACTTTTTGTTGTGTGTTTTTATAATGTAACTATATGAACAAAAAATGATCCTGTTTTCTTTAACATTATATTATAGGAATAGACCAGAGAAAAACACTTGATGGGACTTACATAAATAACTTTAGTTTGTCTCAATACCCAACTATAGCTCCGTAGCAGTGATCAGAAATTTCGTTTTTTGCAACCCGCACAACATTTTCATACTAATTTTTGCATGATTCTGACGTCAGAAACATGAATAGTCACTTAAATGGCATACTTTACAGTATTTTCACGTTCTCTCTCGTGGGGCTACATTAACATTCTGGTTAAAATTGTCAACAGTTTTGAAAATCCCATTTCGTGTTTATTCATTAAAAAGCACATATTGTTTTATGTGGTCTATGGCTCTATAATAGGCTATAAAAAGACAGGAGATATAATTTTTTTATTTCTTATTATTATAAGTTGTACGATGTAGAAAGAATGGTTTTAATTGTTGCAAGAACCACAATATAAAAAAATAATTTACATATAATGCATCTTTCTCAACTTATTAAAATCACTTTAGTAATTTGCCCTATTTTTTTTAATTTGTTTAAAATTATTTATAAAGAAAAGAAATGAATTAAAACTAATAGCATTTTAATTGCGGTCAATCATGCGGTTTCTTTTTTCATTACTTATTTATTTGATATTATAATGGTATAATAAAGTAGCAACATTATTATCATACTGTCATTGACGAATGCTATATAGGCAAAAATTAATTAGGAATAGAATTTTATAATTTTTTGGAAGTGATAGAAACGATAGAATTGCGAGCTAAATATCTATTTCTGATGGTGATGATGGTTAGAAACGTCAAACATAAATCAAATGATGAGCAATAGGATTTCCTTTATTTATTATGTCTATAGTTTATTTTTAATTACTCAATATACATAATATAAGAAATGCGTTTTTGTAAAAAAAAAAAAAAAAAAAAAAAAAAAAAAAAAAAAAGTTTGATAATGGTTTGGACTCGTGGAGCAATATTTGCACTGAGTAATGATTACATGCAATTTATACATTTAAAACTATGACATATCCATAATGCAACCCAATTTATTGCAAATTGAAAATATTGCACTGTGTAATTATGACTTAATAATAAGCATAATGAAATTATTTACAGTCATAAAAATAGAGGTTGTTGGCTGAATGAAATTGCAAATCAACAAAGTTGACAACCTTCAGTATTTCTTTAATTTCAAATCAAATGACGATTAAATGATTGTGATTGGTATGATTGATTACATTTCACTTTCACCACATTATGTTAAATAATAAATAACTAAAATAATTGAGTTATTTTTAGTAACTAAAACAACTGAGTTATTTTTAGTAACTAAAATAATTGAGCTATTTTTATTGAGTCAAATGCTGTTAGTGTATAGCTAAAAAATTACTAATATTTCTTTGTATCGATAAATTTTAAATAACTTCTAGAAAGAGTTGTTTTATATACGTGTAAAAGTCACTATAGTAAGGGCACTCGCTCATTTGTCTCTAAACCAGTTTGAAAATTGCATGTAATTACAATTTAACTTAGTAACACTCGCAAACGAGTGCAATAAACTGCGATTTTTTGAGCTTAAATCATCGTGTATGTTATAATTTATTTTTCTACGAGATATGATAGCGTGTCTTGAAAACCGATTGCTTAGATTATGTAAATTTACCAGACTCCTTTTTTTAATGAATAAATTAACTATGACGTTACTTAAGTAATTTTCTTCATAAGTTATTGAAATTTCTCGTCTTATTTATTATGTCACGTTTGTAATCGATTAATTAAGATGACATTTTAATTACGCATGATAAAGCATTATCAAAGTGGAATAACCTTTATTTGCTTATATTACTGTAAACAATGATAATTATAAGATATTGCAAGAGTATTTCATTATAAAACTGTTTTATTAAACTCGTATTTTCCTCTTTAGAAAATAAATTGAACAATCCTCTTTAGGAACTGCAAGTGAGTTTAATCACTTGAGTTACAAAAGAAAAAAAAAAATCAAAGGAATGCTTTGCTTTGTTCTTAATTTCATTAGAACATTCAGTCCCAACTTTACATATTTTAATTTGCTCTGTTAGAGCAAATTATTATATTATTTACTATTCATATTTTTATTATTATTATTTGTTACGTGATATCACCAAACATTAACACCACATTAAAGAGGTGGAAGTCTTAAGGGTGCACCGGGCCAACCCATTATTTTAGGACTCATGTCCAACTTGTTGTCCCCTTGGACGCGGAGGGGCAATATTCCACGAGCTCCGTAGCTGGGATATATATGGTAGGTGTAGTGTAGGTGTATTCCACGAGCTGGATGTTTGCACAATAACTGTGGCATTTAAAGGCGGGGTGACTCTTGGCTTCCCAAACCAATGTTTCGGCCACCCCGCTTTCGCAAATACGAGCAATAGGGTAAGGAGCTTAAGCCAACTCTTACACCATACATACACATGTAATGTGGGTGGGGGCGGACGCGACCCCGGGCCCTGGAACCGAACGCAACATCGCGATTTGAGACCGTGATTTTACCCTTTAATAATATTATTATTACTATAAGTGATAATAGAAATATTTTTATTGACCCAGGCAGTTCATAGCAACATTATACAAGATACGACAAGCATTGGCCTTGTCGAACTTAAATTAAAAGAAAAAAAAATAATAATAATAATTAATAAGTGAAGTTAAGGATAATAATTACAGATTTTCGTTAATTTTATTGGAAAAAATGTTAAAAATGAATATGAATCTTATTATATTCTTATATATTTGTATAAGCATACCTCCGTGTAATAAGTAATAACCCTTCTAAAAAAATTATTAATGCTTTAGGTGCATAAAACGTAAAAAAAAAAAAAAAAACGGCTAAGAATTAAACTGACTGTTAATATATAGGGGTAAAGATTTGGTGAGTTATGCATTTGTCTGTGACGAGAGATTAATTATGTGCTCCGATAACAAAAAATAAATGTCATTTATGTGTATGTCTTATAGCTACTGAAGAAGATTTTTCTTTATAAATCTGGCATGTAAATTTGATTTACCGATAGAAATGATGTCGCTCTACTCAGCAATTTGTAGTCTGAATATTATAATATAAGAAAGGAATATAATGATGTATATAGTTCACGTAAAAATGAAAGCAAATATATGCAGCACTGAAGTTTCAATTATATAAGGAATATATTTAAGCGCTGTTTATGTTACAATAGTTCTTAAAGTAACTTTTGATTGTGTTCTTTAGTGATCGATACATAGAATCAAATTGATAAGTGATACGATTCAGTTCCAGGTAATGACACGTTTATTGTATAAGTCTGGCGGAACGCCAAATACTTTTGCACAAAGAAAAGTTAACTCGTGAATCTACCTATAGCTTGGATAAAATTATAAAGAAAATGAAAGAACGAAATATACGTCTCGGCGATTCTTTGATTTTATCGTATAAGGTTATTAAAATTTCAAGTGGTACGCATGACCGCGATAATATATTTTACCATTCAAAAAACTCGCGCTAAATTTGCAATGTTATTCTTATGAGAAAAACACGCTCTGGATTTAAATGGTAAAATAGATTAGCGCGGTTCTATTGACTGATAAAGGAACAACTGTTTTGAGGCCGACTATAAGCGATTTCAGTCACATCCGCTTCCGTTTCGACTTACTGCGCTGCGCAGTAAGTCGAAACGGAAGCGGATGTGTCTGAAATCGCTTATAGTCGGCCTCAAAACCGTTGTTCCTTTACTAGTCAATAGGATTTTATTTTATTTTATGGTAAATATAATCAAAGACCATACATGTGTATGGTCTTTGATATAATTCTACAGTGTTATATCATTTTAGTGCGAAATCTCTTTTATTACACAATTTTCTATAAAGTTTCAGTGACCAATTCATACCATTTCTGTGTCTGAAAAGAATTTTGATTATTTTATTCATTTTATTTTTTATTTTTTTATATAATTATATTAAAGCAGTTATATTATGCGGCTAGCTATAATGTATTGATATGAGAATCATATTAATACTATTTAGTATTTATTAAAATTTTTAACTACTAATATCGTGGATGCTTTTCAAGGAAAAATATATAAGGTTAAATAAAAACACAAATTTAGAATCCGTAAGAAAACTTCACTATTTCCACATCAAAGTAAAAATTGTTATAATTTTTACATATTAGAAAATTATTATACACTTTCTTGATGTCAAATATTAATATAATTATTATTATTAATTATAGATAAATGATAATATATATATATATATATATATATATATATATATATATATATATATATATATATATATATATATATATATATATACAGCTAAAGTTCATATAATTATGACTTATTCTTATTAACTATTAATTTAATCTTAATCATTGATACAAAATCGACAGTTTATATTCTATGATAATAAGTATTATCTCGGAACACGACTCCCAAGTAAAATCGACACTTGCTAATCAAAGAATACTCCTCATTCCTTTTCCGGCTAGGTATTTATACTCTAGCCCCCACCCTTGTGAGGGTGCCTCTCAACACTGCCATCCTTCCCATCCATCCAAACACGCGTCTTTTTGCAGGCGTCAGTGTTCTTCTAAATAATAATAAATGGAAAATAGTATTAAAATCTAGCTGACACTACTGTTTTATATATGTATTAATATTCATAGTGATAATTACACGTGTAATATTTACTGTCAAAATTAGTATATAAAAAACTCATGACATCATCATAAAACATAAAACAGAGTATTTCATTCACTAGTGCAACTTATATTATAATCTGATTATAATAACAAAAAATATAAGGAAATAAAACTAAAATTATATATAAGAATATTCGATGACATTTCTGACTGCCTTAATATTGAGGATAGTCATCGTCATGGATTACGTAATTAGTTTTACAATCTGATGCCACACGCTAGAATTAAAATCATCGAAATACCAAGCATTAGTATAATCAGTAATTTGATTTTTTTTCGCCCCCCCCCCCCCCCCCCCCAGCCCCCTTCCTTCTTTTTTTCTTCTTCTTACATTTGAGTTTAAAAAATATCTTACTTTGTAAGTATAATAAATACTGTGTATGAAGTATTCAATTAGCATTCCACTGTTATTTTTTAGATTATTAAAGGAATAGACCAGAAAAAAACATTAGCATTTATATCACAAAACACTTGATGGGATTTACATAAATAACATTAGTTTGTGTCAAAACCAAACAGTAGCCCCGTATAGCAGTGATCAGAAAATTCGATCTATGCAACCCGCACAACATTTTCATACTAATTATTGCATGTTTCTGACGTCATTAACACGAATTTTCAAGCAAATTGCATACTTTACAGTATTTTCACGTTCTCTCTCGTGGGGCTACATTAACATTCTGGTAAAAATTGTCATTAGTTTTGAAGATCCCATTTCATGATTCTTCATTACAAGGCACATCATGTTGTTTTATGTGGTCTATGGCTTTACATAGATTGTGATATTTGTAACTACATACATGTGGTCAAGATGTCATACCATGGGGTGTTAAGGCTGTGCTCGCAACGCTTAAATGAAAGTTTTTTTTTATATCCATGGACGATCTCATCTGGATTAAGTTATTCTCAAGACTCGTAATGAGAAATGCGCGTTTTTTTTTTAATTTTAAATTTTTTTTTTTTTTTTAATATATAGTATAATTAAAAGATCGGAAAGTTTTAAGTTAGTCTACAGCAAGTTTAGAAATTTCTGATGAACGCAGTACATACCTAAAATTCATTTTTAATTTTTAATAATTTTTTAAATCATTTTTAAAGTTGTGCCTGCAATGTATATACACATAATAATAGCTATAAGTACGTTTTATAATTATTTTTCAAACTACAAGTCAAAATGTATACATTTTATAATAATTTTCTTTTGTTTGTCATAAAAAAATATAAAAATATAATTACATTTGGACTTAAATAAAACATAACAAGACATTAATGAGGACTTCAATTTACGAATTTGGAGGTAGAACAGACATAATTGCATGCAAACAATTTAAATACATAAAAATGTGGTACACATTTCAATAGTTTGATAAGAAATAGCTAGTATTTTGTAGTTTTTAAAAACTCTCTGAAAAGTTACTATATACTTTTTGTTTTATATAATATTCTGATAATTATGAGTAATTATTAATTATTATACTCACCCACACCTACAAAATATTGACATAAAAGAGGTCAAAATTAGGTCGACATAAAATGCGTAATAACCACCTTTTTTTAAATATATATTTTTTGTATGCTTAATTTTTACAATGATTGATTGATGTCATTTGCGAACAATATAATAAATTGGATCGCATAAAAAAAAAAAAAAAAAAAAATGAGGACGTCTGGTCACCTTACGTATTAATGTAAAGTGACCATATTCCAAGGTGACCAGACGCTCTCAGAGGTCTTAGTTTGAATATGTAATGCAACTTTAAAATAATTTTTCAATTTATTTCAAGGAAAAGAGACGTGCAGCTTTATTATGATGTTACCTCTCCCATATCACCTTTCTGATGTTATAAATATTTAATTTGACCCAGGTGATGAACAACTGACGTAAATTTCAAACTTCATTAAAAGTCAATTTAATAGTATTTTTATCTCTATAATGCATTTATGTCATACTAATTGTTCAAGAATAGAATAAAAACTTGTATTTTATTATATTATATTGTTATGAATCAATTGCCCAATTAAATAAAAGCAAAGAAAAACATCGTTTTGATTTAAATAATGAAGAGTCGACATGACTTACGTGTGAGTGTTGGGGGTTAATGCATAAAACATTTCGCACAGACGGTACATGACCGGTATAATCAGTTTCATTTGAGTAAACACTTAGTAATTCAGCTAGAATAAAGACAATTTACTTTGCTTGGAACTGACGCTTTCACAAAACCATCGCTATATAATGTGCAACCACTTACCGACAAACTCATATATTATATTGTATCATAAATTCAATTTTTTCATGTTCTCATAATAAATTTAGATTAGGGTATGCATAAAAAATTATTGATTCTTAAGAAGGATCAGAATCATTTTCTTTAAATTTGAAGCTATATTTGAGGTACTTCAGTTTGGAAGCTTCATAATCCAAACTGTTTTAAGCTTCTTTTTTTCCCACCAAAGAAAAGGAAAATATATATTTAGCTAAGAAAAAAAGAAAGAAAGAGGGGAAAAAAGTATATTGTTTTTTTTTCTTTTCTTTTTACCATGTGTTTATATTTTCTGACGTAAACTTTTGCTATTGTGTATTCTTGGGGTTGCTGCGCGAGATGATGCAATAAGGTCTAAATACGAATGTAACCCCCTAACATATTTTTAGAGAAACGTATTATATAATATAATTTTTACGCACTAGGCGAGAAGCGGGGCTGCTGATTGCTAGAGATGATGAAATCTGCGTGGTGGTTGCATGTCTGAACATGTTTAACAAACCCTCCCTGTAGTATTATATAGACTTCATTTCACACTCAAATAAGCAAGAAGCAAAGAGTACAATAAAATACATCATCATTTCTTCACCGGACTTTATGCGAGCAGGTAAACTTGCTGGCTTGACGTTATATAGAGGTCGTTATATACACTACAGGGAGGATAGATTGACAGTCACGTTTTTAGTCATATGCAAAGTGCACGCGCATTTCTAGGCTGGAGGTATACGAGTTATTCTTTCGATCTTCGTGAGTCCACGGTATAATATTATACCTTGATCAATACTGAATCTCCACTCTTCACATTTTCAGATTTAAATTTGTAGTTTCAATTTGGGATTTTGTTATGTACTTTAATTTGTATGAATCTTCTTGGTATGTTATATTAGTTACTTAATTGTTTGTTATCATTTTACTTTTTTACTATATTCTATATAATGGGGATTATAATGCTGGAAATTAAATGACACTTTGGATCATAAAGAAACATTGAGATGTAGGATATTTTATGTTCTTTCTTTACTGAGTGTTTTCCTTTTTTCATCCATTCTTTCTTTATTTTTATGTCCGGGTGTGTTACTTTTTATCCGATATTTTAATTGAGTTACTTATGTCGCAGTGAAAAACGAGGTTTTCGCTAAACTAAAATTTGTGAAACATACAAATTTATTTTTCGAATATCTTCTGCATCATCATATAATTTATGCAAGCTTGTGAAATATGAACTGTGTAGGTTATATATTTATTTTCTGTACACTTTGCAGGGACGTACGTGTCATTTATAAATTTGCAGAGCTGGCTTTTATCAAGAATAATTTTCGTAATTTTTTTTAATGCAGCTGTAGCACTCAATCTGAACGTAGGTCTTATCTTTTATTTTGTGACACACAATTTGAATTTGGTTGTATTATTTCTACACAACTTGAAAGTTTCTGGTAAAATGTAAAATGAATAAATTGATGCACAATTGAATATGCATTTGAGAAAAACTTTGCTTAAAAAGGTCCTATACCAATAAAAATTTTATGTTGCAACCAATGGAACATGTGGGGTGGAGTTACGTTACATGCAAATTTGTGAACGAGATTATTTGGTGGGGGGTTTAGCCTACAGGTATATAAAGAGTATACGGTGTATATACTTTGGTCGTAGCATTGGTGCTAATATTATATCTGTTGAAATCATTCCTCCTTTTTTTTTTTTTTTTAAATTTAGATAATACAGCGACCAGCTGAAAAATAGTTCGTTATCGTGTAGAATTCGTATATTTTGCCCTTTCATATATAACCTTTTTGTGTATTTATTAAATAATTTTTTTAATTGTATTTTATTCTGTTTGCAGAGCCACAACTGCACATTCGCTTCACATCTAAGTTCACTTGCTCTCTCACCTCCCGGTCAAATACTCATTGACGAGTCAGAGCTACGCTTGATAGCCAAACTATCAGATTTAAACATTTTTACTTCCTTAAACGCTCGTAATCATTTCCGAGCACCAACTGAATTTGGATTTTGTCTTCGTCCTTGTGCTCCGTCATCCCCGTGTTCTTCCCCGCCGTCATCACCCCCGCTTGGGGGTGATATGCTGTGCTTAGCTGTGGATTCCGAACGTTCTAGACAGTGTTGGATGACTGCTATGCGGCTTGCAAAGGTGAGCTTTTTATCAGTGTTGTACGTAAGGGGTGTTACCATCATAGAAACTTTTTTTTTTTTTTTTCACAATATAAAATAAATTTTGCATAAAAAATTGAAACAAAGCGAATTATTATTCTTTACCCATATGCATCAATGATTTTTTAACATCTTTTATTTGTAAAATAGTTGAATTAATTGAACGTGGGCGCTGGTATGATTAATAATAATACTGAATCGCACGTACTTTTATTTTCTTGTATGTATGTTTTAGTATGGCAAGCAGCTACGTGAAAATTATCGTTTGTTGCGTAACAGCCAAGGAGATTTGGGAACTGCTGCGGACTGCGGAGGCTCGTCTTCTTCTCTGCTCTCGGTAAGTTTGTCCAGCTTGTATGCTCTTTGACTCATGTCATGTTACCTTTTTGACTGATGGTACGTTCACAGTCAAGTAATTCATATGTTATTTTTTACTCTGTAACGTTGTAATTCACGAAATTACAAAAAAATAATAATATTTATATATGGACGTGATTTACGACTTACAAAGCAGGCACAGATAAAATTTTACTAAAATATATTACCTTATGGACATATATACTGCATTCATACGGAGACTTCAATTAACGCATCTCTCCAAATATATGCAAGGTATTGCTATAAGGTAATACATATATAAATTTAATGTCCCAGTGTTTGTACATAAGACATGCCGTTCTT
This sequence comes from Ecdyonurus torrentis, assembly GCA_949318235.1. Taxonomy (NCBI): domain Eukaryota; kingdom Metazoa; phylum Arthropoda; class Insecta; order Ephemeroptera; family Heptageniidae; genus Ecdyonurus; species Ecdyonurus torrentis. The sequence continues at coordinate 15,310,293 of OX439127.1, read as the reverse complement.
AGCGTGGCTTGTAATTGCAGCAAGAACACGTGCGAGCAAGAGTAGCGATGGATTTCACCGGCAGTGTGGGACGCATAGTGGATGATCCTAACGAAGCTCGTGCAGTTGCTGAGGCAGAAGGGGATGCGTGGCGTCGTCGTTGGCGACCCCCAGTCCCTCGTCCCTCGTCATCCATTGCGTCATCCGCGCCTCGTCGTGTCAGCAGCACCACAACTGCTCACCTCGCGCAGTCGTGGTTCTTGGGAGGTGTCACGCGTGAGCAAGCAGCGCGACTGCTCTCGCGTCCAGGCACATTAGATGGGTAAGATATTTATTAAGCCATACCTTTCTAATACAGTTCGATTATACATAAAATTCAATCGTCTGACAATGAAATTCTTTGACTAATGTACAAGGATCCTTACAAAATATTAATGCATAGAATATTGCCTTTCTTAATAATAATTAGGAGGTTCAAATCAGTCCAAATGATGAAATTGTCAAAAAAACCTATGTCCGATAATTGAGTTATGTCCGACAATGCTTCTTATTGGTGGTAACGTAGCACCAATCAGAGACGTGCTAGAAAAAGTCACGGGATCCCTAATTTAACATTACACTTGTGGGGAGAAACACGTTTTTTTTTTTTTTTTTTTTCAATTTTTTTTTTCAATTTTTTTTTTAGAAAAAAGTACTCTAATGATTCCGGAAAATTTAAAATGAGGAATACTATAGGTATATTTTAAGGGTTGTATTCAGATGGCTTTTATCTCAAAATTTAAAAAGAAAACTTTAAAACTTTATGATGCCATTTGGAAGTTAATTGTAACAGCTACCTCTATGATACATTTTTCAGAACCCATGACCATCAGATAAGAGAGAAAATAATTATTGAAATTAACATGGGCTCTTATGGGACTAACACTTCAAAAAATTATTATTTAAAACCTAGCATGGTGACCCCCCTATGTTTTTACATTTTTGAAGATACCATAACCTAATGTATCACTGTGCAAAATTCCAGATTTTTCTTTCTTTACAATTTTTTAGTCAAATCCTGCAGTACCTGATTTCCCGCCTTTATGTGTTTTAAGCCTTTTTTATTTATTATTATTATTATTTTTAAATTTTTATTACCAATAATAAGCATATATTGATACGACAATCTGATGCGTTTTTAGAAAATTTAGCAACCTCGCTCAATATTTTTGTATGACTTGCTTACAGGTTTGAGCGACTTTCATGTTCTATGAATTCAAATAAATCAAATTAAAATGTTAGCACAGTATTTTTTAAATTACATTATTGCCACTAGGACTCGATTACTTGTTCTTTTCTTTTCCTTTCCTTTCCCTTTATTGTTCTTATTATTATTATTATTTTTTAGTTCTTGTATGGTATATAAAAAAGGTTTTAAAATTACATTATCTCTGGATATAAATGTTAGCTTTTAAGAATTCCAATCAGGCCTTATTTTTAAAATCTTTTTCCACAAGTAATTGCTCGATTATATTGCCAAGCTCAAATGATGGTAATTAGAGAATTAAATGGTACAGAAATTAAGAAGCTGATCTTCACTTTTTTATGTCATTTGTAAGTCAATGTTTTTTGCTATACCTAAGATACAAATTGCAGAATTCGTGGCCATCAGATAAGATAGCTTTTTATTTTTTTATTATTAACTTATTTAGGCTTTATGGGTGTAGAAATCCAAAAATTATAATCGAGAATTTTGCATTATGACCCCTTATTTATTAATATTTATTATTATTTATTATTATTAGTATTATTACAAACATTTATTGATATATTTGTTTTATTTGCCCTATCTTTAACTAAAATATAGCAGGGAAAAATAATCTGCCTTTATAATATTTAGTCAAATCACAGAATACCTATACCTATTTTTTTCATCTTAATATGATATAATTTGTATTAAAATTGCTAAAAGAAACAAAATGAAACAGTGGCAAATAATCTAGGGGGAAAACTTTACTTCATAAAGGATTAATATTTGCATTATGCATTAAATTTGACTGCATTGAATGCAAAAAAATTTATTGCATATAATATATATAATACATGGTATCACCTGGTTATCATTAGGATATAATTAAATATAATGCTAAACTGTTGCTTTTTTACTGCAGCAGGTTAATTGCTGGTTTGACTTGTAAAGTATGTGGCAATGTTCTGTATGTTGCATACAAGTGCAATGACTTGATAAGTTGACCTTTGAGCTTATATATTCAAGACTTACAATAGCATTTCCTGTCTGCTTCAATAATGTTTGTCTGCTGTTCTGCTCTTTAATAAAATGCACACTAGCAAGTTTTTTTTTTTTTTTTTTTTTTTTTTATCTGTTGATTATACAGCATTTAAAAATAATATAATAATATAGGCCTATATTATATTTTTATGACATCTACAGAAAAAAAAAAGCATAGCAACATTTAATTTAAAATGCACTATATTTTAAAGGCTTTTAAATCGACTTTTGACTTATATTTTGTTTCATTATTTAATATGTAAATAATTTTCAGAGTTTTCTTGGTACGAGAGAGCCGCAGTGTGGTTGGCTCCTATGTGCTGTCCTTGAGAGCTGGAGGAAAAGTGGTTCACTCTCAGATTCACCCAGTAAGTTAACCTACATAATCTTATTATTAAATAGCAGCCAAAGTGCACTGTGCAAGTGTGCAAAAACAATAATGATGCTCGTAAACTCTGTTCTTTTGCTCCCAAAAATGTTCAATTCCATTTAAATACCAATAGGTGGTCGTCATTTTTTTTTTTTTTTTTTTTTTTTTTTTTGCACAAAAAAAAAACAGGGTTTATAAACATTATTAATGAAAATAATAATAAAAAAATCAAGATAAACAGACTAATGGCGAGTCCAAATTTAATATTTTAATTTAATTTAGTATGTCACAACCTAACGCTAATGTAAGTAGATAAGCTATGTAATCCAGAGAGGATTCCCGCTGAAAAGTACTGGTCAGCTGGAGACGTGTATTGCGGGTCAAAATTACATTAATCAAATGGGCAACAAAATGTAACTTCCAGGATAAAATAAAATTAAAGGCAACAGAAAATTGAATAACGATATTCTCTTTGGATTACCTATCTATATATAGAAATACCTTACTTAACTCTAGTTTCAGAAATTTCGTGTTGCATATTTTTTAATAGAAAATATTATGTACTACTAATAATAATTCAATACTTAATAAAATTTTGAGGGGAAAAATGCAATTGGAATGAATGTTAAGAATTAAAATTACTCATCTATGTAACAATGTGATAAATTTGAAAGAAAAGGATAGGAGAACCAGCAAGGGTCTTTTACCAAAGTGAAGAGAGTCCCATATAGTTTGGTGAAAATCTTGTTAGCACAGATATAAAAAACTAACACATATTGTAAATATTTCGGCTATAAACTTCAAGAGAGATGGAGTGTGCTATGCCTTCATCAGTCCTTACAGACTCGGAGAGAAACTATACTAGGAATGATAAAAAAATAATAAAAAAATCCCTTTCTCTCAAAAATATTTATGACGTATTTGTTTATTATTATTAGTACATATATGTATTTATAAATATAGGTAATAGGAACTTCGTGAAACCAGCGTTAGGTTGTGATATACTAAATTAAATTAAAATAATAATATTAAATGAAGGCTTAACACACTCCCATCTCTGATGGAGTTTATTTCCGAAATATTTCCAATGTGTTAGTTTTTTATATCTGGTGCTAGCAAGATTTTCAGCTAACTATGGGACTCTCTTCACTTTGGTATGGCCCTTGCTGGTTTCTCCTCTCCTTTTCTTTGAAATTTATCATACTTGATTGCGATGATTTATTTTCCTTATTATAACCTGTAAGATAAAAATGCATCATAATAATTTGCAATTGTTGCAACAGAGATTCAAACTTTTTTTTTTTTTTTTTTTTTTTTTTTTACTTTCATTATTCTATATGGCCTATGGCCTACATTCACATTATGGCTACATGTATTTTTCCACATTATAGCTTTATAATAATGATCTTTTTTAATATCTTTGTCTTTGAATTTCAAATAAATAAAGAAATTGGTAGAATAATTGGAGCACGTTGAATTTAAAATTAATTAATCATGAAGATTCTCTATGTAGATTGTTTGGAAATTTGGATCAAATTTCTAGCATAGATGTATGCTAGATGAAAATGTAAAAATACTGTATTATTAAGTAGATGTTAAAGGGATTGGGTTTTACTGTGTTCAATAAATAAGATATGTGCACATGCCTAGCATCTCCACTTCTTAATATATTCAGAATATTATAAATACATCCAAAAAATCTAAAATAAATGGATATGGTTCTTTAAATTCATCAGCAACAAACATATCCACCCATGATACCAGTGTTGCTATATTAGGACCATGTGTTAAATCACATTTATTCACACAGTATAACCCAATCCCACTTTTGAGGAAGTTCAGGGGTTAATATGGCTTCTTCAATGTTAGATAATGAGAAAAACTGTTCATAAACTCGTATATGATGACCCAAAACCCTTCCATAGCCCCGCAAACTCGTGATCATCCTTCGAGAAATGCAACCCGTCCCATATCTTTTACGCCATAGTTACGGCTTTACTATAGAAAATGTTGTAGCAGGTTGCATAGCTCGCAGGATGAGCGCAAGTTTGTGGGGCTACCATTGGGCTACGGAAGGGCTTTGGGTCATCATATGTGAGTTTAAAAACAGTTCTTCTCATTATATAACATTGAGGAAGCCATAATGTAACCCCTGAACTTCCTCAAAAGTGGGATTGGGTTATACTGTGTGAATAAATGTGATTTAACACATATGGTCCTAATATAGCAACACTGTATCATGGGTGGATATGTTTGTTAATAATTTTTTTGAAATATTATCTAGCATAATACACTAGAAATTTCATCCCATCTCCCAACAATCTACAAATTAGAGAATCTCTGTGTTTAATTAATTTTCAATGTGTTATAATCGTTAAACTATTTTCTTTCATACGTATTTATTTTTAAAATTTTAACATTTATAAAAACTATAAAGAAATATTTAAATTAATAGAAAAAAATTGACTGTGCAATATGATTGATAAATAAAGATTGGATAGGAAATATAGATAGATTTGAAAAATTGGAGAAAGGGAGTTGAGCTTTTGCTGACAAGTGAGAGAGAATAATTTCTAACCCATAATCAAAACTAAATGCATATATCGTTATACAGTATATTAAGGGTATGTGCATCAGATCAGAGCTGTTTTTGTAAAACATATTCTCATACTTATAATTAATATGACTATTTATTAATTGTACAGGGTGAGCATATTATAGGTTTAGGGATATATAGTAAACTCTTGATTTTGTGAAGTTCAATTCTATGACTTTCTCAATTTTGTGAAATGCTAAGTTGGATCCTCAACAGACTTCAATACAAGCATGGCAATGTTGAAGCTCTCGATTTTGTGAAATGGCCATTTCTGAGTTCCTTGTGATTTCACAAAATTGAAAATATACTGTAATGTGAAACGAGAGCCATTCCTATAAATTTAACAGTTAGGCATGTATGTGTTGAGGTTTGAGGAAAAACGGTATTTAATTTTGTTGCAGCTTCATGACCCGGCTCGTGGCACACTGTGTTTTTCACTGGACGGTGGTGCAACCAAGTTCTTTGATCTTCTACAGTTGGTTGACTTCTATCAGTTGAATTCTGGATGTCTACCAACAAGGCTGCTACATTCTCCAGAGTCAGCTAGCCCAACTCCAGCTGTTCATCCTTCCAGTTTCTGATCAGCGTATTATGCTGGCTGGCTAGAGCATTAACATCTTTGTTAAGCTACAAGTCAGACCAGCGTATTCCTAGATTGGTGGCAAATTCCTTTCTTTTTCTTTTTTTCTATTTACATACTATTATTATATGTGTTATACATTTTAGGTAATTATACTATATATTTTCAAACCTTTGACTATTTTAATTAATTTTATTCTTCAATATTGTTTTAATTATGATATTTCTAATAGTTGTATATTTTATTATTATAATAATTATTATTATTTTTAAATCACTATTATATATATAAATGTAATAGGTATTTATTGTGGTAAATTTACTTTATTTTTCTTTTCATGTTTATAACATAGTCTAAATGTACCATGTTTTAGCATAATATCTCTTATTGATGTTGTTTATTCGTTTATTAATTGAAAATTTTCTTTTTATATAATATATAGGATAACAAAATAAATTATTCAAACTATACTAGCTGTAAAGGCATAAAATATCTCTATAATAATATTTATTATTACCTAGAATATGGGTTGATCTATTTGATAAACTTGTGCGAGTCAAATTATGTTATAGTGAATGATTTTTTTCTTCTTCGTGTGTTCTTAATATATTCAACTGTGGTAAGAATTTTAAGTGCTTAAAAAGAAAAAAAAAAAAAAAAAAAAGAAATAAAAAGAAAAGAAATAAAGAAAGAAAGAAAGAAAAAAAATCTTTGAAACCTTTTGATCGAGCTTGATATATACATAATTTCAATTCATTGTTATATGTAACATGTTTTGCATGTTGCTCTTATATTATAGCTTAAATAATCTTAAGAACGTGGAAAGGGTATATAAAGAGACTAAAGGGCTTGAGTATGGGCTTGTTATTATGTGTGAGAGAGAGAGAGAGAGAGAGAGAGAGAGAACATATACATATAATATAATATAATATAATAAATTAAAATATTCAATTCTTGTGTAATAATATATTGATGTTGTGTAAACTTATATGCCAACTTTCATGTATTTCCCATAGTCCAGCAGTCCTACATAATAACACGCAATTATAAAAAAAATAATAGTTTATAACTTTTATTTCTATAATAATCATTGAGGATTATATATTTATCACTTATGTTCTTTCTTTTTTGACTTTTAAATTATAAATAATTTTTAACATCTAAAACAGTATTATATTCCTTCTTAGGTCCCTGCTGGCAGGGGAAATTTTAAATGGGATAGACTTTTGTTCCATGTATAAGACTTTTAAAAACTAAAATATGGAAAGAAAAAAAAATAATAATAAATCATAAAAAAAATATATTAATAAAAAAATCAATAATATATAAAAGAAATGGCCATTTGTTATTTTTAAGTATTTCTTGTTTATGATATAGATCTGATGTAGTGATCAAAGACTGCATTTTTTTAAAGGCTGACTTAAAAATATATTAAAAAAAAAAATTAATAACGGAAAATAGGATTCAATTCTCTATTTTAAATTAGCACAAACTGTAAGATTTTTTTTTTCTGAACAAATCCTATTTACAGTTGGCTTCATCTTTCTGATATCATCATGTTGACTGAAAACTGACTTTTGTGATGTAGAATCTTCATTCTATAGTCACACCCTACCCTTCCAATCCCAAACAGTTGTTGCATAACTTCATTAACAGGGAACTATAAAAACTTTCCATCTATATATTGAGAAATGTCAGTGTTGGTAGAAAAATGCATGTTAACATACTATATGTTATGTAATACAGTAAATAAATATTTGTGTAACTATCATACCTGCATTTTTAAACTTTTTTGTTTCAAATAAATGTTTTTATTTTATTTGAGAGGTACATACCTAAACCCTTTTATGTCTAGAGTAAAGCCGAGGCCACAACTAAACTTGAAACATGATTTCCATCCCTGTGGTTGGCTAAAATAGGCCGTGCCCACGAAATTGACCAATCGGAGAGCTTAAAATCAAGCTTAGTTTTAATTGTGGCCAGCACTTAAAGAACAAATTTGATATATTTAAAAAAAATAATAAAATATTAAAAAAATAAATAAATAAAATAACTCAATATATATGTCACACTCCACAATGTAAACTCTTTCCGAATAAATCTGACTGTGTTAAAGTTTCCCCATTTATTAAATTTAACATTTGGAGACATGTGGAACGCTGAGGTCAGATTTACTCAGAAGAAGTGTACATGACATTAAGTTAGTTTTCTTTAACCATAGTAATGATGAGAGTTTAGTTGAGGAGAGGAAGATAAAAGAAAGGATAGAGAGGGGAAAAAAAATCAGAAACTAGATAAGGTTTCACTATGAGCATGTAGATTACTGGGGCACTGGGCAAAAGATACTCTTTATTATGTTCTCTGTGTATTTTTATTTTGTGTCATATGTAGCAAAATATAAACTTAGACCATTTAACTATATACTTTCATAAAACTAGTTCACACTATAGGCCATAAAACATAGCACACCATAAAAAAAAAAAAAAGATGCATTTTATAATATATTTCATGAATAATATTGCAACGAGAAAATTGAAAGAAAAGGAGGAGAACCAGCAAGGGCCTCATTACGACATACAGTTTGGTGAAAATCTTGCTAATATTATACTTATATAGTAAATCACAGTTTTTTCACATGTGGATTGCAAGTACTTTTGTCTGATTAAAGAACATCACTATACCAGTGATGTCATGTAAGCTGATATAGTGACGTTCTTCAAGTGGACAAGTACTTGCAATCCACATGTGAAAAGCTGACGTTTACTGGATATGCATATTATCACTGCATCTCTATGCATGAAGATAAGAGACAATTTTATAATCAGCTTTTGCAAGAGGAAGCAGTGTCTGCATGTGTCTTCATCAGTCTTTAAGACTTTGATGGAAACTATAAATGCATGATGAGAGGAATGATGCTCAGTTATAGTTTCCTTCTGAAGTCTAGATAAGGAGTGACGAAGGCATACACAACACACACACTTTATTTTCTCTTGGCGATCGATCGCTAGTAAAAATTTCTAATTAGTTTTTCTAATTAGAAATATTATAATTAGATTTAAATATTTATACTTTTTTCTAACGGGTTGATAACTTTAAAAAAAAAAAAAAAAAAAAGAAAGAAAGAAAAAGAAAAACGTGCTTTTTGGGCAGAAAATCATAAGCTGAAATTTTTTTTTCGTTGCATCTGTTTAATTATAAAGAATAAAAAATAAACACTATTTATAAATGCATTTTTTTTTTCTTCTTTATATTATTTATAACACAAAGGTCAAGGTAGAGAGAGGGTGTCATATGGTGGGTGGTAAAAAATATATTGAAATGTTGCCTTTTACTTTCCTGCTTGTAACTTTTTCTGAAGCGTTCTGTACCTATAACATATAGTAATAGTAATAATTTGCACATTTTGTGGCACATTTTTGTGCCACAAAAAAAAAAAAAAAAAAAAAAAAAAGTCTGTAATTAGAAAAAGTGATACGATTTCTATATATTTCATAAGCAGAAGTGCAATTTTGTTAGAGTGTTCATTATTGTATACATATTTTCTTGAAATTAATTATTTAACAAATATGTTATTTAATTATCATTGATTTTTGTTTGACTATAATATAACATTATTAAATTTGACTTTTTGTATTTCAAATCCAGTGTCTAAAAATAATTCCAATTTAATTGTCCAATGGGAGCATTTCGCGCGTAATTCGCATTTCGATCGTCAATTCATCTCGCATTCGCGCGCGTAAAAATTGCGTTTTCTTCTCTTATTGGTTGATTTTTTTTTTCACCATCACTACGCAAGCTTGTCACTTTAGATGGTGCCACCAATTTCTTGTTCCGATTAATTTTATCCAAAAGTCAGTTCTACAGTTAGTACAAACATGTTTATTTGGAAGTCATTTATTCCTTAGTTTGTATTTCAACTAAATTTGAGGTTTTTAAGTAAGTTAATGTACAGATTTTGTGTGATTTACCTCAGATAAATTGTCTATGGATGGGAATGGAAGTGTGAAGGTGAAGTGTGCATGCCTGCATATTACAATACGTATTGTATGTATTTGCAATACACGTATACAAGCTATGATTGCATGTATGTATGAAAATCCGTTCTAGAAGCATATAGAATAACTATTGTGTCTGAATGTATTGCTTCATTTTGCGTGTAAAATGATTTTCTTGTTCCAAGCACTAAATTAGTCTAGTACGTATGTCCTACCGAGTCCAAAGCTGGCTTATTTTAGGCTTATGAGAATATTGTTTACGACAGGTTTTACTCTTGGATTTGGAGCATATGTACAAATGTACATATGTATGCACTATGCATACATATTTGCATACAGCTATACACAATAGTTTGAGAACGAGCCGCATATGTATGCAACAACCGAATAGCAGGTACATATTGTGTACACATGATACACAAATTTGTATGTACATAAACCTATTTTACCCATTTTAACTGGATACTCGTTACTTGTAATTGTTTTGGAAGATCGCAGTTTACTACGATATTTTACGTACAAATTCTTGCAGATAGCACTTGTTTTCTTACTTGACCACATCTCTAATCTGTCTCTCATTGGAATGACACACACAGATAGATGGAAGGAATAGATAACGCTTTTTTAACCAGTTGCACTTACATATCCTGTAAAAGATTTTCAGGAGAGGGATATAAATGGGGAACTATAGGGTTGGTGAGAAGTGGCTGCGGCCTGAAATAAAAGGAAGAAACTGCCCGATTAAATGATACTAGATAAGGGTACTTTGCCTGGAATGGCAAAGGCAAACTGCAGAAAACCTCTGTCCCATCAGGCAGCCAACAAGAGATTCTCAAACTTAATAAATAACTACAAACTTATAAAAGTTTGAAGCTCTAAAATTCCTCATGTGTTTCAAATCATGATTTGCATCATAGTTCAGATAAATCACATTGAGTGCTCTGTGTGTTTGAAATGTCCTTGTTTTGTGCAGACAGCATTAAACTCCTGTTGTGAACAAGTTTCAACCCCATGATTCTTTCAATTGCGATATGTTGTGCAACCACTATGCTGTCATCAAAAATAAAGCTTTTCTTATGTGGGAAAACTATTTATGCATACTGGTACGTGCTTCAAACACCACTTACGTACACTGATGCACTTGTACACAGTGCAGGTACTGCATGGGCAAGACTTACACTTTCATGTTTTAATAGTAAGACATATTTTTAACGTAATTCCAATTGAAGTTGCACCATTCACAATAAAATTAATTTTGTGCCCCTATAAGCTGTTTGTTGACCTATCCAAGTTATCTTTTAGGTAAAATCAACCAAAAAAATGGTATTGGTAATGGACTATCCTGCCATTTTATAATGAATTACAGTGTTTGCCACCTTCATTTGTATGTACTTAGATCTCTTGGTTACGTCCCTTTTTATTTTGTTATAGAGTCACATACAAAAATTAAAAAAACAAATTTGAATATTGTGTTTTAACAATGAATGAGCTACCGCAAATGAAGACTACCTAAATAAGTCGTTTAAACTAGGATAACATTAAGATCGATGTACTTAATTTGTATTGCATTATAATTATGACACGTATGTGTGAATATGTAGCAGATGAATTGATCTTTGATATCACGCGGGAGGCGGGGGAGGCTCAGGGGGAGCTCATAAGGCTGTTGTGACGTCACGTGAATCGTTTTGCCCATAAGGTTAACATTGTATTTTCTGGAACGCGTGACGTCACAGCTGCTAGTGAGCCCCCCCTGGGGGAGGCTCACTAAAGCGGCTGTGATGTCACATGTATAGTTAACAGCAATGTTAATTATATGGGCAAAGCAGGTCATTTGATGTCACAACAGCCTATCTTTATAATACTTTCTTGGATAGCAGGATGTTCCTTTGTTGAGAATCTCTTAAATTGTTCATACTGTTGTCACTGTACCTAATTTCATACCAGTCAGTATACAAACAAGTGAGGGTTATAATCTGTCATATCTTGTTTCCTTGTGTTTGTCTTAGGTTAGGCATACAGCAGTGGCGTAACTTCAAAAATTTGGCCAGGGGGAAAAATCTGAGACAAGCCCCCCGAAAGGGGAACAGTGCCGGGGAGGAGGGGGGGATGCGCGCCGCAGACGAAAAATTTTGAAAAAGGGGGCGTGGCACTGAAATTTTAAGCTTTTTTTTTTGTAATGAAAATTAAAAAGTGTCCCTAACATGAAAAGAAAAAAAAAAATCGTTAAAATGGCCTATCATACATGATTTTAATTTTTGTCAATGATTAATTTTTGCTATATAAATAGAAAAAATACATATATTATGATATTTGAAGAAGACATTTAAAGAAAATTAAATTAGAAGGTGGTGACTGTTAAAAAAATATAGTTAATAATAATACCCTCTGTCACAAAATGCATATTATTTGATTGATCCACTTTAACTTTCAAATACGGTTTTTCAACATAAAATTTAATATTGCCATTTTTTTTTTTTTTTTTTGCGCCAAGCATCAACGGCCCCCCCCCCCCCCCCAGAAGCCGACGGGCCCCCAGAAGTCGACGGGCCCGGGGGAACTTCCCCCTCTTCCCCCCTGGTAGTTACGCCACTGGCATACAGATTGAACATTAAGTTTGAAATGCATGAATACTGTAATGATACCGGTAATAATAAAAATGCATTGTTTCGCGGTCAGGAGGGCTCGTGCCCTCCAACCTGTCACATGTACACTTATAGCCTTCTCTAAATCTACCCATCAAAGCGATGCCGCTTTCTTTAGAAAATGGTCAATATGTCATCTTAAGTGACAGCAGCGTTGCCAGATTTAACCTTCACTAACGGAGATGCAGGTGTTCGGTGAGGTTAAATATGGCAACGCTTTTGTCACTTCAGATGACATGTTGACCATTTTCTAAAGAAAGCAGCATCATTTTGATGGGTACATTTAGAGGCGGATGAGTGTACATGTTAGGATATAAAGCCTGGCAGCTAGAAATCATCTGCTGTTGGATGTGTAGGTTACTAAACGATATAAGATAGTTGGAAAGCTGAATCTGATAATGATTGATCAGATTCCACAGTGTTAAAAGTATTTGCTAGCCTTCACAATGTGATGGCTGAGGGAAACCAAGCTCATAATAATAATAATAACCACCATACATTTCATGGAGTAAGTAATGTAATGGGAAACTTAATTTGAAAGCAATAAAATTGTAGAATACCAGTATTGATATTTCTTTGCTTCAAGTATGGTAACTAAATACCTTAATTACAATTATTATGACACTTCATATTTTGCATTACAATATCGTAAACTAAATTTCACCAGCATACTGATATGGTTGTTAAACTCTACCAATTTACATTTGAATATAATATTTAAACAATTACTGTTTATTTATTTTATTATTATTATTAGGTATTATTATTATTATTTTTGACTACTTGCTAGTAGATAGATAGTTTCTAACTGTTGTATGATAAGTTTCTCATTACTGGTATCACGTTGAACATATTAAACTGAAATATCACTTACCACAGTTGCTACATTCACAGGATTAAAATTTTCATAACAACATTGCAAGTACAGTACACAGTATGATAGTGTTGTTCGTAAACCCTGTTCTCTTGCACCAAAAAATGCGTATTCCATTTAAATAACCAAAGTTGATCGTCATTTTAGGAGCAGAGAACAGGGTTTATGAACAGCATTATTAATACCTTACCCATCTCAATAATTGCATGGGTACACAAATTCTTTGTGTATGTATGTGGATTGTGGACTTAGAAATTCAAGAGCTACCCCCCCCCCCCTCCCTCTTTGATTGATAAAACCTTAAAATACTTGAACTTCAAATAAGTTGGTAACCTAATTGTTACATGTTTTACAGTACTTAAGCAATCTATGATATAATATACACACATTAAAACTGCTCATTGTGTGTGTGTGGGTGTGTGTGTGGGCTTGAGCGTGAAAAGTAATCAATCAGTTGTTCCAACACAATAATGCTGTTGTTAATTGTGTCTTTCCTTGGAGGGGGGGGGGGGGGGGGTGCAAATTAAATTTCTTTAGTAAGCACATACTTGCATTTTTTTCTTTTTATTATTATTATTTTTACTGTTATTTTGTTTTACTGTTTTATTGTTCTTACTGTTTTGTTGTTTAGCCATGGATTCCTCTGATTTTGACATTAAGATCCGAAGATCTAGTAGAACTTCCAGAAAAAAAATCTTGAAAGATTTTGTGCCGTCTGACAACAGACTTAGTCTTAGTAAGCAGTCGGCCCAGCTGAGTTTGGAAACTAATAAGTCTGAGCAGCCACTGAAGATATCAAGAACTGTTGCTACCACTAAGCGTAGTCGTGCGTCGGAGGATTCAGACAATGAAAACTACCAAACAAATAATCAGTTAAATCCACGTAGAAGCTTCCGACTGCCAAACTGCGTAGCAAATTCTTCTGCAGATATTAGCTACAAGAATAATATGATTGTCAGCCCACCTTCAGAAACTGGTGAGAATAGCATTAAAATAACAGGTGCGCTAACTCTTGATAAAGCTGTTTTTAATGAAATGGGACAGAATAATGAATCCTTTGTTGATTCTTTTTTTGATTTGCCCATAGAAGAGCAGATGTTTGTGGACTCGGAGCTCTTTGATACTGTTAAACCTCAAATAAAGACCTACCAGAAGAAGGGCCCACCTGTTCAGCGTTGTATGTCTTACACCAACATTAGAACTTATGGTTTGCCCAGGGCTCCAATTTTCAAGGACATATTTTATCAAGTCTCTGCAAATGATTTACCTGCGCCAGATCCAACAAAAGACCCTCTTGCTACTGATGATTGTGCCGTACCAGTTTCTTGTGAAAAAAGTGAACGCAGTTTTGGCAAAGCAACAATTTCAAGGCCAAGGGAGTCGCAGCCTCGTATTACTTTTGTTGATGTGAAGCAGGTCAAAAATAATAATTCTGATATATCAACATCTACTGAAGCTGTCGCTGTGTATCCACTTAAAGAAGAGCAAGAGGAATTACAGCAGGAAGTAGTAAAAGAAGAAGATACAGTAGCAACAGAAGAAGACTTGATTGACAGAACAGTTAAGTGGCCTGAAGAAGTAAAAGTTGAACTGCCACCTTTCAAACAAGATGTAAATTGTCAAGATGAAACTATAGTTGGCACAGAAGGACCCTTCATCTCTCCTAAATTCTACCCAGGGGAACTTCTATGGGGTAGAGTGTCCTGCAAGTCTGTATTCTGGCCTTGCATTGTCTTATTTGATGTGGACCACTCCTATTTAAAGCTCACAGGTAATCATTATTTTTATTATAAATTAACATTGTGTTAAATTGTTTACACTGAGCCAATATTACGTCTATCACGTCGAAATGGTTCTTCTGAAGTTATTCTTGAATCCGATGTGTGATGCATCTACATAGGGTGTACTGTAGCAGATGTGCCACGCATTGGGTTCGTGGTAATTTCAGAAGATCTGTTTCGAAGCAATAGAGACAATTATTATGTATATAACTACATATTAGTAAGTTAATTAAGACTGTTTTTAATTCTTGCCCTTTCTCATCTTAATTTTTTAAATTTGTGTATTGCACTATTACTGCAGAATACAGTTTCTTCAATCTTTTGCTGTACTAAGATTGATCGTTGTCTAATAAATTATTTATACAAAGATTTTTTTTTTTTTTTTTTTTTTTTTTTTTTTTTGGCGTAGTTTGAAAATAAAACATTTTGTTTTAGGTCCTTTTGTAAGTGTGCAGTCATACTTCGTCCGTTTCTTTGCTGACAATGGTAGAAGCTCTTGGATTTCAAGCAACAATCTACAACCATATGATGGATTAGAAAAATTTAAAGATAAATTGAAGGATTCAAAGGTGAGGAAGTCACTTTTGTAATGTAACTATCATTAAAATAAAAGTTAAAATACTTGCCCAGTAAACCACACTTCAAGAAAAGTACCTTCCCAATATATTTCTGACTTTGCTGCAAGTATTTGTCTGGCTGTTGGCGCAAGTACTTGACACATGTAAGAGTGTCACCCTCAAACAAGTACTTGCAAAGTAGTAGTGTTGGCAAAGTGCTTGCACAGTGCAGGAATCGTACATACATATGTATAGGAAAAGTATTTGGAAAGTGCCTGCCTAGCAACTTACTTGTAGTTGATTTTCTTAGCTCTGATTGGTTCCTCTTTATCCTGTTCCCCTTCTTTGTTATTGTAAATTATGGTATTTTTGAGCTGACGTTGCATTTTTCACCAACTGCAAAATCAATTAATTTGGGGTAATTGTCTACAAATACACAAATTGAACAGAAATTGGTAACAAAATGCAACATACCAACTAAAAAATATCAAGATATACACACATTCTTTACACACTTTGCTAGTAAATAGACTCTAGCTCATACTATCTCCCATTCCCCAATTTTTCCTAATCTACGTGTTTTACTACTTCCATAGCTTTTTTTTTTTCATCAAATTATAGGAAATGCATTATAACTAACTTTAAATGGTTATATTTTATTGATATATACAATTATTTTCTGAGTATTATATTGATGTTGATGCGAACAAAATGTGTATCTCATTTTTTGTCACGCTTAGCAAAATGTGTATTTCTTTTTTTATCACACTCAGCAAAATGTGTAAGTCGTTTCCGAATGTTATATAGATGGCGCTCGACTTACACATATAGCTTTGCGTGACAAAATACAAGATAGACATTTTGCTACCGTGACAACATCGACATAATAATTGCAATAAAAATTAATTAGATACAACACGATATATATTCTACCATATATAATTTTTGATTAGCGTTTCATGCACCAGTCACTATGGGATTCATTTTTTTATTATTATTATTTTTTTTTTTATTTCATTGATCACCTAGTAAATTTTTCCTTAATATTTACTTATTTATCTGGACATTCTTCATCATTCTGGGAAAAATAAACATGGAATATTATATCGCCCTTGTTGCGTCCAAAGGGCGTACTTGTATTTCAAGGTCGACTCACAAAAGGCGTACTTGCATTTTTATCCATTCCCACAAAGGGCGTACTTGCACTTGGTTTTACATGTTAAGCTTATGGTGGATGCGCACACAGCATCGAAAGTAGCCAAATGCAAGTACGCCCTTTGGACGCAGCAAGGGCGATATATATAATTAGGTATAAAAAATTGTAGAAGGAAATTTATTTAAATATGTTTTAAATTAAATTTATACTTAAATATTCATAATTTTTTCTAGTTTGCTAATTTATAACTGTTTTATAGTAGTACTGATGTTAAAAATGTATATACTTAACATTGAATATCTATTTACATAAAGAAAAAAAGACAAGAAAATATGTATAATATACTATTTTTAAATAATAAAGAAAAGCATAGAAATACTAGCAAGGCCTTTCCTGTAGTAGAAGTTCTATGGAGAGATTGAGGTCTGACGTGGCACAGAGTGATATATACAATGTTTATATACTGTAACAGAACTTTTGTCATTGCAATGACATTATCGATCAAAGAAGTATATTACTTGAGGACATCACAGAGTCATGTGTAGTCTTGTACAGGGCTACTTTACATGTGACTGTGTGCATGACTCTTTGATGTGCTCAAGTAATTTTCTACTTTGATTGATAATGTCACTGTGATGACAAAAGCTCTCAGTTATATAAACATTATACAGTAACACTGTGCCACAAGTGACCTCAACCTCTCCATATAACTTCTACTGTGGCAATAAATAATATTAGGAAAAAAACGCATTTCGTGTTTATAATTGGCATCAAAGATATGATAGAATATTTACAGATAGACACATATACGAAATTGGGAATGGGAGATAGGAGATAGGGAGCATTAAGCTGTACAGGGACCCCCTAAACAGAAAAACGCATATGGTGTGTAATCTAGGGTTTATATTAGCCGCTCTATGACGCTTCTTTTCCTTTTCTTTCTTGTGTGTTGTCCATATCTTTTACCCTACTATCATATCCCGCTATTTCTCATCTTTATCTTTATATACCTTGGCTTGCAATTTATTACGGTGGTTCAAGGACTCGCGCGTTCAAACTTTTGGCGCTTCATGGAGTAGCACCAATCAGGAGTGTAGGCCACGGGGGCGCACTCGGACTGCGGGTATAAATACTGTGCAGTCTGCCTACTCCAGCAATTACTCTCGGGCAGCTCTGGCTGCCTGAGAGTGAGAGTGAAACGCTAATGGGTGTGGTGTGAGTGATCGCGCCACTGTAATGATTTGCAAGCCTAAAAAAATCCATAACCTGGCTCGGTTTCTACTGTGGTAAGACCTTTGCTGGCATTGCTATCCTTTTCTTTATTACTAAAAATTGTATATTGTTCATCAATTTATTATCATTATTATTATACTTTTTGTCTTGGGGGAATAAAAAGTAAAGTAAAGAACAATAATAAAATTTAATAATATGTAATGGTTTCTTTTATTTGATGAACATGCACATAATATAATATATTCATATATACTAAAATTTTGATTGATAAAATATATAAATATATATATTATCACAATTGTGTGTACTTGGCTGCAAAAGCTGGTTTACTGGGTGATGTTGAGTGTAGTTTTAAAAGTGAGATGAATCCTAGAAATGTGATTAATTTTTTTTCGAATTTTGCAGGTTCTTAGCAACCAAATTAGCACCTTACTGTATCGTAAAGACCCTGAGATGCCAACTTTATGGGAACAAGCTATCTCTGAAGCTAACTCTCTGCTATCCATGTCCTTGTAAGTTGTGTTGTTGCTTGTGTGTTATGTGATTTCTATATGTACCTCTCATTTTCAGCAATGTGAGGATGTCTGAGTTCTTCTTGTGGTTCCCATCTCTACATCCAGACTACTCCATTGTGAAACATACTACAACACAACTAATGGAAGAAAGCCAACAAAGTGAGCCTGAACCTCAGAAGAAAGTCAAACCCCTCATCCTCAAGATCAGGTACTTTACCCCTAAAAATAAGAAAAAGTCTGTCTCTCAATCACCTGCCAGTACAAATGTAAAGACTAAAGCAACAGAGAACCAAAGTCGTAAAGACACACCCCATGCTAATACCAAAGTGAGCAAGAAAGTAAACAAGAAAAATAGTAGTGGAGCTAGCAGCACTAAGAAAAAGAAATATGAAGAAGACGCTGACTTGAAGAGTCCACCAAAGAAGAAGCTGAAGTTGTCGTGTGGGTCTCCTAACTTTGACATGCCAGTTGAAAAGGCTAATTATGAAGTTTTCTACCAGTCAACTTGTTCCATCTTTAAGGATGATGGTTTGACTGCAAGTCAACTTCAAGCTGCTGTTTACCAGGCATGGTGTGATACTGAAAAAGGAAAGCAGGTTGCAATAGATGAACAGACACAAGGTTCTTCTGCCCAAGATGATACACAGATTCTCAAATTTTATCACTTGATGACTGGTCGCAAGAATGAAAAAGTTTGCTTTTTATGTCATCAAACCACCAGTGAGCCACTTGGAAAAGCAAAAGTTTGCAAAGGTGGATGCTGGCAGTATTACCATGTTTCTTGTGGTAAATTAAAAACTTCAAATGGTTTAGAAACGTGTTATAACTGTAAAAACATGAAACATGCCTGCTTTATCTGTAAACAACGTAAAGCTCCTGTAGAACCAATACCAACTAAAATTGCTCAAAATCCAGCTCAGGAAAATGCCAGTGATGCGACTTTAACTGATGTAGAAAGTGATACAGAGAATTATATTGCTAATCTAAAACACATTGAGAACTGTGAAGAAACTTTTGGTGTAAAGAAAGGTGGCTTAGTTCAATGCTCAGTGAAGAAGTGTGGTCACTTCTACCATGTCTCTTGTGTTCATAAGCTTCCTCAGACTTTGATCCAAGGCCAGCATCTGACCTGCCCAATGCACACATGCCACACTTGTGTGTGTGATAATCCTCAAGTATCACGGTTTCATGTACCTAAGGAGAAGCTGGTCAGTTGTGTGCTTTGTCCCACAACTTATCACACAGGTAATGTGAAATGTGGCATTATTTCCCTAGCTTTACTTTTAAAGCAATGTGCTATTAAGGTGTTGAGTTCATACATGTGGATACTGAAAATTTTGTTCTGATTGTAGGTGATCATTGCATCCCTAGTGGTACTCAACTGCTGACACTCTCTCAGGTTATCTGTCCCAAGCACGATGTAAACACTGCTAATACTGGTGCACTTCGCAAGAGCACAAACTGTAATTGGTGTTTCCTCTGCACAAAGGGTAACTGCTTTCATATGTATTTATGACATTTGTGAAACTAAGATTTGTGTTTCATTACTGAAGATATATGTATGGAAAACATAGTTTTTTGTTCGTACATTTTTGTGTTATTAGTCGATTATGGCAAAGTTTTATTTTTTCCCCCACTTAACATTGTATTTCCTATGTAGTCAGTATTAAATCTAGTACAATTTTTGTACAATTTATGTTTTAGGATACATGTATCCTAAGCTATTATCCTTTCCTTTTTAAACCTGTCCACTTTTGCCAAGAATGGAATATTCTCAACATTTCTGCTACTTGCCTCGCTGCCACCTGCTTGGGAAAGCACGTCACTGGCTGCTCATCTAAGTGGGGTAAAAGTTGCCGCAAGTGGTGAATATGGACCTTTCACGGCCTTCACCAGTGGCGAATAAGCTATGCTCACAACACATGACATACGCCACTCGCTGCGACCGTGAAAGGTGCTTATTCACCACTCTCAACAATATGACAATTGCTTTTACACCATTTAGACACGCGGCCAGTGATGTGCAGCTTGGGGGGAGGGGAGTCGGGGATATTAGCCAGTGGCCAGTATATTGCCAACCTCCTCATGATAAAGATTTAACAGAGCACACAGTTTGCTTTATGTGTACCACGTGGAGCTGGATTGTTGCACTGTTGAAGTCCTCAACCACTGGATAAGTATCATGCTTAATTGAAATAATGTACTGTTTCTGTACGTACCCAGGAACGGGATAATATATTTTACCATTGAAATCCAGCACGCATTTTTCTAATAGGAATAACATTGCTAATTTAGCGTGAGTTTATGAATGGTAAAATATATTATTGCGGTCATGTGTACATTGTATAGAACAATATTTATTACCTAAATACAATATTTTGAAAGTGGATAGACTGAAACACGTGTTTGCAACTCAACTGATTGGTTATACAGGTAATGTTGATAATGTACATTTATGGCAGTTGAAAAATACCCCATCATTTTGCTATTTTATGTCTTGGAGTTTGCAGTTAATCCTACATCCTATTATTTGTATAGTTAAAGATTTTCATGCAGTGTAATTCTCCATATAATATGCTTTAATGGTTCAACTACCTTTGTTCTGTTTATTTATTTTTTTCTCAATATTCTTTACAAAATGATTGTAAAATTGTTATCTGGTTTTAGGTGGTGAGCTTTTGTGCTGTGATGGGTGTCCAGCTACAGTACATACTGCCTGCCTTAAAGAAAACAAAATACCCATTGCGGACCCGTATTATTGTGAAGACTGCCTGTCAGGCAGATTCCCTCTGTTTGGGGAAGTGGTGTGGGTGAAGCATGCAAGCTTCAGGTGAGAATTGTTTTTGAAGGTCTCTTGCAATAAATAATGAGATAATTGTGTTTTAGATGGTGGCCTGCAAGAGTGATATTCCCTGACGATGCTCCTGAAGCAGTTTATGATCAATCTCACAAAGAGGGTGAATATATCGTACAATTCTTTGGCAGTAAAGACTACACGTGGACCAACAATCACAGAACTTTCACTTTCCATGGTGATGTAAGTATTTGTATTTACCAGTAGTTAAAGTCTCTGAATTATAACTTAAGTGATAATGAAAGGAGTGTCTTCAATTTCACTGTTAGTATGAACACAATGTACAATTGTTTTTCTTGTGAATTTCAGGATAAAGATGAAAAGTTCACTCAGAAAGGCAAACAAATGGTGAAGCAATTCAGTGCAGGTATCTTAGAAGCAGGAGATGTGCACAGAGAATATGTTGCTCAAAAAGCAGCCAGAGATGCAATTCTCATTCCTATGATGGTAAGGTGACAATCTTGTTATCATTATTTTCTTTGAAATTAAATTGTTTTCCTGTTAACAGAAACCTCCCACATACACACGAATCAAGATCAACAAAGTCCTCACAACTATGAAGATGCAGACTGACTCAGTAGAAGCATGTGACTGCAGTCCTGATCAAGAGCACCCGTGCCTTGAAAACTGCATCAACAAGTTAGTATTCCATTAGCTGAGAAAAATATTCTGTGTATTTAATAGTAAGACACTAACTGTGAATTGTTTGGCATAGGGATCTGAATGCTGAGTGCATTCAAAGCAAGTGTCGTGCAGGAGTTAGGTGTGAGAATCAGAAGTTCACCAAACGAGAGTACCCGCAGCTGGAAGTATTTGCTACCAAGGATCGTGGATGGGGCCTCAAAACATTAGTTGATCTTGAAGCTGGTAAACTATTATTGCTCATAAACGTTAAAGGCATAGAAAACATGAAAACATGTTCATTTATATCACAAAACACTTGATGGGACGTATATAAATAAAGTTAGTTGGTCTCAAACCCAACTGTAGCTCCGTAGCAGTGATCAGAAAATTTCAATTTATGCAACTCGCACAACATTTTCATACTTGTTTTTGCCTGTTAATGACGTCATAAACAGGAATATTCACGCAAATTGCATACTTTACAGTATTTTCAAGCTCTTTTGTGGGGCTGCATTAACATTCTGGTAAAAAATATCATTAGTTTTGTAGATCCCATTTTGTGTTTAGAACATGTCGTTTCAATGTTTTCTATGCCTTTAACTAAATATGCATATAGTGAAAATTGTAGAACATTGAGGTATGTTTGTGTTTACAGAGCAATTCGTCATTGAATATGTTGGGGAGGTTATTGATGATGCAGAATTTCAGTTGCGTGTGCAACGCAAAGTAGAGAACCGAGATGTGAACTACTACTTCTTAGCAATGAATCAGTTCTACATTGATGCTGGCCCACGAGGAAATCCTGCTAGGTAAGAATGTGGTTTTCTAAACTGTACTTGTGCAGTTATTCCACATGAGACTTGGAACGTTTATAGTTTTAGATTGTATAACTGTTGTAATCATTTATTTACTTGCTTGCCTACAGGTTCATGAACCATTCTTGCAAACCTAATTGCAAAGCTCAGAAATGGAATGTCAAAGGGGAGACACGTGTGGGTTTGTTCACAAATCAACCAATTAAAGCTGATACTGAGCTTACATTTGATTATAACTTGGAGCTGCTGGGCTCCTCCAAGCAGAAGTGTTACTGTGCTTCTGATAACTGCAGTGGCTTCATTGGAATTAAGTCAAGGTCACTCAAGGTGTGTATTGAACCATCTCATTAACAACATAGCATTCTATACCATGCCCCAAGGGTTCACTTTGCCAGTTGCCTTTTCACTCACTAAGATTAATAAAAATGCTTTGATTTCAAAACTCTACAGGGTCTTTATATCTCACAATCAGAACATTTTCATCTTAAATTTTACAGGGCTGGGAGGCTATTTTTTTTAAGCTAGGTTTATTCTTATAAATATTACAAATACCATAGACTATTACTGCACAATTTCTCCTTTGTATTTAATGTTGTACTCAATTGTACTCCAATTGTACTCGAAATATGTATAACCTATGTGAAAAAAAAAAAAAATAATAATAATAATAATAATAATGTTACAATTATTTAAATTGTTGTTTCAAGTTGGATTCTGAGACAGCTGAGAAAACCAAAAATCTCAAGATTAAGAAGAAGAATAAAGAAATTGCAAGTAAAAATGAGACAGGAAAGTCTCATGCTAAGCAAAAGAAGACAAAAGACAGTGCTACCAAGAATGATACCAAGTCAACAAAGTGCTCAACAAAGTCAGCAAAGTTAGCAAAGAAAAGTAAAGTCGTGAAGAAGAGATTCCATGAAGAAGTATGCTTTCAATGTGAGGACACTGGTGATCTGATCATGTGTCAGTTGGATACTTGTACCAGAGTTTACCATGAGGCATGCATTCCTTCTGGTGTGAAGCCGTCACTTGCAAGTAAGTAGTTATGGCAGAATATTGAGCAACTCAACAACTCTGTAAGAGCTACAGTCACACTTTAACATTAAAGCGACACTTAACCCTAAAAATAAGTAATATTTGTTGTTCTCTAAAATTATTCTATATATATTAGTAGTTCATTTGACTTTTCTAGCCCGCGGGATAAGCGAGCCCCGCAAGGGTAAAGAGGAAAACTCTGACATAGTAGATTTCCTTTACTGTGTGAGTAAAAAAATCTGTACACCATTTCAGGTAAGCTTATCAGGTAGAGCAAGGGGTACAAATTTTTTACTCATTTTTTACTCTATATCGTTACCCTCGCGGGGCTCGCTTGTTAAGCGGACTAGAAAATTTAAATAAACAACTGATTACTATAGAATTGTTTTAGAAACAAACAAAAAATTCTTATTTTTAGGATTAAGTATTGCTTTAATAGCACTAAAAAAATTACGTTTTATCTAAGTATCCAACAGATATGCTAATATATTATTTTAATTTGCTCTGAAATGTGAAATGTGAATAAAGAAAGAAAGAAGAAGAAAAAAAAAAAAAAAAAAAAAAATCGTGCCGTCATAATCACTTTCTGGGTGAACCAGGACCAATCCTTTCTAGTAAGAGAGCTTACAATGATCTAAATGTGAATAAGTAGTATGTAAAAAAAAAAAAAAAAGAAAAAAAGGAGTAGGTTAAGAGATTAAAGCACGTTGAATTTAATATTAATAGAACGTAAAGATTCTCCTATTGATATATGTAATTGGATCTTGGAATCAAATTTTCTAGCAATTTTTTGAACACTATACATCGACTGCAATGGTTTATTCTTCATTTATATGAATGTGAAATAATGTCCTTCATTTTAAAAAAAATTCAAAATAAAGTTGTTGTTTTTTCCCTCACTTTCCTAGGTACATACTTTTTGGTGACTTTTGTTTAGAATGGCGTAAGGCAGTGCCTCTGCTCCTAGTTGTTATGATTGATTATATAATGGATACTTCATAGCTGGAATATAGTTACACTTTCTTAAAACTGAACATCAAGCTCTGAAAGTCTTATAAAATTAAAGCCTTGTCTAAATTTATCAAAATACATAGAAATATTATACAATTGTGATAATCATTTTTTTCTATCTAAATTCAGTGTATGTGTTTTCTCATGACAACAACATTGCAAATTTAGTGTGAGTTTGTGAATGGTTTTATCATGATTATGTATAAAAGTTAAAGCAAGGCTGTAACAACATAAGATTGTAGTAAGGTTAAGATTATAATAAAAATGAAGAGCTTATTTCCGGTGTTTCAAGTGATTGTAATAATTTTTTAGTACATTCTTTAGTTTGAAAAGCATGTCGGACAAAAAACATGATGAACATCAAGCATGTTGATGATCATTGGTGTGGGCTTCCATTGTTCCAGGCATCAATGGTCAACAATTCAAGTGTCCATGGCACTTCTGTAGAACCTGTTTAAGCAAGGCAGAGGTTCAGTGTTTCCATTGTGACATTGGCTACTGCAAGGACCACTCATGTTTGCTCCCGTCAAGCAAACTGGGCTTTATATGTCCTAGTCACACATAAAGGTTTCTATGAGTATTAACTTCAATATTTTGTTTTCATGTGAGGCTTGTAGGTGGTGTTGAAAATAGATACATTTTTTTTTTCCTTTTAATTTAACACAACAATTTGATACACAGCAATGGAGCATATTTTACAAGTATACAGGGTGACGGAATATAATATGATCTGAGTAAAACAATTTTTAGTGTAATGAGTTTTCTGGTTTTCAGGATTGGATTTATGTATTCTTTTTAATTATATATATTTTTTCTTTTTTGTTATTTTTGTGGTTGGTTTGTTTTAAACAGTTGCAGTAAGGTTTTCTGAGTTGTTGGGATGGCTATATAGTGGTGTTATATAGCTAAAATTTAAAGGACATGTAGTGTAGCAGTTAAGTATAAACATTGCATTTGATTGGAGAGACAGAGAGAGAGAGAGAGAGAGAGAGAGAGAGAGAGAGAGAGAGAGAGACAGAGAGACAGAGAGAGAATACAGCTTATTTAAAGGTCTTCCTGCCAACCAATGGTTGAATGTCCTGTGGGAGTCACCTTGTGCCGTTTTAGAAGCAATTTTCAGACCAGAATTCTCTTCTTTTCTTAGTCATATCTCTGTGGTACAAATTTGGAGAGTGACAGTCTGTTTGCAGTAACTGTACAAAGTACAAAGTATAATATCCTAACATACCTAAATATCAACGTTAATTTGGCCGGAGTCATCGCTTTCTAATTTATTTTCCATTTAAAAAATGGCAGCTGCGGGTTAGTGACGTCACAGCTCACTAGTCCACTCGCGCGGAAACAGGCAAGCTGTGACATCACAAACCCGCAGCTGTCATTTTGTGAATGGTAAATAAATTAGAAATCAATGACTCCGGTTAAATCAACGTTGATATTTAGGTATGTTAGGATATTAAAAAATAGTTGGTAGAGATTAGAGCACGTTGAATTGAAAATTAATAAAACGCGAAAATTCTTTAATTTAAATAGTAAATTGGGACTAGGGATGCAAATCATTATAGCTTGCGCTAAATAAAAATAGACGTTAAAAGGGATGAGGGGTATAGTGTCAATGTAAAATACGATATACCTAACATCTCACGTTCTCACACTACATCAAAGGCACAACATTATAAAACAGTGTCAGACTTACAAACGTGCTCTAATCTCTACCAACTATTTTCTAATTATTTTTTTAAACGTAATTAATACCAACCGCGATGTTTTTTTCCTATATATTATGTTAGGATATTAGACATGTTTTTTGTTCAAAGTGTTCTACACCTTTAAGTTTTCAATAGCACACTAGTGTTTTGTCACTTTCTCTATTTCACACTGGTTTTAAATAGTCAACTTAAAAATTAATGAGGCTTTTTTTATTATTTTTATTTATGTTTATTTAAATATTAAGTGGAAGGGATGGGAAATTATTAGAACTGTAAAAAACTCAAGAAAAATTTAGCACGGGCTGAAATTTTTCAGATTGGTTTGACTTGAAACCAAGGTTCAGCTAGAAATCAAGCTTAAATTTGAAAAATAAGCCAAAGCTCGGGAAGCTCGATATTTAATCCAAAATTTCAAAATGAGCTCTCGAGCCTATGAAGAAAGAAGCTTGTTTTTTTATTATATCGATGGCTCCGCGGAAAACTGAACTATGTATAGTCTCCGCGCGCCTCAAATTTGGAACATCTGCGCTCTCCGCCTCACCTGAAATTGAAGCATCTGTAATAGTGCGCAGGTAAGAGATGCTTCAAATTCAGGTGAGGCGGAGAGTGCAGATGTTCCAAATTTGAGGCGCGCGGAGACTATACATAGTTCAGTTTTCCGCGGAGCCATCGATATTATTTTTTATATAAAAATAATAATGACAAAAGTTGTAAATTCAATAAAATGATTATAAAAGCAGCTTATTTTGCACAATAGAGAGTTAAAAAAACATCATATTAAACAAAAATTACAAACTTTTTTCTTTTGAATCTTCACAACTGTTTTTTTCACTCTTAATTGTTTTCAAAAGCTTTTTTTTTTTTTTAATTTTTTTTTTTTTATTCCAGTCATTTACTCATTCACGGCTTAACTTGAGCTACCTTGTTTTCAAGCTAAAAGCTAAAAACCGGAGTTAAATATTTTCAAAAAAAAAAAAAAAAAAAAAAAAAAAAAAAAACGAGCACTTGTAGATTTTGGCTTAGGCTCGATGGCCCAGCTCGATCCGGTTTAAATTACAGCTCTAACATATGTCTAATATTTGAGATTGCATAAACTTTGTGCATTACTGGATCCACCAAGCTTTGGACAACACAGCTTGCATGAAAAAGAGATGGCTCTAAAATATGTTATATTTATATAATACTTTTTTTTTTCCCCTTCAGTAGACAATACCTGGACAATAACCAGTTGGATTTGTTAACAATTGGGATTTTAATTATTCTAGTAGAATGTGTAGTAATGTTGAGTATTGAATACTTATTTATTATTATTTTGAGACAAAACTGATCACAATTTCAATGTTTTAGCTCTTCTGAAAAAAACTGCAGCTTGACTTAGGCTTCCTCAGTAAGGTAAGATTTCTCTAGTCATTTTATTTGGATAAACAATGAAAATTATCTTAAGTGCAGAAGGTTTATCTCATTGCAAGCGATGCTTTAGGAAAATGGTCCTAAGTTGGAATGGTAGAACAGGGAAATAATAATAATTAAGTGGGGAAGGGAAAAATATATAATGCATTTTTTTTTTTTTTTTTTTTTTTGCTGGTGTTATAATCTATTAAACCACTGAGAAGTGAACTTTACTTGCTCAAAATGACCATTTACCAATCAATATCTATAAATAGTAACTGCACCTTTTAATTTAATCAGCATCCTAACTTTTACTTGCTTTGTTTTCAGGACACCTTTCACATAAATCTGCTGCCATCTACATCAATTCCACAACACTGGAATGTATGCATTTGTTTGTTTGTGAGTCTTGTCACATGTCTCATGAAAGCATGCTCTAGTGTAAGACACATAAAAAAAAATAATAATAATAATAAAAAAAGAAATCAATTGAATCAAATCCATTTAACTAGTACATTGATTAGATATGTATAATAACAACACACAGTTTCAAAGAAATGTTTTGAAGTCTTAATGTAATATCATTTGTGAATAATTATAAAATATTTACATAGGCAAGCCTGCTTGAGAATAATAATAATAAAAAAAAAAAAATGCTTTGTTAATGTTGTCAGTGCTAATGAGCATAAAATATCTAGCAGGCTCATGTCATAACTCAATATCTGACATTGGAACAACTTTTTATATTTTATATAATATTTAAATAAAAAGTGTTTGTATTCTCAATTGTTGACAATTGTTGAGTATAGAACATTTTTGATACTACCATGTATTTAGTTCAAACGTCAAATTTGTTGAACTTTATTGCTTGAATAGATAATAATTATCTGAAATTTTTATCTGCCAACAACTAGATCCCAACCGTATTGTATTGCAAGACACACTGAAGTGTTTTATGTATATAAGTGATGTGATCTTACATTTATAGTTTGTTTTAAATAGTTTTCTGATCAATTTTGTTGTATGGACTGGTAAGTTTTGTTAATGTGTTGCTTAATGTGGAGTCTTAAATTAATGTATTCTATATAATATATACATTGCATTTCCATTCAACAATTTGTTTAAGGAAAAAAAACATTGCGGTTAAGGTTACTAATAAAAAAGATGATAGGAACACATAAATAGATTACGATGGTTGAGAAGGGAGTTAGGTGAACTTATTCGCTGTTACATTTTAACCCTACAGAGAACCCTAAGCAACAGAGAAATTTCAAACCCATGCCGAAATACATATGCACGCAGGGCGTAAATTTACCAGGGAATGGACCCTTGCAAATAAAATCATTACACATAAAAAAAATATTGGGACACTACTCTCCAACAGCTGTCCATGGCTGTCCCTAATTCTCTAACTATTGAGCGGCTAGTACATTTTGAAATTTCTCTCTGTTGCTTGGGTTGCAAGTAAGCTCATCTCTAACTCCCTTCCCAACCATCGTTATCTAATTATATCTTCCTATCTTTTTTATTAGTAGTTTCCATTAATCGATAAAATCATAAAATATTATTTCAATTATTACATAATCATATCAGTATATTTTGAACGACTTACTAGTGCTTCAAAATGTCAACAAAATTGTAATTTAATTCTATTAAGTCAGGTAAAATATCATTCCATTTGTAATGATATATGTTTAAGTGTTAATTTTAGATATGCATATGCATTCACTGAGAATATTAATCATTATCATTTTCAATCTACAAAATATCAAACCTTTGTAATGCGTGTATTTGTTTTTCCTAAGATATGTTATTATAGAATAGATTGTAAGACATAAAAAAATATCAGAGACGCGTGAAAATTATTTTCTTTTAGAAACTTAAAATTTAATCCTGATTTTCATATCTGGATTGCAGTAATCTTAATTGTTACTGTATGAGAAAACATCTTTCATAAGCAATCTCAAACTTTATAATATTATTTCCTAATGTTAAACTTTCCACATCATTTATTTTTCCTTCTTCCCTCATCTGAATTTGTGGAGTAGTATCATAGATTAATAAGAAGGAAATTGACATTACAATTGTTTTATAAAAATTATAATTCATAAAAAAAAATTAAAAAAAAAAAAAAATAAAAAAAAAAAAAAAAAAAATTAAAAAAAAAATCTAGGAACAATTGTTTATTTTGCCGAGATGGCCAAAGCTTGTGGGAATACTTAAATATTGGACAGATTCCCCATCTGCTTATGGACATTTTTCAGTAAAGTACACCTCTTGTTGATGTGTGTTGCTTTTTTTAAAATTAATTTCAAAGGTTTGAAATATATTAGATTTATATTTAGGTTTATTTTGATAGAGACAGCATTTAATATTTGTGATTTGCTACAAATTTATGACAGTAAAATTTTATGTTATTTAGTCATGTTAAAGCTTTATTTATGTCCTACATGCCCTCCATTATATTACTGAAAATAGGTATTGTTTTTGTGTTTTTTTTTTCTACTCGGTGATCTCTAATTAAAACAGTATCTCTTTTGTATATTAAATATGTATATACATAAAAAAAATATATATTAAAATTAGTCGATCATCACTTTTTTTTTCTCTTGCTCGCTACTTTTTTGTATCTGAAAATGGTTTTATTTTGATAAATACACCGTGGGCCCTGATTTGTTGGAAGTTGTCTTCAACTTCAAAAATTGAGCAAAATTTAGTATTTTGAGCCTTCTCATATAATTTAAAATCATAATAAACAGGACTTGATATTATTATTACTGTGGCATGAACTCAACTTCCTACAAATCAGTCAGCTTTAGTTTTATATCCATTATTCGGTGTGAAATTTCATTTTTATTAATTTTAACTTACAAATTCAAATTGTCATTCTTGCATTTTCTGTTTGTTTGTTTGTTTGTTTGTTTGTTTTTTTTTTTTTTGGTTGTACTCATACTTTTAATTTTTAAAATGATGTGAAAATTTCTGAAAATATGAAAGGGGTGAAAAAAGGCATTTACATTTTAAAGTTGAAGGATTGAAATGGTGTTTAAAGTAGTTGGTGACTGACTTGGTGCCTCCATTAGACAAATATTTCCCCACTAATTATTTGTACAAAATTGTCAATTAAGTAAAAAAAAAAATAAAATAAAATAAAAAATAAACGCCAATCTTTTCATAATATTTACTAAATTAAAAAAAAAAAAAAAAAAAAAACCTATTTGGTTCATTTTTTTTTTAAGTTAAAAAAGTTTTAATTTTATGTAACAGTTGTAGCTATAATTTTTACATTTACATGTTATCTTCAAAGTGGAATAACTTAAATTTGCATGTTGGGTTTGGCGTAACTTAACTTTTATGTAACATGTCACCTGTTAATTTGATATTTTGTGACCGTTTCAGTTTGTGAGATATCATCTTGTCACTTGTCACCTACTACTTTAATTGTAAACAAAATAGAGTATGATAAGTAAATAGATTATTCGTTTTCTGCTTGGAAGTTGGTGTCCTTTCTCACCACAATTATAGTAGTTTGTAATGAAATGAGTTTTCTGTAGCTATTTTGTACTTTTTAAGTTTTGTCATTCAAACTTTACTTTTTTGTTTTGTTTTCAATAGGCTTACTCTTGAAATCGAGGTTGTGATTGATTTTTACTTTAAGTAAGCCAAAATAGTACGTCATTCCATAAGCACTTGCTCATTTTGCAATTAGTTTGTAGTGCTAAACTGTAAGCATACCTAAGTTTTTTTTTTTTTTTTTTTTTTTTAGCAAATGTTTGTCTTACAATAATGGGAAAAAAAAAAGAAAGAAAAAAAATTCAAAATATTAAATAAATGATTTACCTATATTAAATGTCAATTTGTAAAATCCTTACATTTAAGAGTATTTGGATAACTGGTTTCTGTGCGTGCTTGTTTGTATTTCATGCATTGGATATTATATGTTTTGACATTTTGTATTGTGTACTGTAATATTAATAACAATAAATTGATGGTCGTTTAATTTTGTCCTCGGATTGTTCCTTAAAAATATTTTTGTTATTATTTCAAAAGCAACCATGCAATGAGTGATAATAGAAAGATTTGATAGAAAAACACTTGGATAAGAAAAAATTGGGGAATGGGAGATAGTAATGAGCTTATAGTCTGACAGGGATGCTGTGGTGAAGAAAATAATTTCTAAACAAAAAATATTAATGAATAGAGCATTACTTCAGCATAATAATTATGTAAACCCAACATCAAAGACAATGCCGCTTCCTAAAGAATTCATACACGATTTTCAGAGTATTTGACAACATATTTCTACCCCTTTTCTTTTGGAAGCAGTATTGTCTTTGTTGTTGGGTTTACGGTGGCCGTCAGTGTACTGGCAGCGCATATTGCTCTGTACAAAGCAAGCTTCATAAAAAAAAAAAAAAAGAAAAGGGAATTGTGGCTTGTATTTGGTTTAGACAGTGCGCGCATAGTGCATAGCACACTGTCATTTTCAGCACCTCATCTCTAGTAAGGTATTTCTATATAGATAGGTAATCCAAAGATAATATCGTTATTCAATTTTCTGTTGCCTTTAATTTTATTCTATCCTGGAAGTCATATTTTGCTACCCATTTGATCAATGTAATTTTGACCCGCAATACATGGCTCCAGCTGACCAGTACTTTTGAGTAAGATACGTATATTTAGATAGGTACAGTATACCGCGAAAATAATATCCCCCTCTGTTCCCCATGCCCCTCTGCGTTGCCAAACAATGGATGCTCCTATACCTGTAATGTTAATCGAGTGATTTCAGAGCTTTCGTACACTGTCTCCAATGATGTAGATCCTTATTTAATGGTACGTCGTTAAACTTCAATTCTTCAACTTTTATTTTATGTTGCATTTAGATTTTTAGAGTATATCAAATTTAAATGAGAAGTTATTAAAAAAATTTCCTTTTTCCATGAAGTTGCACGAGCAATCTGAAGTCATTCAATATTTCTAATCAGTAAATTGAAGTGATAAAAAATTGAAAGCTATATGTCATAAATTTTTATATTGTAAAGTAATAATTTAGCGATATTTAGCTGACTAAAATTCTTGATTATAAATATTTATAATATAATTACTCAACGAATCCCATTGTTACGTTGCTGACCAGCTGTTTCCTGTTTTGGGGGCGGAGTACCTGTATTTTACCTATCTAAATATACGTATCTTACTTTTCAGCGGGAATCCTCTTTGGATTACATAGTTATCTACTTACATTAATCTCTAGCCATAGACAGCTGTCTCGTTCTTACTGGGACTCTAGAAAAGAGAAGCCCTTGCCTTACCACCAGCCTAGAAGGCTGAAAGAGAAATAATACTATGATTTTAGATAGCATGTGGCCATACTTTACTCTCAGGTATTAGGACAAATACTCAATAATATACAAGCCAGGTAAAAATTGAAACACATTTTAATGTTTTTCTGGTGGATTTTTTTTTAATGATTATAACTAACTACATTACACTATAGCTATCATAAAAGAAAACAATCTTCCCTGATACTCCCTTTAGAGAAGGTGACAAATATATTTTCTTTGGTGACTAGTGGTTGGGGTAATTAAATCATATCGAGTAAAATTAATTTGTCACTTTGATTTGCCAAGTTCCAATGAAAATGTATTTTTGGGGGTAAGATCATAAACATAATGAAAATTCCAATGAGCTTTTAAACACTTAATCTTTATTGTAATTTTAGTGTATAAATATTAATTCAAATCATGTCCAAACACATGTGGCAATATTGCTCTAATCATAACGAAAGGGAATGTGTGGGTCTTTTTTGTCAATTGTGAAAACGCTGGAAGACATTGATAATTCAGCAAACAAGAAAATTAAATAAACAGCAAACTATTATAAAATTAGTGGATTAGTTTAAAAGTTAAGCTTAAATTTCACATTTTTTTCTCTTTATTTCTGTGATTTTCATCCAATTATCAACCTATAACCCTGCTGCACTTTCTTACTAAGAGTGACAAATATGAACTGGGTACAATATATCATATCTATCAATATCATATCAATTTTTGTTGGGAGTGAGTGCAATCAAAAAGTTTGAAAGCTTCAGCTAGCACAGTAAATTACAACGAATGACCATCAACCATAAGAATGTTTTGAATTAATTTTGTTTTATATAATATGTGAAAAAGCCATCGCAGCTGAATAATAGGATATGGAAATAGTGGGAGTTTAAAGGGAATGGGATTCAATTAAATTCACTAGTTAATGCTGGGAGTTTTTTAATGAAAAGAATTTAAAACGACTTGCAAAAACAAACCATACATATATACCAATGACATCACAACCCAACTCCCTATGGCTGAGTCGTGGGAGTTAAACTATTGAATTTAATTAAATCCCATTCCCTTTAACTATCAAAATTAGAGAATTTCGCTTTGTATAAATTTTCAATTCACAGTGCTCTAATTTATCTCCCACTATTTCCATCGTATTATTAATTTTGTTTTGCAAAACATTGCAAAGATTTAATGCATTTTGAAAAAGAGAGGAGGAAAAAAAAAAAAAAAAAAAAAAGAGTCAAACTAGTGAAATCCTAGAAATTTTATGCCATTTCTTTTATGCACCTCCTTTGCTTTCATTTATGCTATAGATATCATGATACATTTTCCAACTATATAGTTGAAATGAGTTTCCAATATACTCAAGACATGCAAAACCTATGTGACAGAACATTATACAATATTTAGGCTTATCTAAAAATTATCGAGAATAATATAATAACTTATGCAGCAGCATACTTGCAGACAGGTTTGTATTCTTATTTTAAAATCATACAAGATTTTAGCTGCATGTGTAAGTCATTTTAGTAAAAAAAAAAAAAAAAAAAAAAAAAAAAAAAAAAAACATTTTTGAGGCAGCACACTATATATAAAGAGAGGCAATCGAATAATTGCATCATATTTCTGATGTGAGATGTAAAGCTTTTGTCGCTTTGTGTATAAATATTAAAATGGTTCTACTTTTAAAACTTATTAGTATGATATGTGCCCAACATTTATTTCATACATCCCACATAAATAATATATAGCGCACAAAATTCATAAATATTTTAATGATTGTGGCTCATTTTAGGATATGTAAAAGTATATTATTTGATATTTATAATATGATTCAAAAGTACATAATGTTTGTAGTATATTTTGGAGGTATGTTATAACAGAGACAGAGCATAATAAAGTATTAATTTTTTTTTTTTTTTTTTTGTTCTCATATTTGAACAATCTTATAGTTTTAGAGATAGGAAATTGAAAAATTTAATATTTATATCCATATAACAAAAAAATAAAAAAAAAAAAAAAAATAAAAAAAAATACTGCTGTATATTTTGACTATAATAACATAACTTATGACTTCAAACTGAAACTTAATATTTTAATTCTATAGGTATATAATAGCAGTATAACTATCTCTTTTAATGATGTGCACAACTACTTACACGTACATTATATATTATAGTTTATTTTGTTGTAAATGTTTGTACTTTTAATATCATTATGTATAAACATTGAATGAAAATTAGTTGACATAGTATATATATATAGGCTATATATATATATATTTAATTGTTCATAATATATATAGCAGTTGCATGGGACCTTGTAAAAAAGTGATTATCATTGTTAGTTAAAATGCATATGTGAACACATTATAAAAATTTAGCAATTCTCTGATAAAGTATAAAAAGTCTGTAAAATACTACTACTATAGCATTATTATACAGAGAGGATAAACAAAATACAAGAAAGAACAAGTCGATCTTGTTGCAAAAATAAAAAAAGGTCTATCTCGTATTTTGTCAGGGGAAGCAAAAGGCCTATCTCGTTCCTGAACGTTATGGAGATGGCGCTCGAGATAGACCTTTTGCTTCCACTGACAAAATACGAGATAGGCCTTTTTTTCGCAACAAGATCGAAGTATAGGTATGAATAAGTAATGTTAGTTGGAAAGCATTATAATGGCTCCCATCCTATATGATTAAAATAGTTTACACAGATTTTTATAAAGTGCTTGCATATATTTTCTGCTATAGTTGTTAAATCATTTATTTTTCTTTGCAGAGAGCATGTAAAAGATGAAATTGTAATATTTTATACCATTTGTATAGTGCATCAGTTTAGAACAAATTTAATAATTTTTATTATTATTATTAATATCAATATTATTATTATTCTAAATTTAGCATTTTTCATAATTTAAAAAGTTGTATATAGTTTTATATTAATGATATTTTGTCTTGAAAGAGAGAGAGAGAGAGAGAGAGAGAGGAGAGAATATGACGAAAGCATTAAAATGTTGTTGAAATTAAAATGTCATTAAAGTTATTGTTCTCACATTGCAATATTTAAAAGGCATTCACAAAAGCCAGTGGGTAAAGGTTACAAAAATAGTAAATGTGATCTCTATGTTACATTACTACAGTCTATTGTTATTGTTTTAAATATTAAATTTAATTGTGGGGAATATGGTTAGGAGAGGGGAGGGGGGGGGGGGGGAAAGCATTTGATTGTGATAACTATAAATAATAATAAAAAATAAAATAACCATTCTCAAACCTTTTATTTTAATACCAGGAAATAATGAAAGGCTCAGAAATGGAAACACAGCATTATAAAAATGTGCCTTATTGCATTACAGATATGTGTATTATATTATTTTGCTCTCACCATGAGTAAATAAAAGCAAGTCATTTTGATTGATACTTATATTAGAGGGGATCGAGCAAACCTGTACTATATCATAAAATGACAAAAAATATAACTAATAAAAAATAAATACATAAAATAATAATTTAACTCAATATAATTATTACCATTTCTGCAAGCTGTGTTGGCACATTTAGGAAATTGTTCCTTCTAATGTATAAGAGGATTTATTTATTATTACTTTTGGCTTACATTTGCTTAGTGTGTCCATTTCATTTGCTTTGAAACAGAAAACAATTCAATCAAATTAATAAAAAATAAGGCTATAAAGTAAAAAATAAAAATGTTAAAAATTAAAATTTTAAATTAATAAATATATTTAAAGAAAATATTTATTCTTTCTATAGAAAAAAGAATAAATTATTTTTGTAGTTTGATATTATTTCAGGATATTTACACAGCTTTGCTCCACAATCCCCTTTTTTTGTTGCTAACACTTAAATCTATACTTGACCTAATTTAGAATATTATTCTACCTGAGGGGTCATCAACATCACACATTTAATATCATTACTATCTTTTCATTATTATTTTTAAAATGAGAGTATTTATTTAACAGAACAAAAAAAAATGTGGTTCAAAAAAATATGATGATGTTAAAAAACAAAATGCAAAATTAAAAATTTTATGAAATGCAAAACTAATCTAATTACAGGTTATTGGGATATGGTTTAAATTTCCTAGTCATAATGCTAGACATTATTATAAAAAATTTAGTATAATGGGAATTATCTGACAAACATGAAATACACACACAAAGCAAAATCCCATCTCTCTTGCCAGAGTGGTATACGCGATTCAGATTATGTACAGTAATAAATTAACATACAACAAACATTATAGTCTATGAGAATTGTCAGTAGCTAGCAAAAGACAAGCATGTACATCTACAGCATTAATATAACATAACAGTATAGCAGCTATTCCAAGATGAGCACGTTCATCCACAGCTGCTGATGATAATGTAGACCCAAGATTTTCATTACATGATAATTTATTAATGTACAATACACAATACCTGAATCAGTTGGATATTGAACGCTCATGCAACTTTATTTTAGAAGCTGATTTTGCTTGTTATGTATCATTTCATATCTGACACATAATTTCCATCCAGTTGGATTTCTGTAAGAAGAAATATTGAGATAAAACCTCAAAGGGTGAATGTAGAGCTGCTATTATTACTCACAACTATGTGTCACAGTTTAAAAATCAGAGCACATAAATGGCACTTTATGTACCATATCAATGTCTTAAGGGGAAAAAAGTGTGTAAATTAGTAATATAATGGAGTTTTTTTTTTTTTCATTAACACACTCTTAACTAACAATAATAACATTAAATAAAATACACAAATATGACATGAATAATAGTGATGGAGTATTCCATTTATGTGAATTTAAGAAAGTTAGGTTACATAATATTACGTCCATTCATCTCCTAATAAACAACTACACAAGGATTTTCCTTTCCTAACTTATACACACACATTCATAAAGAGGGGGTAAAACAAAGCACCAACAATTTAGATTAGTGTAGTAAAAGAGATAATTTTATACACTTTTAAATGGAAAACATTGAATCAAAATATCTCAACAATTGAATAAGCATTTTCTTTTTCTTAACAAATCAAAATTTATTTGAAATACAAACGTAAAAATGTGAAAAATGTTAAATGCAAAAATTTAATTTCAAATGTAACATATTTTTAACACCACAAAAAATTTAATTTTTATTATTATAATAATAATGTAACAGTTTTTTTTTTCTTTTCTTTTCACATCAACATTTTTTCTTTATTCTTCTCATTTACACATACGCAACTTTTGCAGCAATCTACATAAATATAATCAGCCTTATTCTTGCTTAATTTTACTACCAAAATTATTATTTTCAAATGTATAACATTATCAATGTTATTATATATAAGCATCAATTGATTAGTTTTAGTGTTTATTATTATTATTATTACACATATTTTTTCACATTACCATTTATTATGATTCTCAATAACAATCCTTTATACCTACACCAAGAATAATCTATAAATAGTTTTATTTTTAAGTTTTAATTAACAAACCACTAAAGAGCATATCATATGTACGTACAATAGGTTATTGATTGATTGCCTGTAAAGTATATTGTGTGCAATACGTGAATATCGTAAAATTAAAATAAACAACAATATACCATATATATATCTCTGTTTGCTGCATGTGTGAATGAACTTTAAGAAATTAACTTTCACCGTATGTAAAAAAAATTTATAAATATGTAAAAACTTACAACTATGAGGAGAAAATTACAAACAATACACTTGTCTCAAGAAGTGTCGTTTAAATTTAAGAACAAACATGACATTTAAACAAATCCAACAACAGAATTAATAGGAAAACACAACAAAATTAATGATTTACATTCATTTTTGTTGTTGTTATATTTCTTCTCAACATTACAAACTTTTTCAATTATAAAAACAAAAATGCACTCAATTTCATTTTCCCTATTAACTAAACATTATTAAAATTAAGAGTTAGACCCTTGCAATATAATATATACTGCTTGAGAATGAGAAAACTGTGAGAAAATAATATATATTGTATGAATGTGTTTGATTCATTACATTGATGTAGTTGATTGACGTGTTTTAAAAATGATAAGGCAAAAATGTTGATTTCATTGCAAATATGATGTTACTAATAAGGCAAGGCAGAATTTATTCAACATCATATTATATGTACTATAGTTGGCACCAGAAGAGTTTCTATATCCCACACTCTAACACAATATGGAAAAAGATGAGTAGATGTATAATTATTTTATAACAATAAAAAAATGGATATCTCTTCCCTCACCAATAAATACATCTATATATTTAGCAAAAATCTGTGAATTTTAATCCATTTTTGCCTACCTTATTGTCATCGTTTAAAAAAATTAATTTTGCAGATTATTTTCCTACTATCTTATCATCATTTATTATTTTAATACATTCAACATTGAATAGAATTGAATTAAGTGTGTCAAGTCCTTTAAGTTAAAAAATTAATAAGATAATTAATACCACTTGGCCTTGTGTGGTTAATAATAATTTTCAAACATTTTGTGCCTGTTACATTGCTTTTTTTTTTTTTTTTTTTTTTTTTTCCTTCAAAGTCTCGTAGTTTAAGATTGTACAGCTTTGTTTGCCTGTGTGGTGTGTTAAACTGTCCAAGCGACGGTGGTTACAAACCACGGTAGTGCCATGGTAAACACAATGCCAGCACAGATGCCTGTGATAAGAGATGCTGCTCCAAACATGCCCGCAGTCACCACGTGCTGGGGTTCCACCATTCTGAAAAACAACTCAAACTTAAGCAACACATCGTTACACTTCAAGTTGGGGTATTGAAGGCAGTAAAAGTAATACATACATTAGGATATAAAATATATAGGTTACATTATATTAGCTGACTAACCTTGGACAGTACATCATGGCAAGTGAGCTGAAATGACCACTGGTCAAGCCTAGCAACATAGCAGCGACCCAGTAGACCCAATCATTGTCAATGAAGATTGGAAAGACACGCTCCACATTTGCAGGTTGATAGTTGCACACAATGAAGAAAGGAATGAAAAACACTCGGAGAACCACTGGTACAACTAAGTACTTGGGACCAGGCTGGTAAAATTAAAGAAAAACAGTGTTAATGTACACTGTATAATGTACACGCATTTGTATCACATCTAGCTTACCCATTGAATCCAAGCAGATAATGTACTGCCAATCATGGCAGAAACATTGAATGTCAAGAAGCAAGTGACCTCAGTAAAGTACAGAGAGCTGATGAAGAAATCCTCGTTGGATCTCTTGATATCTGCAAAACCATGTTATTTATGTTCAAGTAAATTACATTATAAATACAAGGTTACTTAAGTAACAGATAAGTACCTGAGTGTAAAGCT
The DNA here is from genome assembly GCA_949318235.1 of Ecdyonurus torrentis. Lineage (NCBI taxonomy): Eukaryota > Metazoa > Arthropoda > Insecta > Ephemeroptera > Heptageniidae > Ecdyonurus > Ecdyonurus torrentis. The sequence goes on along the minus strand of OX439127.1, from coordinate 15,269,614 downwards.
GGAAAGATTGCTAGAGTGACAAAAAACACGAAGAAGACATTGAACAGCTGTGGCAAACACTTCTTGAACACAGTGAAATATGGAGTGTGAGGCAACTGTCCCAAGTTAGCTTTCCTCTTCGACTGTAATTCCTTCTGGTTCAACAGCTCGTGATAGCGGTAGAATCTCTGCAAAATTTACCATTAATATAAAATCTTGACATAAAATGCAACCTGCACCAACTGAAACAGTGAAAGTAATACTTACATTGAGAGGCAAGGCAAAGTAAGTATCAAAACAAGCCAGCAAGATGAAGAGAGCTGCTATGAAGTAGTATATGGCAGCAGTGCGAGCATTAGGAGCAACAGTAAGTGAAACAATGCTGATGATGGCAGTCAATGTTCCACTAACATTCTGTCAACAAAACAATAGTAAATAAATTAATAATTCAAAGCAACTTGGTAACGTAAGCAACAATTATGTACTCACAGAGCCTAACACGACAGCACCAGTATACTTAAAAGGTAGTTTTGCAGCCATACCGTACACAGTATTTTGATATATTCCGTTTGCCACTGAAAAAGATAACAGTTGTTTCTTTAATAATGCGTATGTTTTTAAGTTCTTAAAAAAGTAATAACCTTCAAAGAATTAAAGCAAAATTTGTTGACCTAATAAAATTTCACTAAAGCTAAATGACAAATAGACATGATTAACTTACTGTTGAGGATAACGACAGAACCCATAGTGGCCCAGAAGAAAATGCCTGGCCATGATGAGGAATCTACCATTGCCAGAACAACAGTGAAGATGAATACTATTACTTCAATGAAGATACTCCAGACAATACGAGTAGTCAGATTGCCACTGAAATACAATTGGTGCATCAAAAACTCAGCATATAAATAAAGTTAGTTAGGTGATACAGGCAAACAAAAGGTCAACGTTTACCCGTCAAAGTGAACGAACTACACTTTACAAATTTCACTCGAAATGAAAGATCTGCATTAGGTGCTTGTACGCGTTTTAACATGAGAACTAGATGGGGGAACTTGGAATTTGTAAAGTGTAGAACGGTCATTTTTCACAAAATTTGTAAAGTGTAGTTCGGTCACTTCGACGGGTAAGCATCGAGGTTCTTCTTACCCAATTTGCATGAAAATGTTGAGCCAGTTAAAGATAAGACTTGGTACTTGAGCAGCAAAGCCGATGTAAGCAAGGAAATTGGTGGCATAATCTGATTCTTTTCCTGTATATTGCTGGCTCATTTTGTGCTCCACGAAGTACTGAGGACACAAGTTGTATTTTTATTATTATTATTAAAACACCTTTTTTATATATATGTTTTAACAACAATTGACATTTAAAAAGTTAAGTATTTGAATGCAAAAGAAAATATATGCAGATATAATAAAAAAGAAACAAGAAAGAAAACTTACATCCTTGGCAGTAATGAACATATTCCATGGCATCAGAGTACCAATTCCATGCAGAATAAAGGTCAGGTACACTAGGTTGAGTCTGTCAACATAAGAAAAACACTTATAATAAGTAACATTGAAACTAACAATAAAAATAAATACTGGAATCATATTTTAGTTCTTTTGGACAACCTGAAAAACCAGCAATATTTTATCTCATGGGATAATTATTAGAGTGAGCCCACAGTTAATATTTTAGTTTTTAATGTATTTTTATTTTATATGTATGTCATATATATTATTGTATAATATAAATAATTATATTGTTTCTATAAAGTGGCAATTTTAAAAATAGCATTTTTTTTGTTAGTATGTAAGTTTGACGATTGTTTCCAAATGTCTATGTTTTGTAGATGTAAACCTTGGCAGATGCATTGTATTTGTGTACTGATTGTAGGTAGGTCCAATCGGGCAAAGAGTAAGTCTGATGCTGTTTTATAATGTTGTGTCTTTGACGTAGTGTGAGAACGTGAGATGCTAGGCACATCATATTTTATTTTGACACTATACCTCCATCCCTTTAACGTCTACTTTTTAACTAGCTCAAGCTAGAATATTTGATCCCTAGTCCCAATTTACTATTTAAATTAGAGAATTTTCGCGTTTTATTAATTTTCAATTCAACGTGCTCTAATCTCTACCAACTATTTTCTAAATATATTTTTTAAACTTATTAATACTAACCGCGATGGTTTTTTCCTAATACACATGATTGTAGGAGAGAGAAAAAAAAAATTAATTCTTTCCCTTTAAATATGTAATATGCAAACAATTTTTGCGTTCTTCTTTTGTATGTGACATGAGGAAAAATGATGCTGTTATTAAGGTTAGGTATACTTTAGTTATGTTACAATTATTGCATCATATTTAGATAGATAAAAAAAAAAGCGGACAATTTATAGAATAGACCTCCCAAGCTGGGTGAAGTAACACAGACAATCTATTGACATGCATAGTTGGCTGGTAAGCTCATCATGACTCTCAATGCTCTTCTTTGTTCAATTTAAAATAAATACACATACTATGTTTTTATTTTTTTATTGCATATAGGGGTATGCATTTAGTGTCAAGTCGAAATCTATACAATGCCTGAAATATATACTTTCAATAATGTAATGTGCAATGTAATAAAATAATGTAAAATTTTAATTTTCAAATTCCATCTGAAAATGTTCTAAAATTTTAAAGGCATTTAAGAGAAAACCTTAAACCTTCAAATATAATTATAAAAAAAAAAAAAAAAAAAAAAAAAAAAAAAAAAAAAAAAAAAAAAAAAAAGGTATAGATAGCATCATCACATAATTAACTGATGAAGCTATAGAGTAATTTTTTTTCCTTTGTTGTATTTTTAGTGTTGGGGAAATTTTAAAAAGAAAAAAAAATCTGCGTTTTGTTAAAAGGGGACGCATTGTTTAAGTGTGTTTGCAAAACTTCATTGTTCTAATCATGCAAAGGGGGAGAATAATAATACAAAATTCTCATTGCAAAGTATTCCTATTGTCTTAATTTTTTTTTTATATACTGGTACAAATTGTTAGCATTTTTGCCTGCAGAGACGACTCGGTGGAATGAATAATTGACAAGCATATGTTGCCAACTTTTTTTTTTTTTTTTCCCTTCTTCTCTCTACTGCATGAAGATTGAAAGCAAGCAGAATGAAAAGAAAGAAATTAAGAAGCAAGGAATGTTATACAATGTCGGGGGTCTTAATGCAATATTCTACATCGTTCACTGTCTGTAAAAACGGGAGGGAGGGAGGGAGGGAGGATATTTTAATTTTTCCTTTCAAAATATAATTACTTTCTTCATGATGTTCTAATACCGCACGTGTTTCTTTTAATTGTTCACGCGTAACATGCACTTCAGGTAAAAATTACATAAGTATAAAATATTTACTTCAAGAAGGTCAAGAGAGAACAAAAGAAAGAAGTCATTTTTTATAGTAATAATTATAATTGAGCACGCCCTAGTATACTTAGGGTTTAATTTTATGTACAGTACGTACATGATACTTTATAAATTTGGATGAAGTGTTTATATAGTTTGCAACAAGCGTGTTATACAGCGATTCGTGCAACCAATGTTGCTTGTTGCCACCACTATCACGTCTCGTAATCTACTGCTTGTCATGTTTCCATTTCCCACAAGAGCAATCAATATTAACCGAGAGAAAAAAAAGTCTCGCGGTTATAATATATTTTTTAAACAAAATAATATTATTAAACAAATATATAATTCAATAAAAATATACTTCACTTAATAAGATATAAAATTGACAGTCAATAATAAAATTATCATGCAATGCAACTCGATTTAAGGTCAAAACAACATAAAATACTTAACACTTACTGCCAACTTGATTGACCTTTCATGGCCTTCTCTCTCTCTCTCTCTCTCTCTCTCTCTCTCTCTCTCTCTCTCTCTCTCTCTCTCCTTATAAGACCCCCGAGTCAAAATGGTTCCACATTTTAAACCATTTATATTCTAATACATAGTAGCCACTTAGTAATTAAATTTGATTAGACTTTACAAAGAGCAGATTAGTTATACAAACATTTGTCAGCGTCGTGGCTTAATATTTAGCAGCAAGATATTAACGCATTATCACATGTGATTTTTACAAAGGTAAGCGGACCTGTCAACAGGTTGAGGACACAGCGGTTGATATGGCGTCTCCAAGGGTTCGGGTGACACGCAGGTGTCTGGCGCAGTAGCCGCACAGGTTTCTGGCGCCTCGTGAGTCGCGTGCTGCGGTGGTAACAACATGACACCATCCCCCGCCTCACCCCCCACGTCAGCACCCAGGTCTGAACTTATTAATGCTCTAGCTGGATGATACCCTTGAGGAGGATCCCGGCCTCGAACACATGGACTATTATGACGACTAAGGTCTTCGACACTCGCCAATGGTGCATGTTTATTACTTGACCAACCCTGTAAAGGCACTCGCACTAGTAATAAGGGACTCCTTTTGCAACCGTTATCCATTACAAATTGTAAATCTTATTGTACTTGTGTTGTGTCGTCGTCTTTCTGTACTCTCCAACACGAGCCAAATCTTTCCAGTTCACCCCGCGTCGTTCTCACAGTTCTCTCTTGCGCATCGATCGAACACAACCCTCTCGCCTTTCGCTTTCACAAACACACCCTCTTTTCTCTCTCTCTCTCTCTCTCTGTCATTCACTCGCTGTCTTGCTCTTTCTTTAACATACAGTTTTTAACACCACGCTATAGCGATCGAATCCCGTAAGGTTTTTCAGTTTTACCCTCCCTCTTTGTCACGACCCTTTTTGAGTCATTGAAAACGATGAAAATTGTAAAATTAAATACGAGGGGAGGTGAGTTGACAAATATTATTGACAGCACGTGACAATAACTGCGCTGTCACACAGGCGCGAGCACCGTTACCGCAGCTCGTCACGCGAACGCTGTGCCACGTCAATTGCAAACACAAAATTGTGTCTTTCCACAAATCAACTTGATACCTCACATATTTTATGATAGATGATATTATGTCTCCTCGCCATGGCGTCAACAATTAAGTGTTCCGAAAGCAATGATCCATCACCGCAATAATCATTTATAGGTTATACACACATGAGTTGAGATTGTATTTAATTATCTTACAAATTAACTTACTCAAACTAACTAAACGCAAACCTGTGAAATATTCATCTATGCGCGAATCAATAAAACTAGGATTATTTTATATAAAATAAATAAAATATAAAAATTTGCACACAAACCAGACGTATACTGAAACATGTGAGTCGGCCCTACATAATATTATATTAATTATATTACAACAAAATATTGGCAATGAACTTGCGACATCTAAAAAAAACAATTTTAACCTACATAATATGTCAACAAAAATCAAAGCTCAGGCAAGATAAATGCATAACACGGAGATTTGTTTGTCTAACCCAGAAGTTAACTTTTTTTTTTTTTTGTCTGTAGATAACATGCGTAGACGGAAATAAATTATATAGCCGAGTTTAATAAGTACAATTTAACATTATAAAAAGTTGTTAACTCGACCCACACGTAGAAGATATAAAAATGTACTACGGTGTAAAGAAATACGATTCCCACATTCGCTTTCTAGGTATACAGCTGTTATTTTAAAGTGTTCTTCAATATTTTAACAACAGGCTCCGAAAATAATGAGTAGATAAATAAAAATGATTAATCTTACTTTTTTGTTGTATTTGAATTGGAATCGACGAATTGAAATCTAATTATAGCTGTTTTAAATCTAAATAATAAATCATATAGCAAATCGCAATTAAATTAAAAAATTAACAAAGAAGTGAAACGGCAATGGCACTACCACTTAATTATCGCTTGGATGTCGTTTCGCAACATAATATGTGAATAAATCTACATCAAATCATATCATAATTAGTTTAACTTCCTATAACTATTCAAATTTATTTTTTAAAACAAAACAAAAAATCTCTCACTCAAGCAACTTTGCGTAGAGAGAGAGAGAGAGAGAGAGAGAGAGAGAGAGAGAGAGAGAGAGAGAGAGAGAGAGAGAGAGAGAGAGAGAGAGAGAGAGAGAGAGAGAGAGAGAGAGAGAGAGAGAGAGAGAGAGAGAGAAGTGTAATAAATATAGTCTCAGAAAATGGAAGTGACGTCACGTGAATATTTCCGCGGAGATTAACATTGTTGTTACCGCAAACTGTAAAAAAAGGGGGTAATAGAATTCTAAATTTGATAAATAATTGAAAAATGAATTGTAGACACAACTGAGAAAATAGATTGGACCAATTAAAAACTCGCGGTGAATTTCCAATGATATCGATTACATTTTTATAAGATAAAAAACGCACTGATTTTTAAATCGAAAAATATGATTTAACAATTATTGTATGCACAAAGTATACACAAGATTTTGATGTTATTACATTTAACCATCAGTCATTCCGCCCGAGTTTTCTTGATCAGAATAACATTGCTAATTTTGCGAGATTTTTTGAATAGTAAAATAAATACACTATCACAATCGTGTGTAGTGTACGTACTGTACAGTATCTGGCTATTTGTGATGTGAAAATCGTTCTATGAAATCATTTTATTGTGAAGTTGTACACACCTAGGAAAGATTGAATTACGATTTGGGTTGTCTCGGCGTGGTTTCTACATTAAGTTGTCTAATTTGCTTAATTCTCGATTGGCATATAATAATAAAATCAACATAATATAAGCATACAATGTTTATATGAGGAATATTAAATTATATTTTATAATTTAAATGTGCACTAATAGGAAATATACACTTTTACACTGACCCTGTTGTTAATCGTGTTTTGCAATTATAACATTTTACATTGCAATTAGGATGTTTTTTTTACGGGTGAAAAAAATAAAAATAATTTTGATGGAAAGAATAAACCAAAGATATTATATGATTTCAAGAAACAATTAAAATCGCAGGGGGAAAGAAAAAAGTGAAAATGAATCAATGAAATACATTCATAAATTATACAAATAAATTTGTATAATCTTCCATTTATAACCTACATATATGTTTCAAACATTTCTAACGCATAATTGATGAATATATTGATGTTTGATTACAATATTTCATTTCCATATAACATACTCCTCAAAGTCGACCAAACAATCTACAACACTATAACAACATAAGGGTCAGAGAAAGATATACCGAGAGATACACGCTACACTGGCCTCAAAATTAACATTATTCTGTATTATTCATGTGTGTAAAATTCATGTTTGGGCGTTCAAAAATCACATACCAGACTATAATGATAATAATAACTAATACAAAAAAGAATAAGGTCCGCCTAAAATGTATATAAGCACACTACTATATAATATATATATTATATACATAAACACTACAGAAAATGTATTGTACAGTGCAGCTTTTAAATCAAGAGCGCACACAGTTTGAGCGCCCACCCACGCTATATTGTTTTACGATGAACGCGTATGTTTGTTCAACGCAGTGTATTTAAATCAGTGTGCTACAAAGCTATTAACAATGATACTAAAATTAAAAGGTGCCTTTTAGATTTACACATTCTTAACAGACCACGAGTTCATTGAATCTATACACAGAGAACGGTGAAGGACAATTTTCAAAGCTGTATAAATTATGCTTATAAATTTAATATCACTGTTAACTACATTAAAGGCGTAGAACACCGTGAACAAAAAAGTTGTGTAATATCCTAACAAACCTGAAAATCAACGTTGATTTGGAAGGAGTCATTGATTTCTAATTTATTTTCCTTTCAAAAATGCCACTGGCGGTCACAGCTCGCCCGGTTTACGCGCGTAAAACAAGCGAGCTGTGACGTCAGTGACCGCCAGCGGCATTTTGTGAATGGCAAATAAATTAGAAATCAATGACTTCGGCCAAATCAACGTTGCTTTTCAGGTTTTTTAGGATATCACACAACCTTTTTGTTCAAGGTGTTCTACGCCTTTAATGAATAACATAAATCATTTATTTTATAAACAATTAAGTGATAAAATATTAGGACTATAGAAATCTATCAAACTGAAAATTTTAGACAATTTATGTGTAACTCAATGAAATGCCCTTTGCTTAAAATTATCTGCAGAGTAAATCAAGAATTGTTTTTGTTTCATTAATACAATATTTTAGTTATATTTGGGTGAAATAATGATAATAAAATCAAGGTAGAAGGAAAGCAATAAATTAAAACACAACTTCATTAATTTATAATTAAGGAGGATCGAGTATTAAAGTAAGCATAGGCAATGAAAATTCTGTAAGTTTTTGAATCGTCATGCAATTAAGTGATTGAGCACAATAAGATTTATGTGACTGTACTTGATATTTTAATATGGAGAAGAATAAATTTAGTAGAAAATTACATCCATTGCTTAACATTACACTAGCCCCTATGGGTTTAGTCCGCAAGAAAATTACATTAATAACACTAATTACAGTAATAGCGCGCGCGCATATATATATATATATATATATATATATATATATATATATATATATATATATATATATATATAATATATATATTATATATAACAATAACAAGAGAATGCAATCCAGGAAGCAGCAAATATAACTCATAAGTTAAGTGTATAAATGGAAGCAAAATCGAGCATTTGCTTTATAATGATGATTTACTTTTTAATTGATAAACCGCTTATCAATGTGATTAAATTTAGGGTCAAAGCAAAATGAATGTTGTTTTTCATTTTTTGTATTGAATATTGGTATCAAAACATCCGAAATTGTCCTATCTATATCATATTATAATATTATGTATATGTGTGTAACATATAAATAATATTCAATGCAGGAACAAAGAACAAAAAAATGCACAGAAAAAAAAAATATATATATAAGTTGACTTCTTGGCAGCAGCTTTGTCATTAAAAAAAAATTATTTTTGAGAACTCGTGTGTTTAAAAATAAATACCTTTTTTATAGTTTTGTACACACACGTATAACTACACTTCTAAAGCTCGATTATTTTAGAACAAATTGCATGAATCCTATGGATAAGCTCAAAAAAATCAAAAGTAATCATGACAATCATACGAGCTTAACATTTGAAAGCAATTAAGTGGAAGAAATAAATTTTTAATCCAAAGTAAGGTACGCTTATACTCTCACCATTAATTATTTTTTTTTTTAATGTTCAACACGTGTTCCAAGCACCACATGCGTATATTATTTGTTTGATAAAAACCTGATTATTACGTAATATTGAATACATTGTTACCAGTCTACAAATATAGCTCTTGGCTTATTATTTTTACTCACCGATCATGTGGTGGGTTCATTTCGAGATCTGCTTGTTCCATGGTGACTCCTCGGAAATTGAGTTCGTCGTTTGGAAGATTGCTCTCCTCCCAGCTTGGTGTGAGTTTAACTGGTTCCGCGCCCGCCGCTAGTACCGCTGCCACTGCTCCTCCGCCCCCTCCTCCTCGTGCTGCTGCTGCTGGCTGCAAAAAGGGACGCCTCTCTGCCGAAGCCACGTCAGGGGGCTGCTGTCCCTCACCACGAGGAGCTTCGGGAGACGCTGCACAACAGAAGGGCATTCATAATCATCATATAAACTTCATTTCAATCATCGCTCTACAGGCAACTCGTTTGCTTGTCAATTTCGCAAGCAAATTACTACAAAGCGAGTTATACATTCTTTTTCTTTTTTTTTCTCTCTCTCTCCGGCGTGGACAAAATTATGTTCCCAAAATTAAGTTTTTGTGATGACTGATGAGTTAAAGGATTGCGCATATGATTTTATAGCCTATACTGGCAACATTATTAAATGGACATTGAAGTGCAAGTGCATATAGTTCCAAAACTGCTTATTGCTTTGCATCTGATACATAATAATATCAAGAGAGAAAGATTTCAATACAAAACACTTGTTTTGTTTGTTTTATTGTTAAATTTATATATAATGAATGAATATTTACTATGAAAAAACGTCACTTCTTGGACTCTTTCAATTACGTACGGTATGGGAAAATAACACATTTTGACAGTTTAAAAAAACTTCGCAATATTTTTGAGAGCATTGCTGCTGTCAACAGGTTGAATTGGATTTTCAAGTATGTGAAAATAATAAATAATAATATATAACCAAATTTCCCAAGGAAATAGCCAAAAACCACGTTTGTCCTATGCTGACTGCTGAGCAATGTTATTCATTGATCCAGTATGGCGTCGAAGCGCATTAAGTATGACGTCAGACCAAAACTGTTAAAATTGCCCTGAAAATTCAGACATTTTCTCGGGGGGGGGGGGGGGGGGGGGAAAGGCACACGCTCGATAAGTGCAAAATAAAATATCACACACACACACACATGTTTTTTCACCTCTTGTACATATTCTTATTTATTTATTCCTGTATTCTTTTATTAATCTAAACAACCGCGCAGAATAAAATAAAACTATACCAAAATCTTTGCGTCATATTTTCAATGTTAATCGTGCTATATAGAGGCTTTAATAGTTAGACAAAGGGGGAGAGGTAAGATAACTGGTACGAGTATGCAAATATGGTTTTATAATTTTATCCAATCATATTAATTCCATAGTAATATGCACCTGCTACAGTCTCTACGAGTCGCATATGTTAATCTTGCAGCATCGTTTTAGGGGAGGAGGAGTTGCTATTTTTTTTTTAATTATATTATTAACATCGACAATTTTATAGATACTTCCCATCGTTAATGGAATTTATCTTAAATAAAATTATCTAAATATTAAATGGGTGGTGGGGATGATGTCCCCATCTGAGTATTTTTTTTCAAGAGAACGACGTTTACTGTAATTATTTTATTAAATATAAGCTATTCACGGATCATTTTACACATTTCGGCTCATATCAAAATTACGGATATACAGTATATAAAATATATGGCTATGTATTGTCTACTGTAGCATTGAAGTGACCAGTATATTGCAGTTACGGTAAATTAAAGCGTAATTTTAATACGATGTAATATTATAACAAAGTACCTACGCTCACTTCTTTACTATAAAAAATTTTGATCCTTCTAAGACGACCTTAATTAACAAAGACATATCATTATAATAATAAAATCCAGCCCCCTGCAAAACAATAAGGTTGAGGATTATTTGTAAAGTTATTAACAATAAGACAAAAATATGTATACTGTGAATTTATATTCTGTTGACTGTTTCAACATAAAATAATAATACTAAATATTACTCTGAACGATTATTTGTGCAAGTCATTCTTCAGAAACCAAATTAAAAGTTACTATAAAAACTATCCAATCTGCATGACCATATAATACAGACACAGACACTTTGAAGCTTGTTGTGTAATAAAAATTTAGCATTTATCACTGCGGTAGGATAACATTGCAATATACATATTACCATATAGTCATATAATATAAATAAATATACATATTATAAATTTTCATTGCTGCGGAATGATTTTTAGTATTTTTACGTTATAAATGCAAGCAAAATTTTGTGTCATCTTATTATGCATATCATAAAAGGACTTCATCTTGCAAACTTGGCGGTAAATAAAACATGCATATGTAATATAAAAAAGAGCACACAGAACAGTTTTGAGATACAAAGTAGAAGTGCCTAGTGTTAGAAAGATAACATTATCAAAGTAGAGCATACACAAAAAGCATATTGTTAACCTTGCTCATATATATCAAGTAATATTTTGCAGCATCTCAAACTCACACCTACTTCTAAATATACTGACGGGATTATTCTTTATCAAAATTTAAGCAAATAATATGAAATAAATAAATAAATAAAAGGAAAGAGATATAATAATAATACGGGAAGGGCGTAAATAATGCCATAGAAATTAATTACAAATAAATATCAAAATTAACACACCACGATGTATTCTACAAATTTTCTATAAATTGAAAATAAAATCATTGAATTGTAAACTTTTATGATGTCTTTCAAACACGTAAATATATAGAATTATTCACAGCTATTCCAAGTCGTATATGTAAAAATTGGATTTGGGTAACATTATTTATGATTATTTGATGTTATCATAAACTAATGTAAACTGAAAATATAAATAATCCTCTAACAAGAAACTTCAGTATAATATAGCGACTAGCAGTTCACAAAGTCTGACTGCGAACAAATATTACTTGCATAGTGATACTGTGACATGAAAGAATAACTCATATACTGTAAACTACACATAATATATAAGATATAAGGTACCGCAACGAAATCATAAAATTTCACAACTATACACTGAAATGCATTACTAAAATTGAAAGTTATTCATTTCGTTTCGGTACATATAAGGTTAGTATTTTAAAAATTTAGCCCTTTATACAGTATAAAGTTTCAATATGTTCAATTGTTAAACAATATATTATTATAATCTTATCGTTTTACCTAAAAAATTGTAACAGGGATAGCTGACACAATTAGCTTAAAAATGATACCAAATTTGATCAAAATCTGAAGAGAAAAGACTTCACTTATTGTCAAACAACTGCTATAGTTTCAAAAATGTGTTAACCGACGTTGCTATGCCATTACTAGGGATCGGCATTGAGAATTTTTGTCAAGTTTCAGGACTTTTAAATTTAAGGGTTCATATACTAACTTGTAAGTACTATAGCAGGGTTTCTAGTAGTTTTTCAATATCATTTTTCCTGCATTTTCAAGGTATATTTTTACTTTTCAAGGAATATATTTGATGATAATAATATAGGAATTAACTAATTTTAGGATACCGTAGTAAGAAAAATAAATGAACAATTTAATGTTATACTTTTATAAAACACTGTCCACAGCAAAGTAAACTTGCTACACTTCACTACACTTTTTACTACAAAAGTAAAATAAAACTCCCAAACTTTTTTTAATTTCGGTACTTTCCCTAAAAGCCATATTATCGAGGAAAAAAATAGAGGCCCCTCAATGGGAATAGTTTCATAAAAATGCGGAATTTTATTCAAAATTCGTTTCTTTTTATATTTATATAATAATGATGATGTTTTTATACATCAAAAATAAAAACTCAAGTTTTTTTTTGTCATTTTTACTGCATTTTCAAGGGTTTTCCAGGGGGGGGGGGGGTCAAATTTCCTGCATTTTCCAGGTTACTAGAAACCCTGCTATAGCGCGTACTAAATCTTATTCACTATGTAAAGCAATAACATTTGACTTTATGAAAAACGAGACATAAATTGGTGTTGGCCCTAGCGTTTACAGGTTAATATTGCGCAAACAAAGGGTATAGATAGAAAAAAAAAGTGTGATTCGACAGTAAAATCAAATAATTCTGAAAATTTAAAGAAAGTTTGTCTAGCAGTAAATGTTGTATCATTTAAACTGAAAAAATATAACTCAAAGATCCAAAGACGCACTTCATGTAACGTTTCTTTTTTCTCTTCTTTTCTTTAAAAACAAAAACTTAGTTTGCAGATCAGTGTATGAATGAAGCACATAATACAGTATGCACGTAATACTCATCCGAGTGTAAATGAAAAGGTCGTATCAGATATTCCCAAGTTTTTGAAGTTTGGTTTGTTGGTTCGGAAACAAAATGCAAAAAAAAAAAAAAAAAAAAAAAAAAAAAGCAATACGTATTGCCAATTAATTAATAACTAATTATAGTCATCCTACTATAGTAAAAATTTTATCACCATAAAAGTTAGCTCACAATTAATTAAATTTAATTAGTAAACAAAAGTGTCCTATTTTTATACTTTGTTCAAAGATGTGAGCTTACAAGTCGCCATGTGTAATACATCAAAAGAGTAAAAAATTCGTTTAGCTCAAATAAAATACAATAATTATTAATAAGTCATTTTCAGAAAACAAGAGTTGCACCTCTAACATTTTTTAGCTTCGAGACCCTATGAAATCGCAAGATCTTTTTTTTTTTTTTTTTTTTGGGGGGGGGGGGGGTTATAAGAAAAAAATGTTGACTTAATTTTATAAATTAGTATCATATTACATCCCATTATGCCTTAATATGATTTAGATTTTAAAAAATCATCAACATTAAATGGTTTCTTGGAAAATACATTTGCTTACGTTTTTGAACACGTGCAAAAATATGATGAACTTCTGTTTATTAATTAATTGTGAGCTAATTGCTTGCGATTAAAATTTTAACATGTAGTGTGTTACACAGACCGTAAACACAAAAGTGATGCCGAAGTGAAGTGTTTCCGAAATTAAATGATTGAAACAGCAGGAAATCGGGAATATCTAATCCGCCAGATTCATTTTACCCTGACAAATGTAATTAGGTGTCATTAAAATGATGTATTATGTTTTTATTTTATACATTTTCAAATATTTAAATATAATATGAAAAGAAGTTTCTTAAGTTTCCTGATACGAAATTTAGAAAGACCGCTGTAATACAAATTAATATAGAGATAAATATAACTTCACTTCCTTCGTAAAGTTATTGATTTTTATTCATCTTATACGCTGGAAATGAATTTGAGTAGGTGTTAGCTTCGTGATTAGAACTCTGATAACCCTTCATCGCTTCCAATGCGATGTCAATCATTTATATTTTATAGCAATGGCTTCCTTTTCCCCTTGAACACGAAGAAGTAAACGAAGCAAGAGTATGTTGTTGTTGTTTTCTCTTTCTCATACATAAAAATTTAAAAGCGTAGAACACCTTGCAACAAAAAACTTGCCAAAAATTCTTATCTAAATATCAACGTTAATTTGGCCGGAGTCATTGACTTCTAATTTGTTTTCCATTTCCGAAATGTCAGTTGCGGGTTTATGACGTCACAGCTCGCTTGTTTCCGCGCGGCTGGACCAGGCGAGCTGTGACGTCATAAACCCGCAACTGACATTTTGTGAATCGGATAGTAGGTAAGTTTTTTGTTCAACGTGTGTTCTACGCCTTTAAGTTTTAAATTTTTATTGAATAAATATATAAATAATCTACAAAATTGGGTATACAGAAGTACATATACTTATATGCGCATATATTGATATAATATCAATATAAAATGTCACTATACTAAAAGCCAAACAATAGTTTGTCAAGCTATAAATAATAATTGAATAATAATTTTTAAAATGAAGAAGGTCTAAAGGTCCATCCATTCAATCAATTATTTCATCAAAAAGAATTCTACGTTATAGAATTCTCGTCGGCCTCTGTGACCTCTGTCAAGTGGGTAATACTAGTAAAGATGCTACGATAGATACGCTTGTCATCATTTGCGTGTTATGCTATCGTGAATAAGCATGAACGGACGATAATAATAATATCTCGTTCCAATTAAAAGTTGTATTTTTTTTTTTTAGCAGATAGGGTTGATAATAAATAAATAAATAAAATATATAACATGTTAAATGTGTAGGATTGATCAGCTTACTATTGTTTAATGCTTCGTGTTGCATGGTGGTCATGCTAGTTACTTGTAATGATCCATATCCATAATTAAGGAAGGATGAATCTGAAAGCATTCAATTACGACGCTGTATTGTATTACAGTTAACCGGGGTAACTTTGAACGCCTGGGATGACTTTCAACACCTGATTATCTCTACTCTGGGCACTCAATTCAAAATTTTGAGATACGCCATTGAGATCAAAAGTACATTTGAGCTACTATAGTAATATAATTCAATTTTCTAAAGTCAGGCCCCAAGACAGATAATTGGGTGTTCAAAGCCAAGCCGGGCGTTCAAAGTCACCCTTAATAACTGTGATTTATATTTTTTTAATGTATAATATGTATTACTATGCTAATTTGAATATAAGCTTATATACATTATTATATTGTAGAAAAAAAAATGCTGTAAAAATTCTAAGCACATTGATATTTAAATTCAAACGCCATTTATTTCGTGAGGCAGACGCGTGACAGACGGCAGGTGTGGAGGACGTGGAGGTACAATAATGACGCGACAAGTTCACGTCGCTCGCTTGTACAAAGAAAGAATACTGACAGCTAGCAGAGTGGCAGTGCTGTCGTGGAGGCTCGAAATAACCCCTTGAAAACTTACGTATACGAGAGAGAGAGAGAGAGAGAGAGAGAGAGAGAGAGAGAGAGAGAGAGAGAGAGAGAGAGAGAGAGAGAGAGAGAGAGAGAGAGAGAGAGAGAGAGAGAGAGAGAGAGAGAGAGAGAGAGGAATAAAATAATAATGATTTATTAATAATAATGTAATGAATGTATCTGTATAATAACACTTATCTAAGTCAGTCTGGATTCATAGATAAAAGTCTACATTCATTAAAAAAGCAGAAACTCTACTCTTTCACTTGCATACAAAATCTTGAAAGAATACTGGATAGATTTTATACACGCCTCTTCAAAATCTAGAGGCCTACGCCCTCGCCCTCTCTCTCTTGGCTCCATGCCGCCTTTCTCACTTACACAAGCTGTAACTGAGAAAAAAAAATTATGAAAATAATTGCTTTCACTAACCAAAATGAGAGAGAGAGAGAGAGAGAGAGAGAGAGAGAGAGAGAGAGAGAGAGAGAGAGAGAAAGAAAGAAAGAAAGAAAGAGAGAAAGAAAGAAAGAAAGAAAGAAAGAAAGAAAGAAAGAAAGAAAGAAAGAAAGAAAGAAAGAAAGAAAGAAAGAAAGAAAGAAAGAAAGAAAGAAAGAAAGAAAGAAAGAAAGAAAGAAAGAAAGAAAGAAAGAAAGAAAGAAAGAAAGAAAGAAAGAAAGAAAGAAAAGAAAGTAAGAAAATTAATCTTTGAAGTAAACAAATAAGTACTCTATACTTAACACTCTGACAATCGCATTTTAACACTGTGATGTTTACGAAACAGTAGTATAGTTACTCATCAACTGTCCATCTGTCATTTTAGACTAATGAGTTCAGTAATATCTGTGTCAGAAAAATTTGTTGTTTGTGGATATGCAGCTACGAGTTAACATAGCATATTTTTATTTCACTGCTCTGTTTGCCTTATAGCAAAACATACAGTCAGATTAAGGTCCGCGGTTTCAAATTAACCCTGACCCTACCTGTGCGCAACTCGGTTCCCCACTGCAAGACACAGTGAGGTCTATTTGACTGGTGGTTATTCCAGTATTATTTCTGCAGTGATCATTCATGTTATATAATGCCCCAATAATAATAAATATAAAACTGTCAGTTTCATGTAAGCACGTTCTAAAATGGGTACTTAAGAAGGTCCAGGTTTCATGTAAAACTTATTTTATATTAGTTAAAATATGGTTTTAATGAATTAATTTCTAATGGTTTTTATTGTTCTTTTTTAAAACTATTCTGTTAAACTTATTTAAATTATCAGAGTATATAAATATACTGTGTGTATGTATATAGGGTCTATGCATTCATGTTAAAGTCGACGCCATGTTGGATAACTCAATAACATGGGTGGCATAGGAAAATAAATCATTTTGCCAGTTTAAAACCACTATGCAATATTTTTGAGAGCATTGATGGTGTAAATATGTTGAATTAGTATCTCAAGTATGTGAGAAAAATAACAATAACAAAAAAATGAACCGATTTCCCAAAGAAAATTGGCTTAAATGAAGTTTGTCCTATGCTGAGCAATGTTATTCACTACTCCAGTATGGCCTCCAAGCGCAATAAATATGACGTCATCCGCATACACCCTATATATATCGATGCTTACCCGTCGAAGTGAACGAACTACACTTTACAAATTTCACTCAAAATGAACGATCTGCGTTTGGCGCTTCTACGCATTTAACATGAGAACTAGATGGGGGAACTTGGAATTTGTAAAGTGTAGAACGTTCATTTTCCCCCAAATTTGTAAAGCGTAGTTTGTTCACTTCGACGGGTAAGCATCGATATATATATATATATATATATATATAGAAGATCGTGCAACTATTTACAGAAGAATGAGGTACGTACATTAAAAAAAGCACATAAGTTAAGAAGTACATATAAGTTATAACATAAACACTAAAGTAGTCTTGATGAACATATTTGTTTAGTAGAAGTTTAAACGTCTGTGTATACAATGGAATAGAAGATCTGTAGCCTCTAAACTTCAACAAAATTTCACCAGATTTTCTGAGCCACATTTTAACTACTACCATACAAAATAATGGTACTGATCTCTCTTCGTTTTTTTATTATTATTATTATCCAACATATGTTTTAGTTTTTGTTGTTTAAAAATGACATTTATCAAATAGTATAGTTCTATCAGCGGAGTTACCTTTCTCAAGCACAAATAATTTGTGCACATGATAATATGAAATTTATGATTAATGAAAATATCTTAAAGCCATAGACAACATGAAACAACATTGTACTTTTTAATGATCAAACACAAAATGGGATCTACAAAACTGATAACAGTTTTTAACAGAATGTAAATGTTGCACAACAAGAGAGCGTGAAAAAACTTTGAAGTAATACCATTTGCTTGAATATTTCTGTTTATGACATGATGTCCGAAACAGGCAAAAATTAATATACAAATGTTGTGCGGGTTGCATAAATCGAATTTTTCTGATCACTTCTACAGTTGGGTTATGAGACCAACTAACGTTATTTATGTAAGTCCCTTATGTTACACCCTTCTACATGCCATTTCTTAACTCCGCTCCATTTTTTTCATTATTATTTTAGAGCATTGTTAAACTTAGGGTTATTACTGTTTATTAGTCATTAATGGTACACACCCAAGTTTTTTTTTCTTTTTATCTTTTTATTATTTACAGTATAATACATAATTAGTAGTACTCATAATAATGATTAATTTAATTATAAGCCACTGTAGAAAATTAATAACAAGAGTACCAGCAAAAAGAAAAAAAAAAAAAAAAGAAAAAGAAAGAAAGAAAAAAAGAAAGAAAGAAAAAGAAAAAGAAAAAAGAAAAAAAGACAATATATATATATACAGATATATATATATATATATATATATATATATATATATATATATATATATATATATATATATATATATATATATATATATATATCGAGGGTGCTCCGCTATAATGTCCTAAGTCCACTTGACCTTGAAAAATAAAAAATCGTCGGATCAACCCCAAATTTTGGATTTATCCATTTCAGGTCATTTGCAGCAAAAAATATTTTTCAAGGTCAAATGGACTTAGGACATTATAGCGGAGCACCCTCGATATATATATATATATATATATATATATATATATATATATATATATATATATATATATATATATATATATATATATATATATATATATATATATATATCAATGTTGTTGCGAGCAATATATGTAACTCGTTTTTTTGTCACACAAAGCAAAATGTCTATCTCGGTATTTGTCACGCATAGCAATATGTAATTCTCATTTTTTTGTCAAGCTAAGCAAAATGTGTAAGTCGTTTCCAAACGTAATGGAAATGGCGCTCGACTTACACATATTGGTTCGGGTGACAAAAAACGAGTTACACATTTTGCTCGCAACAACATCGATGTGCAAACTTTCACTTTTCCCTATCTCATGAGGCACAGAGCACTTTGAATGCGGGTCTGTGATATGCTTTCAATTTCACCCCGGTTGACTGTTTTATGTATATCCCTCATCATGACACCATAGCTTCATTTAGAGGAGGTGGGACTGGACAAACTTTTCAGTAATTCTTTCCTGTCTCCAGAATCTATTATAACCACTCTCATCTTATGTATATATCTCGTATATATATCCATGAACTGAACACAGGACTTTGTATGTACTTAAGAGATAGGCTAACCACAAAAACAATGGACTATACAAATACTGATAACACCTAACTTTGTTGATCTAATGGAACTCAAAGCATGTTACACAATGTGACTGTCTATAACTCAATATGCGTACACAATAATTTATTGATCAGAAAAATAATATCGACATTTACCCTATTTATATTAACTACAACTACACTAAAATTATTATTTTAAATTAAGTAATACATAAGTAGGGACCGGATTTTCAGTTGCAAATGTCTGCTTGCACCTGCAAGTTTGGTTGCTCCTCGTACCGCACAACAATTTACTAAATATTTATAAATTTTGGTTCATTCCAGGTATTTTGAGGTAAATTACAGGTAGATAGGAAATATTTTACAAATTGATAATAAGTTGTGCAGCAGGAAAAGTAACTGCTGTTTTTGCAGGGGCAAGCAGACATTTGCAACTGAAAATCCGGTCCCTATAATTAAGCATCAAGAATTTTTTACCAAATGGTAAATTTGAAATATTCATTTCAAGTTTCAGCAAGATTGTAATGGTACTATATATTTATCGTTTTGGTTATTATTATCATTTATACAAATTACGTATGCTAACTTAAATTGTAACTTTTTTTTCCCATATAGCGATTACTATTTACTATTTACTGTTTCTGTATGTCCTCTTATTCAAGAGGACTCTAGAGTAGTGACAGAGGCAGAGCAAAACAACAATAACCCATAGACTCTGGTATCACAAAGAAACTAGGCACCAACTACCCTTAGGGTGTTTAGGTTAGGATGTTTGAAAAGTAAGTAGAAGTTCTGATATAAAAAGAAGGGAGCATTACAGCTGTGGCCTGTTATTTGGCCTGTCCAAAAATAATAGGGAGGGAGAAACCACAGAAAACTACATGCTTGGAGAGCTAACATATTATGATTTAACTTGAATGCCTGACCAACCTGTAACACAATAGTGTTGCTCATTAGCTGTGTTTTCTTGCACTAAAAAAAGTGGATTGCATTTGAATAACCATAGATGATCATCATTTTAAGAGCAGAAAACAGGGTTTACAAACAGCATTAATGATAGCTGTTGCAATGAGTAAAATAATTTTGTTGGCATAATGGTGTTAATTATACATAAAATATACGAAGAGAATTTTGAAGACCTGTTACCATCGTCTGGCAGACAGAGACAGGACCCATGAATTTTCATTTTATGTATCACTGATTTCAACACAAGTCTATACATATAGTTGTATCAGGTCTGGTATTTGGAGCCCAGAGGAGAGTGGTATTAAGCCTGTGGTTTGGTAAGCCACAGATCATTGTAAGCCCTCTTATTAGAAAGGATTCGTCCTGGCCTACCCCGAAAGGGATTATGGTGTCATGATATGTATGTATTATATGTATGTAGTTGTATCAGCAACACTACAATAACACTAATAACCTATATAGGATATGTATGAGGAATGAATATCTAGGCATTCAGGTTTTTTACATTAAAAATACAAGTTCTTTTTATACTTACATTGCTGTGCAGTGACACTGCCATTAGCTGCTTGTCCTCGGTTACTTAAGAGGTGCTGCCTTTCTGCCGAAGGCATGCGGTTGTAGCTAGCAGCTTGGCTCATTTTTACATAAAAACCTATGACAACATGTTGAACATTGAATTTTAAAGCCTTGCAAATCAAAATTAAATAAATTTGAAGACTTTAAAGGTCTAAAACTACATAAAGCATATAAATTCATAAATGATAATCAAATTTGATCATTCAACAATCCTATAGAAACTAATTTATATCCCAGATTGGAAACAGCGTGATATAAATCTGAGGGATTTTGGGAAATTTAAGCTATTATGTACATACTTTATGTCCAATTTTGGCAATCTTTAAAGATGCTTTTTTTTCTCCCTACTTGAATGGGTACATACTATAGACATAGAGCCTGTATTTATTTAAGTGGGCAGAACAGATCTATTTATTTATTTTAACCATATGAATCTTATGTTGAGTTCTTGTGTTCATATTTATACATACATATAAAATGATACGATATTTACTTGCGATTAACAATTTAGGAAAGTTTTGGTGATTTTCAATGAATACAATTTTTCCACTCGGTTGCGACTAACTTATCAATTTAGGGAATAAACCTTCAAGAACAAGTAGCGGGGGTGAAATTAATAGTCTGCATGAATGAACTAAAGTGACTTTACAGAACAAATATGCAATACATTACATATGAACACCGAATTTGCTGCAGTGGCTGCGCCCATAAAATTCAAATACGAGCATTGATAAATTTGTTAAAGTATACAATATTCTTACCTCATACGATAAAAAAGAAAACTAAATATGTTTCAACAGAACCACACGTGACATAAATTTGTGCTGTGCTTCACTATTTTATAAACACACAACAGCAACGCCCCTTTGCATTGCAACTTTTTTGTCTGACCTTGACAGTGGTTTTTCGCTCCAATTCAGTCTTGGAGCTGTCTTCAGTATAACGCATAATTATTCTTTGAAAGAATTTGCCTGATATATTTTAAGCTACCTGAATATATTTTAACCTCTTAAAAATAATGAATTTTTATTTTATTTTATTAAATAAAATGGCAGATTAAAAACCTTTTCAGATGTAACAGTTGACATTTTTATTTGAATGTTTCTCTCCGAAGCAAGTTGAAGTTAACTTCGTATAGAAAGTGCCACTTTTTTTTATCGATTTGCAATTGCATTTATACAGCGGCATCCGCCATTATTATTCAAAAATAATCTATGCTATCTGCACAATATTCCTTTCAGCATAATACAGCAGGCCGCACCGGCCGCACTGCAAGTAGAGCTATATATAAATTGTTAACTTATAATAAAATGAGTTTATATATGTTTATACAGTGGGTTTTCAAAATGACAAAACCATTTTTTTTTATCATGTATTGTTGAACAATCATAAACTGAATACAAACACATAACATAAAAAAGTTTTTTTTTAAAGTTAATATTGTTTTGGCATAGTTTGATTCATAAAACATAAAGTACAATGTGGCACTTTGTTTAAATGGACATGAATGTATGTACATTGTACACTGTAGATTGGTATATCTATAAATCAATATAATTACAAATTTATTTACATGCATTTGGATCGTGAGAGCTATAGGAGCAATGACGTTTCCCAGTAAACCATATTATACGGAAATATACATGGCAAGTACTTTTTATTATAAAACTACGTGAAAAGCAGGGGCGGATCCAGGAATTGTGTTTGGGGGGGGCGATCTCCTAGAAAATTAACAATGTAGGACCGGGGGGGGGGGGGGGGTAGCGCGCCGCAGGCGAAAAATTTTATTTGGCCACGCCCCTTTCTGGAAAATATTGCAAAATTAGTATGCCTTTGAAAAAATATTCTTGAATTGCAAAATTTTTGATTTGGTAGTTTTTTTTTTTTTTTTTTTTTTTTTTTTTATGTAAGCCAAAAAAAAAAAAGTAAAAGTTGGACAAATGATTTCTGAAATATTTTCTATTTTCATCTCTTTGTAAAATTATTAATGTTATTTCACTGAAAAAAAAAAAAAAAAAAAAAAAACTTGAAAAAAAACTTGAAAAAAAAAGAGCAAAATTTAAATAAATTATTAATATTGTGTATTATTTTATTTTTATTAATTTATTTTTTATTATTATTTTTTTATACACCAATTTACTAAAAATTGTTTTGCAATTTTTCAAACTATTATCGATATTGTAAAACATAAAACTTATATTTGGATGGAAAAATATTTTGAGATAAAAATTATAAAATTTACATAAAATTTTTTTTTTTTTTTTTTTTTTAGTTCTTTTCGCGAGCAAACTATTTCGTGGATGTCCAAGTATTAACAGAACTATATCTCTGATATATTACCCTGATGACATGACAACTAGGGGATGTTAAAAAAATTATTTTTTGTTATATTATACTGTATTTACTGTAGTCAGGATTCAAAAGCTTATCCAGCAATAAAAGTTGCGCCGAAGGCGCAAAAAAAATTTTTTTCGACTAAATTTTTTTCAACTTTTGCTCATTTTTTTCCACCCACGTGGGCCGTTTGGGGGGGGCGGTCGCCCCCCACCGCCCCCCCCCTGGATCCGCCCCTGGTGAAAAGTACATGCCCTCAGATTTCTGCATGTGCTTTTCATGTAGTTTACAAAAATGTAATTGAAATGTATTTGACATGTACATGAACAGAGCTTTTAAGAAACCCGAGTGATACAGAATCGCAGACATATATACAGCATTTCCCTCGACAAAGCCTCGACAAGGGGTATTTTGGGTCTATTTTCACAGACATTTCGACGACAAACACAGACACTTGAAAATCTTTCAAAATTTTAAAAAAAAATTATACCTGATATCGCAGAAATATCGCAGACACGTTGGGTCAAACACAGATTTTTCCCAGACACGTTTTTTTCTCAGGGTCATAAAATAAGTGACGTCATTGTCTGCGAAAAATCTGGGATGTGGGTTTGGAGATAGAAATTTTCTCAAAATAAAAAGAGAGAAAACCGTTGAGACTTAGAAAAATTTTAGCTTGCAGTCAAGAGACATATTCAGCAGAGTAAAGACGTGTGTTTATATCTGTGGTAATATTAAAATATTTAATAAAGTGCAGTGCCAGCGTGAATTTCGACGCATGGGATATGAAACAACAGTAAATTACGGGAAGTACAAAATTTTCTTTATCTATTACTGTAAGAATCGTGTACTTTGTGTAAAAGTTGTATGTTTTTATTTTCAGATTTTTGCAGCCGTATCAACTCCGGAGGCTATGCCATACATATGAGACGTAAGCGCCGCACGATGGATTGGGGCTAAAGCGGTGCCAGCGGAGTACATGCGTGATATTCGCAGCAAGTATATTTTAAACACGTATTAATTTATTGTATTTATTAAGTCGAATTACTTTATTTTTATATAGATAATAATGTATAGTAAGTAATATGAAATGTGGCAACAGTGGTACAAGCAACGGAAGCTGAGGAATGTGGGGTGCGAGGGGGTGGAGGGTGGATTTTCGAGGGGGTGGGGAGGGAGAGCCGCAATAAAAAAGTGCGCTGTGTCTGGGATAAAACAGGAATTTGTCTGCGATAAAACAGGTATTTTTCTGGGGTATGTCGAGGTAAAAAAGGTCGCAACCTTTTTTGCTGACCGCGGTAGTAAAAAAACTCATTTACATAAAATGTCCCATTTCAGGGATAAATCTGGGATATGTCGAGGCATGCTTGTCGAGGAAAAAACTGGGTTTTGTCTGCGAATTTTGTTTTACTCGGGAAAGTGCTTGCAAAGTGTTTTTTTTATTTTTACTTGCATGCACTTCACAAGTACATGCAGTGCCAACCAATCAGAAGCGAGTAAAAAATAAAGAGAAAGATAAATATATGTTTTATCTCTATCTTCTATATCATGCGACTATGGCTCAGTGGTAGAGTCTAGGTCTCATGATCGGATGGTCAGAGGTTCGATCCCGAGTGCCGGCTAGGTTGGCAATTGAGGGGAATAAACTTTTTATATATAATAAAAAATCATAAGTGAAGGAAAAGTGCTTGCAAAGCAGAAAGTACTTGCCAAGTACATGACCCAGAGTGACACTCTTACATGGGTCAAGTACTTGTAGCAAGAGCCAGAAAAGTACTTGCAGGAAATCAAGAAATGTACTGGAAAAGTACTTTCCGTGTAAAGTGTGGTTTACTGGGTTACGTATAACTCAAAAGTCATTCAGTTAATTGCCAACAGAATTATTTATAGGTATAGGCCTCCACACAGTAGCTTAAACAGTAGATTATCTCCTGTGAGAATGTCAGATCAAATGCGTGCTACAATTGCGACTAGCGGAGACTGCAGAACTAGATGCCGTCATTTGAAGTAATGTTACGCATCTAGTTCTGCAGTCTCCTCCAGTCACAATTGCAGCTCACATTCGATCTGACATTCTCAGTATACAAGTTAACATACTGTGTAAGCTACTGTGAGGCCTCCATTACGCAGAAAACTCTTATAATTCATTAGAGTTGATAAAATAAATTTGAAGGAAAAGGATAGGAGAAAACCAGATAGGGCCTTACGTACCAGAGTGAGAGTCTATTTCATTGAAAATCTTGGAACGGTGATAAAAAAAATACAGTTAAATGATTGCTTGTGGCACTAAACTCCAAGCAGTGTGTTATGCCTTTGGTGGTCCTTAAAGACTAACTATGAATAGTTAGTTTCATAGCTTCTCTCAGAGTTCTGTAAAGGTCTGACAAGGGCATAACACAATCTGTTTTCTCTTGGAGTTTATGGTGCTAAAGAATATCGTATCAGTGTAAGTTTTTTTTTTTTTTTTTCTGTGCTAGCAAGATTTGATTTTAACCAAACAATGGAACTTTTTTCACTATGGTAAGGCCCTTGCTGATTTGCTCCTATCCTTTTCTTTCAAATTTATCATACCTGACAGAGATTTTTTTTCTTCCTTAAGGAATTCTTTTTAAGATAAGGAATTCTCTTAAGGAATTCTCTGAGATAATAAGTGTTATCAAAGGTAAACATTCTGCCTTTTGCAGGCATAAAACATTGACGAAAAAGATTATGAATTGCAATTCAATATAGCTGCATTGTATATCTTCAAATTTTTAATAACATGGAACAAGGAAAACAAAATTCTTATGGTAGGTTAAGTCCACGCAAAGTTATAAATCAAAATTATTTCTGCCCCAAACCCCAAACCTGCTACCCTCAAAACTTCTAATACTAGGTCTGTAATGTGTGAGACCAAATATATATTTTGGGATGACAGCACTATAATAAATATTGTATCAATCATCCAGCTCACAACAGCACATGGCACTCTGTTAAAGCTTTTAGTTTGGTAATTCGTGGCCTTTGTATGTACTGGTCGCTTTTTATGTTATAAAGTTCATTGGTAAATCTAATTAATGGAAGCTGATAGATATACATTCAACTCAACTCGTTCTTAAAAAAAAAAAAAAAAAAAAAAAAAAAAAAAAAAAAAAAAAAAAAATTGGTCCCAACGTCCATGACATAAAATGCTTTCCAATTAAAAACAGCTAGTGAAATTGTATACAATACGAATAATAACAAGTACAGTAGTAAATTTACACCCAAGAAATTTACTGCACTTGAAGACCTAGTTTAGTGTATGTGAGCGTTTAAAACTTTGGGCAGTATCACTAGGATAGAAGCACAAGATGATAGAAACGATCAAATATGATAAAAACGCAATATGATCGACAATGTTTAATTCCCTATCTCAAGGTAGGTATGCGCAGGTAGCTAACGTTGCTTGCTCACACCTATGGTCATTATTATTTTGATTTTTTTTTCTTTTTTTATTCTAATTTTATTTTCTTTAATAAAAATTAAAAGAAATCTAATAAGTATATTCTATAATTCTTTTTAATTGTCGCACATATGACACAACTATTTATTTTATTTATTTTGTATTTATGTGGGGTATTTTATGCGCATATTTTGATTATCTTGAGTAAAACTATCTTTGTTTGCCAATAGCAAGTTTAAAGAACTTTGCAACTTTCCAAGATAGCTTTCCAAGATAATAATTAGTATATAATATGAAAAATGTAATTTGTCAAAATATACATTTCTTAACCGTATTAAATAATTTGAAGATTTGTTTTATGTAAAAATTAGATTCTCACATTTTAAAGAAATAGCTATTGGAAACTTATTATTAGCATTCATTATTAATTTTTATTAAAGAAAATTAATACTACTAGAATGAAGGGGGAAAAAAAAAAAAAAGTCAACATGTCTACATAAAATACAAAATAGCCTTGCACTTAAAAATAACAATGACCATAGGTGTGAGCAAGCAACGTTAGGTACCTGCGCGTACCTAACTCGAGATAGGGAATTTAACATTGCTAATCTATATTGCGTTTCTATCATCTTGCGCTTTTATCACATTGTGCCCCCCCCCCCCCCCAAAATTGTCACATTTAAAGGGGTAGGGGCAACTTTGGGGTGGTATGTTAAAATCATCACATTTATTACAAACATAAATTACTTTTTAATTACAAAACAATGGCTTACAAAACAATAAAAGAAATACATGCACTGTTGAAATAATTTTATAATTTACTAATAGAAAAATATTTGATTATAGCAAAGTTTGTTTAATGGGGAGATGAAGAGCTTTAAACTGACAGGAAAAGTTTCTGTAACCC
The DNA here is from genome assembly GCA_949318235.1 of Ecdyonurus torrentis. Classification (NCBI taxonomy): domain Eukaryota; kingdom Metazoa; phylum Arthropoda; class Insecta; order Ephemeroptera; family Heptageniidae; genus Ecdyonurus; species Ecdyonurus torrentis. The sequence goes on along the minus strand of OX439127.1, from coordinate 15,241,746 downwards.
AAGCTGAAATTAAACGCTTTTAACATACAGCAAGGATATGTGCTAGCCCTTTATCACTATCAGTATTAGAGCAGGGAAAGGGGCTTACATTTGATTCACCCAGAACGGACATAGCACACCATAAGTTTTCAACATCTCATTTCTAACCATGTGACAGTTGTTTTGCCTATCTGGGACTCAAGTGAAGCCTTAGCTAGCAAAATGAAACCACTGTTCATGACTAGAAATGAGGGGCTGAAAATGACAGACAAATGAACCATAACTAAGTCAACCCCAAATGCTCTAATTCTACCCTTGCTAAGCATTATGCACTTTTAATTTCAGCTTGTGTTGGAAATTATTTTCTCTCCCACAAATTGTTTGTCAGCTTAAAGCTTATGATCTTCTATTTCCCAGTTTTTCTTAATAATAAAAAAAAAAGTTCTATCAAATATTTTCATTAGTGAATTATTGCAAAGCTGATTCTTCCTTAGCTAATAATAATTTTAAAATTAATTTCATAAGAAACATTAAAAGAATCATTCCTTACAAATATTAAACACACACTTCCAGTGTTATATGTAGTTATGGCACACTTATGAAAAAACATCAAAATACAATGAAAATGAATATTAGTAAACAGGAACTTTGAAATTACAACTGAAGTGGCACATGTTGCAGCTACAGTTTGTAGAAAACTTAAATTGTCATACTGCCTGTTATAATCCTGTAATTAATGTCTATTTTGATCACAACAAATGATACTCAAGTAGTTATAAATATAAGTTTACATGCATAAATTAAAATGGTAATAAATAAATGAAATTAAAAAGAAAATGACAGGAGTAACCAGCAATAGCCTAACCATACTGAAGAGAGTTCCATATTTTGGTGAAACTCTTACTAGCACAGAGATAGTCATATTGAATAACTTTCGGCTCTAAACTGCACAAGACAACGGAGATCCCATGCTCCTTAATAGTTTCTCTTTAGGTCTGTAAGGACTGACAAAGCCACACTCTCCTGTCTCTTGAAGTTTATGGTGCCAAAAGCTATCCAGTGTTATTATTATCTCTGTGCTAGCAAGAAATGTCACCAAACTATTGGACTCTTCACTGTGGTAAGGCTCTTCCTGGTTTCTCTTAACATTTTCTTTTAAAATTTATCCGATATGGTATATATTCCTTCATATCTCCTGATAATAAATAAATAATAAGATATATAATTCTACGATTCTATCCCTATTAATTGAATTACCACAAACACCTTGTATAAGGACGTAAAATTGAATCTGCACTTTCAATGGGCAAGATTTTTTATACAACAGGCAAAAGATAAGCTAACTGTTGCATATTTTATATTCAGTGCAATCTAAGAAGCCCCAGAGAGAAATTTGATTGCAGACTTCTCAGTTTATTGTTATGCCACTTTTATACTAAATTACTTTTACTAGGAGGGGAGAAGCAAATATCCTATACCAACTAATTTCATTTAAAAATTTATATTCTATTATTGTCATAATTTTACTTATTACTACTACTTGTTAAAAAATAAAAAAAAGTTACAGATGGATTAACTTACTCAGGCTCGGACTGGCCATAAGAGTAAGTCCACGATAGCGGACGTGGCCCCCCACGTAACCAGGGTGTTATGCCCCTTTTGTGGTCCCCCTAGAGGATGTTATGCCCCAGTCCGACACTGAACTTACTTGTTAAAGCATTTTCGTAATATAAGGTAACTTTTCCAGTACATAGACGACCAAGCTATCTTTGGTTTAAAGAGCATTCTTAAAGATATTCAAGTATTATTAAAATGATGTTAAAAAAAAAAAAAAAAAAAAAAACATTGAACAGATTATATTATGCTAGTTTTTACCTTAATTACTATCACAAATGCTTATCTTGACAAGATATGAAATGGCTGTTTTGGTATAATAATTATCATAGTTAACATATCACTTAATACATATTAGTAGCTTATTTTAACAATATTTGTGTAAATATTAATATTAATAGTTTCAATGGCTGCAGGATTATTTTTACATCGAATATAGAGCAAAATACAAACAAAACCAATCTCATTTTATCTTAAAGGTAAAAATAATGGTAAACCATCCTGTGTGATGAAACTAAGTTTTAAATAATAATAATAAAGTAGACGACCTGTGAGGGGACAATTGTACAGAAAATATGACAATATCGTTTGTATATATTATTTAAATTTGAGCATTAAGGTAATGAAGACATTTTGTGCTCTAGCAATGGCAAAGTATTACTCAATCTCCTCCCATTACATTAAAACATTTAAATTCTTCCCATAAAAATCCAAGAAGAAGGAAAAGAAGGAAAAAAAATCCAACTGCTGCACTTCTCATCATGAGCTAAAACTTGCTTTTTTCCATAAGTGGTGGACTCTTGAGGAATCGTCAAACAGGCTTCGAACCATCAAAACCTGAAATGTTCAGATTTTGTTCAGAAATGTTCAGAATGCTGGTAACTGCTATGTAAAATAAATGTAAGTAAGTCCAAAGGCCACAGCGATGGAAACTGCAGATAGTCCATTTTGAAAAAAAGAAGGACAAAAAAAAGAAAGAAAGAAAGAAAGAAAGAAAGAAAGAAAGAAAGAAAGAAAGAAAGAAAGAAAGAAAGAAAGAAAGAAAGAAAGAAAGAAAGAAAGAAAGAAAGAAAGAAAGAAAGAAAGAAAGAAAGAAAGAAAGAAAGAAAGAAAGAAAGAAAGAAAGAAAGAAAGAAAGAAAGAAAGAAAGAAAGAAAGAAAGAAAGAAAGAAAGAAAGAAAGAAAGAAAGAAAGAAAGAAAGAAAGAAAGAAAGAAAGAAAGAAAGAAAGAAAGAAAGAAAGAAAGAAAGAAAGAAAGAAAGAAAGAAAGAAAGAAAGAAAGAAAGAAAGAAAGAAAGAAAGAAAGAAAGAAAGAAAGAAAGAAAGAAAGAAAGAAAGAAAGAAAGAAAGAAAGAAAGAAAGAAAGAAAGAAAGAAAGAAAGAAAGAAAGAAAGAAAGAAAGAAAGAAAAAAAGAAAGAAAAAAAGTAAGAATTACCAGCAAGGGCCTTACAAGTACAAGAAAACATGCTGATCAGTGATGTGCTCAAGTAATTTTTTTTAATTGATAATGTCATTAATATAAAATAATATATGATGCGAAAGCTATCAGTTATGAACATTTTTATAACTAAACCTATGTACCATGTGAGATCTCAAATCTCAACCTCTCCATAGAACTTCTACTGTGGTAAGGCCCTTGTTGGTAACTCAATCCTTTTCTTTATCATTGATCCTAACCAGTTTTTTTTTTCCTTAAATTGAAAATGAAAAGAAAAAAAATGGGGGGGGGGGGGATATATACCATTGCACTAACCTGAATAAAACCAACAATAAGCATTAGTGCAATTTGGATCATAGACCATGAGTTAACTCTTGTGAAATTACCCTCTGCTACATTACGGTCTCGAGCTTCAAATGCTCTTAGCTGATCTTGTATGTGACGAACTTTGCTAAGATGACCATGCACTCGGTTGATGGCATCCTACAAAGTAAAGAAATTTTTAGAGAAAACAGAACTGGGAAAATTAATTTTTATATAAAATATGAAGGCTGAGCCTGCTGTTGAAACACATTTATGAGTATGTTTTAATTTACTGTTTCATTTCAGTATAAGTTTTCTCACCTGAATATCTTGGATTTTTATTTCATAAACTTCTTCTGCAGTTAGACCAAGGTCAGCATCCCATGGATCATTGTTGTTGTCATCATCATCTTCACTTTCAATAATAATTTCAAAAAATACTGTTTTACTATTGAAGTGACTGAATGTGTTATCCCAGCAAAGACGATAGTCACCATCTTCAGTTGCTTCATGTCTACACATAAGATTAAATTAAATTTAGGAACAATTAAAAGAAATAATTTCACATAAAATTGAGTATTTCCAGTAGTTACTTAGACATAACTATTTGAATTGCTTGTGCATGTTAAAATAATGACTAAGATTTTTGATCCAATAAAATGCCACAAAAAGGCTCAAATTTGAATTATAAAAAGGTATCTTTCATAACGTTATGATATGAAGATTTAGTCAAGGAATTCAGTGCGGCTAGTTTGGCATATAAGTTCTGTATTTTCTGATAATTATAAAATAACTTCTCTAAGATATGAACCGAAACCTAAACTATTACGACTATTATTGAAAATTAACTATGGAGATTACATATGATGAAAATTAAAAGAAAAGAATAGATGAAACAAGCATAAGGGCCTTGGGATGGGAGAAATGTGGTGGGAGGGAGGAAGGAAGGAGAGGGAGAGAGAGGGAGAGAGAGGGAGAGAGGGAGAGAGAGAGAGAACAGGGTAGTCACGGATATGTGGAAGTAGATAGGGGAGTGGGGGTTAATTTGGATGTGTGTTAGCACAAATTAAGACCAGGTTGGTGTATGGCCTTTCTGGACTGTTAAACATATTTATTTGCTGATTCCCACTGTTGTAATACTGCACTATTAGATGGACTGAGGATATGTTCGAGAATTTTTACTTGAAGTATTATTTTCTGAGAGGCAGCATGATTTGATAGAGAGCAAGCTTTTCAATCATGGTGTTGGTTTTTGTCATTGACTGATTGCCTGTGACATCCCCTCAATGTTTGACTAGTAAGGCAAATATAAAATGCCATACACTTTTTTCTCACAACCTGTTGTTGGATTGATAAATGGGCATTTACATTATAACAAATAAAGTATTATGGCTTTGTATAGGGAATGTGGTGTAAATGATTGGACTGAAGGAAAAAAAAAAACATTATTGACAAGCCTGTGGCTTATCAATCATACTGCCTCTCATAACAAAATATCCAATGACACTTGACGTAAAAAATTCTCAAACATATTCCAGGTCCATCTAATAGTGCAGTATTACGATAGTGGGATTCAGCAAATCAATTTGTTTTACAGTCCAGGGAGGCCATACACCAACCTGGTCTTAATTTAAGCCAACACATCCTATAATCAACACATAATCCATTTCTATCCTTTCTTCCATCTCCTCATCAGATTTTCCACTCTCCTCCCTTGACTATATAATAAACAATGAAATACCAGCAAGGCTTCTTTCAAAGACTGTAAGGACCGACAAAGGCACACACATATATATTGTTTCTCTTGTAGTTTTATGCTGAAAGCTATCCAATATTATGTTTATTGTTATCCCTGTGCAAACAAGATTTCATTCAGCTATAGGAAATCATCTCAAGGTCCTTAATGGTTTCCTCTACCATTTTCTTTTAATTATATCAAATACTGTCTACCATGAATAAAATAAACAAATAGTAAACATTATAACATGTCCCTATTAGCTAAAAGCTCACCATCTCTCATTTCTTAATTTTTTCAGGATTTATCTTGAAGAGCTTTTCCCAATAAATATTTTTTATCAATCAATACAGAACATATATGAATTTAAATAAAAGAGAAATATTAATATTACAAAGTACCTATGGTTATTTTCTGGTTTCTTGTAATCAGAGACAATTGCATGTCCTGTAGGCGTGGAAAGATGAAAGCTAATATCCAGATCACCTTGCCCACCATCAATAACCTGAAAGTAAATAAAGAATAAAAATAGAAATGTGCTTTGATTACTGTACTGAGTGTTGTGCATGTGTATTGTTTTGCATATAAAAATACTCAAATAAAATAATAATAGGATTAACTAGATATTGTTTTCCATAAGTAAAGGTGCATTCACATATTCAATGTTTTGCTGTAATTTTGCAAAGGTAACTTAGTCAATACTATTTAATCATTTGTTGCAAATATAGAATCAGAGATGTCTTTCCTAGGTTTGATTGTTCATGAAAACCTATCTTTGGAAGCTCATACATATAATCAAATTTGCACCTAAATTAATGTCAACTTTTGGTACTTAAAGGAATAGACCAAAGAAAAACATGAGCATTTATATCACAAAACACTTGATGGGATTTACATAAATAACATTAGTTTGTCTCAAAAACCACAGTAGCCCTGTAGCAGTGATCAGTAAATTTGATTTATGCAACCCTCACAACATTTTCATACTAATTTTTGCATGTTTCTGACGTCATAAACATGAGTTTTTACGCAAATTGCATACTTTACAGTATTCTCACGCTCTCTATCGTGGAGCCACATTAACATTCTGGTAAAAATTGTCATCAGTTTTAAAGATCCCATTTCTTGTTTGTTCATTAAAAAGCACATGATGTTTTATGTGGTCTATGGCTTTAATAGAAACAGCACAAAGTAGTTCTAGACACTAATCTGATATCATTTTCCTTTGTACATTTCCAAACTAGAATCCAGTATGGTATAATTTTTTGGGGTACTTCAAAAATTCAAATTTAAAATTTTTTATTCATATCTTTTATCCTATACACATTTATTTTATTTTTATTTATTATTCACATAGGTTATACACATATTTTACATACGGTTGGTCGCATATTTAATCTTGCAATCAGCGAGCTATGCTCATACGAAAGCAATTTAGTAAAAGAAAGACAAAGGTTTAAAGAAAGAAGTGTCGAGTAAAGTATATAAAGGGTATATATTATAATAGCCTATACTTTTTTTCAGGGGTGTGAAACCTTTTTGATTTTCCGGCACCGGTGCCGGGCACTGGCTGGTGCCGGTGCTGGTGCTTTTTTTAAATTTTGCGCACCGGCTGACGCCGGTGCTGGTGCCTTTCTAAATTTTTGGCACCGGCTGGTGCCGGTGCCATTTTCAGATGTTGGCACCGGCACCGGCACCGGAGCCGGTGCCGGTGCCCTTTTTTTTTTTTCTTGGAAATCGTCTTGGTCTTTAATAAGTTAATAATTTTTTATTCTATTGTTATTTTTCTTAATTTTGCATTAAAAAAGCCAGAGTTAAATGTGAAATAAAATATACTATAGGCTAAATAATAATAATAAATAAGCCTAAATAAAATAAATAGTAGTAAAATAGTAAATACAATACAGACTACTATACTATTTTTTTAAAGTATAAAAAATTATTAAAATATTTTATTTGTTATTAGGTAATAGCAAAAGTTTCTTTTGTTTTTCATTTTTATTAGTTATTAATGTAATTAAATTTTAAATGACTAAATATGGATTAAGTTTTTTTAACTTATCATTTTTATAGAATACATGTTCAATCATAACAAAATACTAGAAAGCATAATATAGATTTTATAGAGTATTAATATTAATATTAAAATTAATTATAATTATTCATCTCTGCTTTTCTGGCACCTTTTTATTTTATTTAAATCACAACTACTCCGGTGCCCTTTTTAACTATATTTGTAGCTCTTGCACCGGCACCGGTGCCGGTGCCATGTTCACGGCACCGGCCGGTGCCGGTGCTATTATAATTTTTGGGCACCGGCTGGTGCCGGTGCCGGTGCTGATATTATTTTTGGGCACCGGCGCCAGCCGGTGCCGGTGCCGTTTTCAGATTTAGGCACCACAGTCGGTGCCGGTGCTCTTAAAAAAAATGGCACCAAACGGCACCACGGCACCGGCACCGGCTTCACACCCCTGCTTTTTTTTTTTTTTTTTTTTTTTTCTCCCAGTTACAGTAAAGATAAAGAAACAAAGATAACTATCAAAGAAATTTTAAGACAGTATATAAGAGTGTAAAACAAAGACAAGAATACTATTCAATCATAATTTCAGAATATCAAAACATAGTAATGCAAATAATACATAAAAATATGCATCATTCCAGGTTATTGCTTAAAAACAACACAAGCAATTAGAAATGATAGTCAAACATATTATACACAAAAACAATTACACAATTAAAAATTAATCAACGACAATTAACTTAACATGACTACTTATTTGAGTCGTTAATAACCTCATCGACTGAATAATATAATACTGTTTATTCAATAAAAATGTTTTGAAGCTTTTTTCAAACATAATTTGATCTGGTTCCTTTCTTAAGATGGATGGCACATTATTATAAATGTTTAGAGAACCACAGAAAGGACCCCCTATTGTGCATTTCTGTTTTTTTATAAACACTTTAAATTTTTGCCTTGTTATTCCTCATATTATGACTGTTGAATTTCATGACTTTTAAAAAATTCCAAATTATTTTTAACTTTTAAAGCACTTTCCATTATATATACACTTGTTAGGGTGAGAATAGTTAGTATTTTGAACATTTCTCTACATCCTGCTCTATATTTCGCACCACTGATAATTCTAATTACCTTTTTTTGAAGTTTAAAAACTCTAATAGCATCAATGGAACTTCCCCAATATGTTATCCCATATTTTATGTGGCAGTGAAAATTAGTGTAATACATAGTATGTAATTAAACAATCAATCTGGCTTTTGTGTTTTAATTCTCTAATAGCAAAAATTGCGGATGCAAGTTCTTTAGAAACATAATCAATGTGCTCACATCACACCATCTTAAATTATCATCAATAATAAAGCCAAGAAACTTAGTTTTGTGTACAAATTTTATTATTTCAGACTCACATTGAATTTCTTTTACTTTATCATTCTTATTTCTTAAGTTTTGAAATTGTGTAATTTTAGTTTTATCAAAATTTAATTTTAAGCCATTTTGATTGAAATAAGATTTAACTTCTGAGATAAGAGATTATTATTACTAAGAATGTTATTATTTGAACCTATTATTTTAAAATTAGAAACATCCGCATATCCAACTGGATGTACGGAGTCATCCAAATATAACGGAAGGTCATTATTATAAATTAAAAAAGGAATTGGACCCATTAAAAAATGAGCCTTGTATTACAGAATGATTGATGGTTCTGACGTCTGATTTGTAATAATGAGCTTCTTTACCATTTTCTATAAGAGTAAAATGGACATACTGTTTCCTATCTTTTAAAAATGATTTCATCCAATTATAACTATTTCCCCTTATCCCAGAAGAAAATAACTTTGTAGAAGAATTTCATGTTCAACCACATCTAAAGCCGTTGAAAGATCTAAAAATGTGCTAAAATATACTAATGAAATATTATTAATAGGCCTATAAAAAAAACATGCAATAAGAACCATTTGTAATAAACCTTTTAGAGTAACATATTAAAAACTCTTCTTATAAAAAAGAAAGAAAGAAAATAAAAATAAAATAAACACATCCCAACTGTTACTGGATATACTGTATACTGTACACTCCACCTGAATAAATCTGACCGGTCGCGTAAAAGTTTTCCCATATATTTAACATTTGGAGACATGAATGCTGCGGTCAGATTTCTTCAGATGCAAATTTGATAATTGGAGGATTACAGTAATTACGGGCTCATTGTTTAAGTTGCCAACTTAAATACATACCCCCACTTATTTGTGAGAAATGAAAATGCGCACATCAACTCCAAACCAGGGGGCTGATTCTGTAACTTCTTAATGAACAAAATTATTCGATTTCTAATGCAAATTTCTTTGTTGACAACAAAACGAAAATATTACAGAATGAGCCCCCACAGATCCTCTAAATAAATCCTCACCGATAAACGCATAATATAACCCTGGCCACTAAAAGTCCCAAACATTAATGTGTATGTATGCGTCAATATTCAATCACCTTTGCAAGTTTATGTATATCAAGACATTGTAATGCAACGAATGGAAGAAAATTAATAGTTGATATTTACATATCAACAGTTACGGGATATACATATAACTTACAAGGAACTGCTGTACTACAAGGATCCTACTTGGCAAGATAAAATGTCAATTGAAACTGTGAGTTATGCAATAGTAATAGTGTGTTTTATATTGTTTATTATGTATGTATGGTAATTGTACTATGTATGTAGTTATCGGCAGGCTTGCTGCAATTATCGGCAGGTGTTTGCTGCTTTTTTAAAATACTTTCCACTCATGTGAGAGTTTTAAAATTTGTAAACTAAAATGAGTGTTAAAGGATCTCTTTTGTGTTAGAATTTCAAAGCCTTAAAATTAGGGAAAGGTATTAAAAAAATATATGTATATACAATTGCTGATAACTAGTACAATACAGAATGAATGAAGTTATTTTTGTGTTATTGTCTATATGCATGGACAAGACTTACATTATTTGTATGTATAGTCTTTCATCAATAATTTTATTTATTAATTTACATACAGCATACATCATATTGTACATACATACATATCACATCATATATATAGCGTCAAACGTTAACGGCAAAATAAAAGGCATGGTTTATTCTCTGCGGTTTATGTACATCGCACGTCTCAAAACAGAGTCCCCTCCACAGAAATAACTTCTTATTTATATATAACTTCTTTTTTTTTTCTCAATCAAGTGCCGGTCAGAGCTAATTAAAATTTATTTATTTTCCAATCATAAGTATACATACATATAAAGCAATAAAAGACTGTGTATGTACATATGTATATAATATATTGTATGTATGTATGTATGTATGTATAATTGTATATACATAATCATACATTTGTTTAGTTACTTACATACACATTTTTATATGTAAGTAAACAATAAACTTCAAATTTGACTTGATCATTGGGTCAACAACAAATCTGTATGTATATGTATGTACATACTACTGCCCGAGACTGTTATTTTACCGAAACAACAAAAATTATATTTCAAAAGTATCTTTTGATCCAGCGACTGGGCAGTGAGCATTGTGGGTCACCGATCGGAATAGTAAATCTTCCCTTTAAAACATAATATAAATGCATGCTCCAAAGACAAGATGCGGTATGTACCAAAATAACCTACTTGGTATTCAACGTCTAGTACTTGTCCAGTTGTAAGATATTCAAAGAAGCACTCCTCAATGCCAGGTTCAATGTTTATAGTCATCTCTCTTTCTGTGCATTTTACTTCAGCCAAATTCACGTATAAGTAAATGAAAGAATAAATTAAGGCTTGAATACGGGAAGAAACGGAGAATACCGCCATATTTACAAAATAGAGAAGAAGGGAATAAGCTGCGCGCAATGAGATGCAATTGTTAAATCATAAAAAGGGGCGTTGAGACTACACGGCGGCAAGCTTTAAACCACCTACGCATAGAACGCAAACGCAAATATATACCATAGCTTTTGCATCTTACCTTGAACAGACCTTGCACACTTTGACTTGAGTTTGCGCTGTAAAGACGTCACGTCACACACGTGCAGAAGAAATAACATTGACTATAGGAATAACGGATTTTTTTTTCTATTTTTATTATGCACTTAATTAAATTATTAGGCCTGAGAAAATAATTAAATTGTGAAAATATTATTTTTCTTCTGGGCCAAAACTGATGTTTGCCCTATGCTGTATAACAAAAATATATTTATCTACTTAAACATGGCACTGGCGCGGATTATCATGCAACCACTTTTGTATCTGTGTTTCTCAATCATAAGTAATTTTAATTTTGAAATGGTCCGCTTGACACTCAAATAATGTATTGTAGTACTTTGATATGGTTGGATGCGAGGCGGAACCTGGTGGGACTTGTCCCGGCAAAAGAATTTTAATTAACATTGGGCATATGGAACTTTTCTTATTTTTCCCCTGAAACTCCCAGCATAAGAGTCAAAGCCAGTTCTTCCCCTAGATATATGTGTGCAACACAGTGATCCAGGGTGAAAGTTCTAGGCCTGTATTTTTTTTTTTTTTTTTTTTTTTTTTTTTTTGCTTGCCATATTGTGTTATCGTGCTATACACCAATCCCAGTCTAGTCAAGACAGGTAAGGACTTTCCAATTAATGGAAAAGCACACACGGGCCGGCCACAGCCTAAGTACACAGCCCGGCATTCGCCATGACAGCCTAGAGAAACGGTGGAAACATCTAGACAGGCTGGTCGGTGCAATCACATCAATCATGCACCTCCCGAATACTGTGCGTCGTCATGGAATGCATGTAAACATACATCGTGCAACGTGTTGTGCTCTCACACTTCACGTACGCACCCAGCAGTGGCTCGAACCTATACTCGGTGACGAGTACAGAGTTGCGAGTCAGCTGCCTTCACCACTCGGCCATACCAGCTCGGTACTCATATTGTACATACTTACTCATTGTACACCCATCGTCATATGTTTTTTCTTTTTTTATTTCTAGTATTTCGATCTTAGTGCGAACAAAATGTCTATCTTGTATTTTGTCAGGCGAAGCAAAATGTCATTCTCGTTTTTTGTCAGCGCAAGCAAAATATATATTTCATTTTTTGTCAGCGTAAGCAAAATGTCTATTTCGAGCGCCATCTCCATAACGTTCGGGAACGAGATAGACATTTTGCTTACGCTGACAAAAAACAAGATAGACATTTTACTTCGCGTGATAAAATACGAGATACACATTTTGCTGCGCGTGATAAATAACGAGATAGACATTTTGTTCGCAAGAAGATTGGTTTGCAGGTAGCATTGTCATTCTTTCAAAATTGTGGGTTTACACAGTATACTATATCTAGTATGTATTGTATGAAATATGCAAAGAGCACACATGCATACTAAAAAATAATAATATATAGAAATCTTATTTTATTATCAATCATTGTTATTTTTTATTTTAAATATAATTTATTACTCTTATATATCATACTAAATTATACATATAAAATACATACCTACATATTTTATTAGCAAGGTATATTTATAAAATAAATATGGTGCATAAATTGCCTTTTAAATCACTTTTTATGTCTATGACCAGGTTTCCTGTTGGTACCGGCCACTTCTCTCTAAGTTTTGAACATATTCTTCGCCAGGCAATTGTCCTTCCTGATTGACAACATTGACAATGGCTTCACGGACAGAGGTTGGCATATTTTTGGCGCTTCCAGCAACAAATAGGCAAGCATTTTGGCTATGAAGCATTTTCCAGACCAAGCTAGAATGCTCAGCAATCTTGTGTTGTACATAGCTGGAATTTTTTTAATTTTAGCATTAATCTCAGTGTTTTAAAAAATATAAATATAATTATATTATATTAAATCAAAGAATCAAAAGGGGAAAAAACTAAGAAACTTTACAGACATAGCGAGGGTGCTCCTCTATAATGCCCCTAGTCCACTTGACCTTGACAAATAAAATTTCAGACGATCAACGTCAAATTATTTTGAATTTTTCCATTTCAAGTCATTTGCAGCAAAAAAATATGTATATACCTTTCAAGATCAAGATCCATAATATAATAAAGAAGTTGGTTGCGCAAAAAAAAAAATAAATAAATAAAAAAAAAAAAAAAAACATGAAAAGATAAAATAATAATAATAATAATAAAATAAAGATTTTGCCAACGTCACACAGCTAAAAGTTCTATGTCCAATTGGTAGAGCTATTTTCTTTCGCGGTACAATGTTTAAATTTCATTGGGTTTTGAGGAATTTACCATAGATGTCACATCGCTATGTGATTGATCCATGACACATATCAAGTGTCAAGTCACCCTAAGAACTCTCTTAGCGCTTGCACTCTGTCGCGTGCTCTGATTGGTGCCTCAGAATGGCCTGTTCTGAGCTGCTTTTCGTGCCTTGAAATAAAGTGATATAGGCTTATTGTTTTGCAAATGCAGGTCTGCCTAAAACATGGGGATGTCACTTCTCTAAATCTCTAAATCGGGCAACTTAATTCACCTAAACAGTGGCGTAACTGGTAAACTGCATGTGATTGTTTTAACAGTAAAGTACAATCCATTGCAAAATGAAATCAAATGCGTGAGTTTTGTGCTGCGCTCAACCTCGTCATTATATGGGCCTTGTTTCAAGATCAAATGAACTTTAGACATTACAGTGGAACACCCTTAATATTATACATAAATACATATATATATATATATATATATATATATATATATATATATATATATATATATATATATATATATATATATATATATATATATATCCCTATATATATATATATATATATATATATATATATTCATATGATAATATTATACTTACATTTTATTTTCTTGATCCTGGGAGAACGCACAAAACAATGTAAGGAATCCTAGATCTACCAAGCTTTGCCATTCACTTTGACAATGAAAATCCCCATGCTGCTTGCGACACCCAAAGAACAAGACCATATTGCCTTTCACATCTGGAAACAATGATGATCTTTGCTGTAACAAGCTTCGGAATGGTGCGCATCCAGTTCCGGGTCCAATCATAATCACTGGTATATCCTACAACACATACCAATTTTATGGTTTTATAATAAAAAATAAAAAAAAAACATAAAACATACTGTTTTAATCAACTGTACAGTAGGCAGCATATTATTATACCTTTATGAGTAGCCCTTGATTTATAATGCAAATGCATTCAGTTTTGATCTGGGTAAAAAAATATTCTCTCTTACACAAGTGTCTGTGTCAACTACAGCTCAACTACCTTTTCCCAATTTTTCCAATCTATCTATGTAACTATCCTATCTTATCTTTAAGTAGATGAAAGAATTAAAAGTAAATGGACTTTGCCCATTACTTTGCATGTCTAAAATTAACATTTTAGCACAAATTGGGGGTTTTATTTTGGTGGTTTACCACAAATAATATTAGCCCAAATTTAGCACAAAATGATATTAACACGACATCATTTTGAATTGATAATGATATTATATCAAATTAAATTTGTTTCCATAAAAAATTGTAATACAATAATTATTTGTTTAAAACAACAACAATTGAAACAATTACTTTTTAATTTAAAATTGCGATTTAATAGATAGATTAAAAAAAAAATTGAAGAATGTGAGATAGTAAAGAGCTTATTTATAAGCTCATCCTATAGACTCTACGTTCCGCCCAGAAGGCTGATAGATACCAAATTTTAAGTGACTAACTTTGTGTGGTAAATGCAAGTTTGAGTTAGTTACTTGAAAGTTTTTTGTTTGTTTTTCTTCTTCTTTTCTTTTTCTTTCTAGAAAAGCAATTTTATCAACTTTTGTCTGTCAATGAGTGACACTTATAAATTTTAATGTTTCTGCACAAAAGCAAGCAAAGTGGCACATTTTTTGTTATTATTATTATTTATTATTAGGCCTATATATAGATATATATACCTATATATATATATATATATATATATATATATATATATATATATATATATATATATATATATATATATATATATATATATATATAATTTTTTTTTAATTGAAAACCACTGGCCTATTGGCATGTAAAATTAATACAACATAAAGAAATTGTAACTTACAGGTGACACTGGGAATTTAAAAGATCCTGCTTGAACCCAAATTGGAATTTGTGAGCCTAGTTCAAGGCGGGCCAGCCAGTTTGAGCACAGTCCTAACCGAGGAGCAACTAATCGAGTTTTGTAATTAACAACAGCAACCAACAGTTCTGCTTCATCAGGTACCAACTGAAATTTAGAAACAAAATGTAATTTCAAATGTAAAGGAATACAAATGCAATAACTGTTTGGTATACTGGCTCATACTACTAAATCAGTAACTTACAGGGAGTATTATGGAAGAATGTTTTCTTTTACCATAGCTACTGGACCAAGTATTGAAGTTCAATTATTTAAATGTGTAGAACACAAAAAGCTTGTCTAATATTCTAACATACCTGAAAATCAATGTTGATTTTCAGGTACGTTAGGATATTAGACAAGATTTTTTGTTGAAAAGGTGTTTCTTTTTACAGAGAGAGAGAGAGAGAGAGAAAGTTAAACGTTTGCCTGATTTGGAGTATTTGCTAAAAAGTCTGGTGTCACATCCTATCTAAAACCAAAGTACTTGCACTTTGAATAACAATAACTATACTCTTTATGGGTCTAAAATGCCAATTAATTGGTGCGTCATTTATTTGTTATTTTTATCTATATTGTTATTTATTTGTTATTATTATTATTATTATTATTTTTACATTGGAAAATAAAAGTAATGGCTTCCCTAAATTTGACCTGGTGGTGGTTTTTAAAAAGGTAGGAAGAACTACCTAGAACTACTTGGTGGAAGGAGGGGAGAGGTAGGCGAGAGAACAAGATAAATGCATTCTAGATATGAGGGTTGGGGACTCCATGCACATCTGGTCTATTTAGCATAAGCCTCTAGTGTTCAAGGGCTAAATTCAAAGCTTATTACATTACTTTAATATGACCCATTTATTATTAGATTACATCAGATACAAAATTAATTTGCCATGTCTAATCAAACCCTCTCATGATCTGAAGCAACATTTTTTATCCTATTATAATTTCATATGTTTTCATTGTTTTGAAAACTTAATGTGCCACGACTGCATAAATAATGGACAGGAAAGATTTGTAAGAAAGAAAATCTGCATTTTCCCTAGTGAGGTCATCAGAAGTAATTTTATCTATTTACCTATAATAATTTTTTGAAATATTTTTCTTTTGTCATTTTGAACTCAGTACTCATCATAAATACAAAATAAAACATTTTGGGTTTAATTAATATAATACTAATAAGACACGTTAGCATGTATGTGTACAACATTGCACTTCAATATACTAATATCAATTGTAATTACCTCTGTTGCAGACGCAATAGAAAATGCACGGGGATGTATAATTCTGAATATGTCAAACAAATATTCTTTTGGTAATGCAGAAGTAGCATTAGGAAAATCTTGAAGAACCTCAAGCATACTTCGATGAGGCCTGTGGCAGTAGTCAAATAGATCTTGTTGTCCTTGAGGTGTACAGAACTCAAGGAGGCGTTCCTTTTCTAAATCACTAGTAGTGAAGTGTGCTAACAATTCCAATGCATAACGTTGGGGCACAGCCTGCAGGTCTAATAAGGCACGTGCACAAGCACCCACTGTAATGGTTGGTTTTGCTATCAACCAGGGAGGTGGTAGTGGTATAAAATAATCATCTTCAGCTTCCTGGATTGTAATTCGATCATTCTCTTCAAGACCAAATATTTTCAGAAATAGGAGTACATTTTCTTCTAGATTTTGTGGTTGCACCATTAAGACATCACCTGGTTTATATTTCAAGCCTGGAGAGTGAATTTTCAACAAGCGTACATCCTGCAAAAATATATAACAAACAAATTAAATAACAACTAGCCAAAACAATCAATTAGGCTAAGTCAAAGTCTGAGGTGTAAATTGTTTTGTATTTTACCTGAAAATGATCTCCACTTGTTATTCTAGTGTTGTTCACTAATCTTGCTAATGTTGGTGTCTGGCTTCTACTGGAATATATTTCTCTCAGTGGAATATAATCGCTTAAATCTTCGTTGTGTGGTCTTATTGTTATTTTGAATTTTGGTGGATGAAGAATACCACTCTCTAATGGTTTTAGCGGTCCAGTAAGTGGGCAAAGCTGTAATATTTTCTCCCAAAGAGTTGTAATCCACGGGTTAACTACAGCATCTGCTCCAAAATCATGCTGGTCATCAGCTAATCCTAACTCTAATATTGAATTGGCACCAAGTTGTAGCAATCGTTTGTAAAGTTTCTTGGCTACAAAATTGAACTTAGTGTATGATGAGTCACCCAATCCCAGCACTGCAATATATGTATTGCACAAGGAATTTACAGGAAGACTTTTACGTAGAAGAAATTTCCAAAAAAATCGCATATTATCTGGTTCATCTCCTTGTCCAGTAGTAGAACACACAAAAATTACATATCTCTCAGATGGTAAGTTTTGTGGAAGAAAATCGTCCAATGCTTGTATGGAACCAGAAAAATAGTACCTGTAAATTGAGATGCATGTAAATAATACACATCAATATGCATACCAGTAAGTATATAAGATAAAATAGTATTTAAAATATTTATGCAAACAGCACTTTAATACTGTACTGTGCACTCTTGGAGTGTCTACTTTTCAAAATACTGTGCCTGATAATTTTTTTAATTTATTTAAGAACAGCTTTTCCACTTAGAAGGAAAATGTAAGCCATTTAAAATATTAAAAAAAAAGTGGGCAGCAGAAAAGAAAAAAAAAAATAAACAAACTATAGTTTGCACAATGGACAAACTTAGGTTTCTCAAAAGACTAATATACATAGCGATAATTATAAGCTGGTATGTATTGTAATTGCATTTAAAAATAAATATTATTAATTTATAATGTATGCATAGAAAAAAATATATGTATTACAATTAGTAACAATATTTATCCAGTGGTTTTGGACCTTGTCAGTGCAACAATCCAGCTCTATGTGGTGCAGATAAAGCAGGAGCACATGCTTTGAGATCTTTCTATCACTTGAAAGCCAATGACAAACTGACTGGCCACTCACTAATGTGCGTCCCCCACCCTCCCAACCGTAATTGCTTCAACAAACAAGTGGCAGCAGGAGATGAGAGGAACGCACTTTACCTAGCAAGTGAGTTCAGAGCTGTTGAGAACATTCTATTCAAGAAATGGGGGGGGGGGGCTATATATCCTAATGCATTGCACATATAATCATTAAGTAGTGTACAGTTTGTAAAGAGGTAAAGACTCTGTGTATATATTATAATATGTATATCAAACTTTAAAACTTTTAGTACTGTACATTATTCATGCATGCGTATATGTATTTGGTATGTACACTTCTCCCGTATAAATCGGACCGGTCGCGTTAAAGTTTCCCCATATACATACTTAATTAACATTTGGAGACATGAAAGTTGTGGTCAGATTTATTCGGGAGAAGTGTACCGAAATGATATCTAAATTTTACAATACATTAGGCTTATGGAAAAATCGTAAATATGGCAACATTGCCGTTGCCATATAGATTACACAGGCCAAGATTATAGTAACTAAAAGAGGTAGTATGGTCACCGCATTCTTCTTATGTAGGGGGTGCAGGGGAGGTGAAAACCACATTTTGTAGGCCTATGATTGGCGTAGAGAGAAAACCGCTTTTGCGGAGATGCCCGAAGTCACTTCGACAGCCAATCTTAGCGGCGGATTACAATGTCTCAGAAAATCATTAATTAATAATATTACTCAACTCAGGAGGATATTCATAGATTTAAAAACAATAGCTGACTTGTTTAGGCATGTGTTGATATAATTTTTATGTCCTGGCAATTCGTATCCCAACAAACACGGGATTGCCCGCTGATTGCTGGTGGAATATTCGCGAATAATATAATCCAGCATTAAGCCAGCATTAACGTCAATGATGGCTGGACATTCAGCCAGCATTAAAAGGGGTCACCTGCCGGCATTCGACGAATGCTGGCTGCCGGCATTCATGAATGCTGGCTGCCAACATTCGATGAATGCTGGCTGATTATGGCTGTTTTCGAAAAAAAATTAACCTTAATGAAAATTAAAATTAAAGCTTAAATTAACTTGTATTAAGCATATTACATCATATTATGAATAATTAATATTTTTTGGCAATAAAAAAAAACTATAAAAAATTAGTGACGACCTGGTATTGAACTTGGGTCCTTCGGAATCGCAAGCGGATGCTCTTACCGCTGCGCTCTTTAGAAATTTAGGTATTTCAATTTTTATGATGGAAAACCTGATAGTTCAATTTTTTTTTTATTGATGGCTCAATGCTGGTAACAAATGTTCGTAGCCGGCATTCAAATAATGATGGCTCAATGCTGGTAACGAACGTTGGTATGCCGGCATTCAACTAATGACAGCCAATGCTGGCAATACAGAATTGGGTTTGATCGTTAATTAAGAATGAATCAAAATGCACTAATTTAATTTAAATTTGCCGTTTTCTTGCAAATTTTTGATTTTAGTATATTTTTTTAATTTTTTTTAATATATTTTTATTTTTTTTTTAAATTTAAGCCAAATTTTTTATAAGTATTTTGGTGGCTTAATCCCGGTTTGCCGGCATTCAAAACTTGCCAGCATTCATCCAGCATTGCCGCATTCAGCCAGTATTAAGCGGGCAATGCCGTGTTTGCTGGGATTAGTTGCGCTATGATTTATTGAAGTGGCCCCTTTTAACATGGGTTTAGATAGGACGGGGTGAAGCAAAAAAACGCTTTTGCTGAATCGACTGTACTACCTTTATAGTTACTATAGCCAAGATATAGAGCGGGTGCGGTGGGTGGCAAAGAATGCATTGAAATGTTGGCATTTACTCCCATTGTTGTGCAAGTTTTTCATTTCCTTCGGGTACATATTTTATTATATTATCTTTACTATTTAATGACCAGCACATTTTCTTGATGTGCACTCTACACATGGACCATGGTAGAACATAATAAGAAAAGCATCTTGATCCTATAACCTAACATGCATATGGTCCTAAGTAAGTCATCATTCATGACATATTTATATACAAAATGTAATATGTACATATGTATAGCGATAGTTTATAATATGTACATACGCGTGTACATACATAAAAATATATGCATATATGATATATGGTATGGGTATGTTACATGTTACATACATACTGCATACTTATATATATACATACATTCTGTACATAAGCATAGCTGATACAGATGTACACCGCAAATAGTTTCACACATATCGTTCTCGATAAACCCATACCGTTTAGAGTTTCTCCATATTCTCTCTGCAACTTCTTGGGCTGTTCCAGTTTGACTTCCATACAATACAGTTAATTTTCGAGAACTCATTTCTAAACTGTTTCTAAATATGTACTGTCTTGAGTGTCTTCTGCTCTGCTTTAACTTTGGACTTCAAATTTCATTTTTAAACACACAGGAAACAGCTGAGCGTACTGTTTTGATCCGTTTTTTTTTTTTTTTTTTTTTTTTTTTTTTTTTTTTTTAATTATTATTTTTTGGTCCAGAATTAAAAAGTAACAGCGGTTTTTAAGCTGTAAATTTTTATTAAAAATAATTATGATTAAATTACTGCAAATATTGATCGAAAGACAAGGTATCTTTACCCAAAAAATATAGCTTGACCGGAAGCTACATATGATACGCGCAACAATTTCAAACCGAGCGCATTTTTTTATTATATACATTTCATATAAGGTTGTATGCGCATGACGTCATATTCAATGCGCTTGGAGGCCATACTTGAGTATAACATTGCTCAGCATAGAGCAAACTTCGTTTTAGGCTATTTTCTTTGGGAAATCGGTTAATTTTTTGCTATTGTAATTTTCCTCATAATATGCGTAAGAGACTTTACTCAACCTAACAGCATCAATGCTCCCAAAAATGTTGCTAAAAAGTTGGTATTTTTAAAGTGGAAAAATTATTATTCTCCCAGTCCATGCTATTGAGAGATCCAATAATATGGCGTCGACATTAACCCGTTCACGACAGAGCACGTCATACATGCTGAACGTTATTATGGGATAAGCAAAAAACACCATAATATAGTGAACAGGTTAACATGAATGCATAATTAAGACCCTACAGCTCACATCAGGCTTGTATACATATAGTCAGCATAACCTCATTTTACTCTCCTCTTACAAACGTTTACTTATTTGCTTACTTATTTTTTATTTATTTCTTTCATCTTGTACATTTGTGATGGAATTCTATGTATGCAGCTCTCAGGCGGCAGCTCTGGACAAAAGTTTAAGAACGGTGCAATGGCGGCTGCAGCGTTTTCCCATAAAGATAACATATAGTGTGCTTGCAGGTTACCTATACAAATTACGTTCTCAAACTTTGGCCAGAGCTGTACATATCATAATATAAACTCAAATTTCTAAAAAAAATTAGGTATATTGACTATATGTCATGTCTATATATGGACCATTGCAATGGACGTTCTTTTAACTGTTGTACGTTGTAACTTATATTTATGATAACGATTTTTCCATTAGAAATACATTAAGAATGTTAAAATGGATAGTTCATTCATTTGCAATAAGTTATCCATATATTACATATGTCTTGCAAGTACCTCCCCATAGGTAAAACATGCTGGTGTGTAGTAGTCCATATGAATGCCAATGCGATACACTCTCTGGTCAACACCGGTAACTAAAAAAAGCCATATAATATAAGCTATGCTATGCCAATACCAGTGTACTGGGAAAATGCTTGATTCCATTGATTACATTGAATTTAATAATGATATTCGTAAACCCTGTTCCCTTGCTCCAAAAAATGCGCAATGCCATTTAAAAAGCATTATGTGATTGTCTTTTTTTTTTGTGTGTGGTTTGGGGTACAAAAAACAGGGTTTACGAACATCATTAGTGTAACATATCTGCCGCTCACTATGCTGCACTTGCTCTTTTTAGTTTTTTTAACTTGCTCGCATCTCCCTTTTATTATATTTTATCATAATAGCTGCATCAAATCCTTTATGTTCTGTTTTAATAATTAAACCTATAATTATTAAAACAAAGCTTAAAATAATTAATAAATAGTTAGATTTTATCTATATTCTCAAGGATCAGAAAAATAACATAGCCAAAAATTATGTAATTACAAAACTTTTTATTATTCATGCATGGAGGAAAAAATTTATACACTATTTATATGTTTTTTGTTTTACTAATTTTATGTCTATTAACAGTAAGCACACTTTTCCCATAACTGTCATTAACAATTAAAACAAAATCAAACTAAAATAATTAAAGCTAGTGCAAGTATTACAGGAATAGTAATGTACAAAAACTATTATTTTTTCCACATAACATACTGCAGACCTGTTAAAATTTTGGGGAAAAAATGTAATCTCTTCAATGAATGGAAAAAATAAGACCAGTGCAGCCATCACTCTTAAAGGCATAGAAAACATGAAAGTATATGCATTTACATCACAAAACACTTGATGGGACTTACATATATAACGTTAGTTGGACTCAAAGCCCAACTTTAGCGCTGTAGGCGTAGCAGTGATTAGAAAAATTCGATCTATGCAACCCGCACAACATTTTCATACTAGTTTTTGCCTGTTTCTGACGTCATAAACAGAAATATTCACGCAAATTGCATAATTTTTTTCAAGCTCTTTTGTGGAGCCACATTTACACTCTGGTAAAAATTATCATTAGTTTGGTAGATCCCATTTTGTGTTTACAACATGTTGTTTCATGTTTTCCATGACTTTCAAATAAATATATAATTATATATTAATTAAAAGAAATTAGTAATTGTTATTGACTGAGAAAATTGAGATGCAATAATTCAATATATTATTTTTACAGCAGTTAAGGGTTTCAATTAAGAACTTTATATAATAATAGTAAAGCTTAGCAGAGCCAAGCTATCTGATGAGTTAGCAATCAATTTATTTAGCACCGAGCCAATTGACTAAGCAACTGTGTTTTGAGGTTAATTTTAAGCAATTTTTATCACATCCCCATCCATTTTAACAATCTGTGTATGAGTAGTATATACACAATTGTGTCACTTTACTTTATCATACAAAATCTTGTACTAAATTTGCAACATTATTCTTATGAGAAATGCAATCATTTACTTTAAATGGTACAATACATCACCACAGTTGTGTGTACATAGAAACAGAAGTGGATGTAATCAAAATTGCTTAAAGTAAGCTACAAGACAGATGATTCTTAATAACTCAATAAGAGCTCCAATTTTTTGGGTCAGCTTTGTAGGAGAGGAGAAAGGATGCCGCAAAAATTGATCAGTTGTTCACGCTAATCATTATTTCTATTTCATGTGACGTTATAGATGTGACTACAACTGGGTTGTCAAAACTTATATATATATATATATATATATATATATATATATATATATATATATATATATATATATATATATATATATATATATATATATATATATATATATATATATATATTATAGGCCTATATATTATTAATCTACTATTAAATGTATAATAGTATTTAAGAATGGCAACTGCACAGGCTTTTAAAAGAAAGTCCACTTAATACCTTGGAGGTCTAATTGACATGATATATAGACAAGTACTAATCAAATAATGTTGAGTAATACATTTCATTTTTTGATAAAAAAGAGCAAATTTAATTATTTATTTATTTCTTTATTTTTTATTATGTGCACTAACAATCCAAAAGGAAGAAAAATGAAGCTAAAATCTAATACTTTTAAAGAGCATGTGCTTCATTGCAATAAATTATTAATATTAAATTATTTCTATTTTGTGACCTCTAAATAAAAATACCTTATAATAAAAATTAAATAAATATATTAAGAAAAATAAACCACAGGTAATATAAATTTGAAAGGAAAGGATAGGAGAAAACCAGGAATGATCTAACCATAGTGAAGAGTCTCATAGTTCCAAGAAAACCTTGCTAGCACAAAGATTAAATACCAATTGGATAACTTTTGACACTAAACTCCAAGAGAAAGAGTGTTTTATGCCTTCATCAGACACACTCTGCTTATCTTAGAGTCAAGTCCTGAAAGCTACACTTTTTTTTTTTTTTTTTTTTTTTTTTTTTTTTTTTAACCTCTCTGCTTGCAAGATTTTCACCAAACTATGGGACTCTCTTCAATATGGTAATACTGTTCCTGGTTTTCTTCTATACTCTTTTTCTTTTAATTTATCAAAAATTAAATAAGACATTTAAAGTTTTGTAGTGTATAAATTGAAGTTTTAATTACAAATATTTATTGCACACATAATTAAATAATAATAATAATAAAAGTAGCAAGGTATGTAAATGTTTAACTTTATTCAGCATTTGCATTTACATACCTAGGGATCAAGTTATCCTTTATCACAAATCAATATTAAAATAAATGGTATTAGCAAGATATAATATTAAAGAAAAGGGTAGAAAGCAGGGTTTTTGTTTTCGCTTCATAGTTATTCTAAATAAAAGTGTAATATAAATAATAACAAAGTTTGTTATTTCTTTTAAAAGATCGTTTTACTGCATTATACGCTGTCTGCGCAACAATCATTTAGCATAACAACAATCAGCATAATCGATAATCGTACTTCCACAATTTCTCCTGAATCAATTGCCATGGAGAAGTCAAATTTTCAACACATCATTAAAAAATATATTTTCTAGGTCTCCACTAGAGAACTTTTTTTATATATACATTTCTATTCTTTATTAAATTAATTAAAATTTTGCTAGTAAGTTTAGAAATAATTCTATGTTGCTCCCCCACCCCCCTTATCAGCTTTCTTATTGCGTGAAAATCATTTGAATATAAATTAAATGTCATTAATTACAGTGGAAGTACGATTCTAATTTTACTTTACAATTAAATGCGCCTCTGCTGGGCACTCAAGACAAATATTTTAAATTTGCTTCAAATCTAGCATTTGCCCAAAATTTTCTATCATAACATGTCTATTGTCAAGGAAGTGTATTGACCAATAAAGAAGCAACCATTTTGAGGCCAACTTAAAACAATTTCAATCACACCCACTTCTGTTCCAACATACTACACATGCACAGTATTTTTAAATGGATGGGGATGTGATAATAAATTGCAAAATCTACCTTAAAAAAGTTGTTTCTGGAGATTATTATAAAAATTTGTGCAATGAATTTGTTAAATTTAGATTAAATGTTTTGTGAAAATCCTCTCTTCATTCTTTGCTTCATTTCAAATATCTTATCAAAACCAAAACCTGTTATTTCGGTCCAGCTTAACAATGTATTGTATTCATTTCCTGTGATTATCAGTCACTCTGATTACATATCATATGACCACTCAAATTTCAGTCATTAAAGTTTATTGCTATATCTTAGATTTTAATCTCTTACACAGTTTCTTTACATTTATATTTTTGAGAGAGTAAAACAGCCTCTTAACAGTAAATTTTAAGGCAAATATACCATCATATTTTGATATGATAAAATTAAAAGGAAAGGCTATATGAAAGAAGCAACGGACTTACCAAAGTGAAGAAATGTCCCATAGCTAAGTATAGATCTTGCTAGCACAGAGTTAATGAACTTATTTTAACTTTCAGCACAGCACTCCAAGAGAAACTGAGAATGTGTGTATGTTCTTTTGTCAGCATTTATAGACTTAAAGAGTAACTATAAATAATCATTTATAGTTTCACTCTATCTGAAAAGCTGATGATGGCAAACAAATATTCTCTATATTTCTCTTGAATTACTGCGACAAAAGCTACCAATTAATGCTACCAAGAATTTTCAAGACTAAGGACATACCTTCATATAGTACATATGATCCTATCTGTCTATCTGGTTTCCAATATCCTTTTCTATAACTTTTATCATTTGAACA
Organism: Ecdyonurus torrentis; assembly: GCA_949318235.1. Taxonomy (NCBI): domain Eukaryota; kingdom Metazoa; phylum Arthropoda; class Insecta; order Ephemeroptera; family Heptageniidae; genus Ecdyonurus; species Ecdyonurus torrentis. Next base: position 15,215,655 of record OX439127.1, on the reverse strand, counting down.
ATATTTTAATATATAATTTTTAAAAAATCATCACAGTAGAGTAAAATAAATGATAAGGAAAAGATAGAGGAAACCAAGACAGAGGAAGCAAGGGCCTTACTATGGTAAGGTAGGTTTCATCTTCATTTTCTTTTTATTAATTTTAATATTTTCAATCAATTAAAAAAAATGTATATATATTCTAAGAAAAAAAAATACTTACAATCTAAAACACAAAATCTACATTTTTTTTTTACATCAAGTTAAATGAAGAGTGGAACATCATTGGTGTTTCTTAAAAAGGCGCTTCTTGGTATATCTTGTTCTTTCCTTTTTAAAGGTTTTTCTTTTTTTCTTTATCACAAAGCTTTTTTTTTTTTTTTTTTTTTAAGTTTGCACAAATCAACTACTAATTTAAATTTTAAAAAAATTACTGCTGCTAAATTTAATTGTTATTTTAATGATTTAGTCGTGTTGTTCATAAACCTGTTATCTTGCTCCAAAAATAATAATAATAATAAAAAAGTGCACAGTCCCATTAAAAATCAATAGGTGACCATATTTTTTTCCAATTAGGAGCAAAAAAAAAAAAAAAAAAAAAAAAGTTCAAAAACAAGCTTATTGTAACACAACTACATATAATTAACTAGTTTATAATCATTGATAAAGCACAATAAGTGAATTCACAATATGCATTAACAATTATGTGACCTTATAGATTCAGATAATTATGATTTTGCAATGAAAGTTACACAATAGACATTGCAATTAATTGACTTACATTACAAACACTTTTTCTGCTAGCTTAAGTGGAAAAGCTTCCTTTGTTTTAGGACAAATTACCTGTCCATTGTTTTCTGCAGCAAGTTGCTGAAGTGCCTGGAAAAAATAATTAAGCTATGAAATATGCAACTATTTGCTAAATTCATAGCACACTGTTAAAGTGGGGAGACTGGCCAAATTTTCAAAAAATATTTACTCCCTAAATTAAGCTCACAGAAATGTGAAACAAAAACTAAAAGATAGTGCAAAAGTCAAGCTTTACTTTAGTTTTTGTTACACATTTCTATGGGCTTTAGTGAGGGAGTAAATAAACTTTGAAAATTTGGCCAAAGTCACCCTACTTTGGGGGAAGCTATGACTTAAAAATACTACTAACTTAAATAAAACCATACAGAAGAAAAACTTGGGAAGTGAGCATTGCAGGTGCTACAATGTACAGTCGAAGACAAATAAAAGGTTACAATTTAAACGTGATCTATATTTGCGCGCTTCAAATCTTTATGTGAAAACGAGATTCTCGCGCCACTAGAGGCCACCACAATCGGTTACGTTTAGAGTTCTCTTTCAGGTGAGCTTCTTGGCTGCTTGGCTGCTTGGCTGCTTGGCAGGCAAAACAAACAATCCTCGTGTTGCACGCTTACGCACTTTGCTCTCCAAACCTCCACATCATGCTCTCTCTCTCTCTCTCTCTCTCTCTCTCTCTCGCTCTCTCTCTGCCGTTGTGACAGCAGACAATATTAAATATATTTTCTTCTCAAGCAAATGCATAGAATTAAAAAAAATTCTTGAAAAAAAAAAAGAAAGAAAGTTATTTCAATGAATATTTAAAATCATAATGAAATAAATTCCTATTATATATGTTTTATTTATTTATTAAATTTAATTATTTTTTATATGTATTAATTATTTTTATTATTAATTATTTATACATTCGCTTGAAATTTAAAATATCAAGTTGATATTTAAGGTAAAGGCTACCTAATAAATAGAATTTTATCCAGACTTAACGTCCAAATATGTTCGTTATGAAGTATGTAACTTGCTTGGCAGTGAGTTTGAGTTGGGTATATGTTTTATCTTTTTTTTCGAATAGTAAAATAAAAATATATATAATATATATATTAACAAATGTAACGTATAAATGAGTCATATATTTCATGATTTCTTAGAAATGTTCAATTAAATAAAAGAAAAAATCTAGGAGATTTATTTATTTACTTTTTTTTTTTTAAACTGATATTGCGCATTTGCTTGAGAAGAAAACGTGTTCAATATTGACTGCTGTCACAACGGCAGAGAGAGAGAGAGAGAGAGAGAGAGAGAGAGAATGATGTGGAGGTGCGGAGAGCGACATGCGTATAAGCGTGCAGGACTGTTTGGTTTGCCAGCCAAGCAGCCAAGAAGCTCACCTGAAAGAGAACTCTAAACGTAACCGATTGTGGTGGCCTCTAGTGGCACGAGAATCTCGTTTTCACATAAAATTTTGAAGCGCGCAAATATAGAGCACGTTTAAATTGTAACCTTTTATTTGTCTTCGACTGTACAGTTCATTACTACAATAGGCCTATATTTTAAAATTTTACCCAGCACATTGGGTCTAGAATAGTAACTAACACAGCAAAAAATGTCTTCTATTTAATTCTATTGCAATAAAATCATCGAGACGATTACCTTAATATATTAATTAAAAAAAAAAAAAAAAAAAAGAGGTAAATATCAGTTAAAACATAAGCATGTAGACTATACAAATAAATATGATATAATTTTTCATTTTAATTTCAAGAAACCTAATAAAAATAATTTTAATGATATCATCTTTTTTTAATTGTTATTATTTGAAATTTGCTATAAGACTATCTGCCTTTACACAAATCTCAATGTATTCAAAGGAATAGCTTACCTGTTCTCCATATATAAAGCCATTAGGAAGTACCATAGGCTGGTTATGTTCATTGAGTGGTAGACCCGAGATGAAGCATACAAGTCGTGACTGAGAGCAATGAGCAAATGGCAATGGCAAAGCCAGCTCATTTAAGGCAGGATTACACACTGGGCAGCTAGGATTTTTTTCTTCATTTGACATGTAGCAATGAGTAAGATTTAGTTAAGGAAAATTTCAATTATGTACAATATTTTTACATGAAAGTGATATTCAATTACATTTGTTGGCCTAACTTATTTAATGTAAGAGGAACAAATCATCCTGGTCACGCCCAAAGATGTACTTCTATTTTACGGTCGTCTTACAAAAGAAGGCACATACTTGCATTTTAGACCAGTACAGCAAAGCGCATACTTGCAGAAGGTTTCACGTGTTAAGCTTATGGCAGATGCAGGGTACAGTCGTGAATCTGACCAAACGCTATGGCCATGACCATGGATAAGAAAGAAATGTAAATTCACATGGGATAAGATAACAGTATTTGAAACTCTGATGTAATTACCTATCCTATGCTTACAGTTACTAAACCATAAATTTGTCATGTAACAAATTACTTACCCTTTGTACATACCCTACATTTGAATGTGACTTCACAAATACTTTTACATATATTTTACTCTCGACATATGACATTAAGTATGACACAAAATTCAATGTTTGGTCGCTCTTATTGATCTTCATACAAAATATTTTTCTATGGCATTCAAATTTATCAGATATAATCTTTCACACACACACACACACACACACATACACAGAACAACCATATAAAAGTTTGTTTGTTTGTTTTGAAAAGGATATGGTGTTTTTAGAGCAGAAAGTCCTGCTTGGAGAGCAACTGTGAACACTGACTGAGAAGCTAGCTGGAAGAGACGATAATTCTCATGACGAAATTGCTCAATAAGTTTCTCCCAGCGGCTTTCATCTAACAGCTCCTTGTACGGTGAGAGCTCAGTATTAGCAGGAAAGGCCAAGAGAGCCATGCAGTGTTGCACATCTGTCAACTGCTCCTCCTCAAAGCCAGAGAAGAATTTCCGTGCATGTCTAAAACAAAACTTTTGTATTAGTTTTTTTTTTTTTTTTTTTTTTTTTTTTTTTTTTTTTTTTTTAAGTTCCTTGTTTTTATATTTTAGAGTTTGAAAACAATTGCCATTGTCAACACGGATTGTCAAGGTATTATATTTACAATAACAATACACATATTTATGCACATACCTTCCAAATCTTATTGTATTTTATATAATTTTATATTTTATAAAAATTAGGTATTTATTTATTTTATAATAATCTTTATGACTTTATATTTTATTTCCTTTTTTTTTTTTTTTTTTTTTGTGTGTGTGTAAGAAATGCTCACCTCACGGCATCCATTCTTCGGTCTGCTTTCACAAGCTCTACAAATTCTTGAATACGTAGATTGAACTCCATGGTACTCTTGAGCTTACGGAGTTTACTTTTATTATCATGGCACCATGCTAAACACTTAGTAGTGTGTCGCTCAGCGAGACTTTGCTCCACCTCCCGTGAAACCAAAAACACATCTAAATTTGTAAGTTCTTGCAGTTCAGAGTGACTGGCTAAACGTAATGCTGCTCCATAATAGCCTCTTCTCAAGAAATACTCAACCAGCATTCTGTCAAGTCGTCGCCGACGCCATAAATTTACAGTGCTTGCGTGTGGAGATGCATACTCTTTCAAGTGCTCAAGTCGCCTTTTGCATACATGAGCAGCATCTAGCTCATCGGTAATACTTTCCTTTGCCTGCAATCAGAGATTCTCACATTCAAATTGGTAATAATACTAAACAATTTCACAACTTAATAGACGAACAAAAATATTAAATGCAGACCAGCATAGCACTAAAACATTTGCTGTACGTGGACTTTATCAAACAAAGCATCGTCTTGATCCAACTGATGTGCGATTTTCTCAAATTAATAAATAATACTTCAAAGTTTATTATTATTTTTAATAGGGATAATTGTGTTATTCCAAAAACGCGGTTTCAAAATTTTAATTATTGACACACCAAGAGCAAAAGCCATTACAGCAACCCCGAACCTACGTCACAGCTAAAAATTGCTCTCACGCTAGCTTGGTGCGAGTGGGATTTACTCTTATTTTTATCTATCCATTATGATTATCTATCTGTAGATGTAAAAAACATATTTTAAGTATACATAAATATTACGTCAAATATCCAGTGCAAAAATAAGAGTAACTCCCGCTTGCACCAAGCTAGAGTGAGAGCAAGTTTTAGCTGTGACGGTGGTTTTGGGTCGCTGTAACGGCTTTTGCTCTTAGCAAATTAATAATTAAAATTTTGAGATCCCGTTTGCAGGTTGTTTAATAAAAAATAACATGATGATCACTATTAAAAAGCCATCATTGACTATCCCTTTAATAAAATCATGTCTTGCAAATTCACACATCAGTTGATTCAGAATGATTCCAACTTTCAGAATATTATAAAATAATTCTTAGTTTTTCTCATTTTATTTTTATTTATTATTATTCTTTTTTCTTTTTCTTTTGAAACACACAGGAAGAGTACCAAAAATTAACAGAATTCTTCAATTGAGAAATTTTTTTACTGTCACATTAACATTTCTCATGACAGTTTTAGCAATAGGGTGCAAAGAAATATTCTAATCTCATATCTGGTACTTAATGCTATGATCTAGATTTATTTGACATGTCACTACTTTTAACTGTAATTATATTGTCTTGGGCAATGGTACCTTGTCAGCAACATCTACTACACTGGAACTTTTAGGTGTTGGTACCAGTAAGGCAGCAGCAAGTTAAAGTGTACAAGTGTTGCAAAATAAGGTACTATTACCTCATCTTGAGCTAACTTTACATTTCTCTATTTCTTAGAAGTGACTACATTAGTTTTAATATTCTTATATGTTATATTTTAATTGTTTTGTGTAGCACTACTTTATTATATTCACTTTTGTAGCCTTGCAATGTTACTTAATCAAGAACTAATATAATCTGACCAACTAACTAAAATATCTGTCATTTGATTGACAATACCCTGAAAGAGGAATAAAGCAGAGTAGGCTAGACAAAATACAATTTATAATTAGGTGTATATCATCTCACTCAAGCTGATAGTACCCTTTTTGCTTGAGAGCCATGGTTTTTAACAATAAGTTAACCTTTGATACCTGTCAAATTCAAAAACTATAGTTTCATGAGGTGTCACTAGCCATCATATGCATAAAAATAAAATAAAGAGGTACTTACAATAATTAGAAAAATATAAAAATTAAAAACTATATTTTTGCAGAAACATATTATGATTAAAAGTTAAAAACGTGTCATTCTTAAGAGTCCCGTGCACTGCTGTCCCTGCATAGATACGCAACTTTTCATACTCTCATTTAAATCAATGTAATCGTATTTATTAAATTACACAAACAGCTAGAGAGCTATAAGCTTCATTTTTGGTAATAATGCTTGTTAAAATATCTCTGCCTTCAGAATGGGATTTTTTTTTATTTTTGTTCTAGTTCCAGTTTTATTCGGGTTTTTTCACCTAAAAACTCGCATGATCATTTTGGGAAAAAATCCCATTCTGAAGGCACCCTAAATATTACGAGCAATCAAAAAATGTATTTTAAGTCTCACTTTGACAAATAATAAGAGCATAATTTACTAAATACGATTTATTAAAATATAATAAATTATTAAATCGCCTTGGTAGCATTGGTACTGCAATACTGCAATGCACCTACTGCCCAAGGCTTAAGATTATTTTTGTTGGCAGGAAACGTCTATCTATGTTTCAATCAAAATAATATTTTTCTGTTTCTCGGAATCAGTATTTTATCATATGTGTGAACTACGGATTGCTATTTATTATTATTATTATTTTTTTTAGTTCGTTTTATACAATGCTTGAACGGAATTGAATCTATATGCTCTTGGCTATATTATTAAAAATTTGAAATTTTTATGCACATAATAATTGATTAGCAAAACGCTTCATTTTTATTTCTTGAATTATAATTGCAATACAAAGATTGCCTGATTTTAAAATTGAATGCAAATATATTCGCAAGTCTGATTTTTTTTTTTTTTTTTTAATATAATGCCGTTTATAATGTAATAGTAAAATAAATGCATCCAAATATTATAAAAATAAAAAAAATAAATTTTGAGCCATTAAATTTATAACTAATTACTAATATTTATTAATTAATTATTTTATAGTTTCTGAAAACGTTATAATATTGCAAATATTTTTAATTAGCCTGTAATACAAAACATGAAATTGCAATATCAGAAAATGAAAAAAAAAAATAATAAAAGTGGCAAGATTTATAAATTGCAAATAAAGCACCTACTTCATTATTAATTAATCTAATTAGCAAACGTACTAAGTAATATTATATAAAATTCGTGTGTCTATCTATATTTCAATACTGAAGGCACACAAGTAGCTTACTCCAACTTTATTTTTTCTTACAAAAAATAAAAAATACTATGAAGCTCACAAATGAATCACTTGATATAAGAAGCGTATTTTCCAAACTTTGTCAAGAATGTCATTCAATACAATACTCCTAGATATACCTTTATCGCTTGGAATCTGTTTATTATCTTTGGTCATTTCCTTTAATAACTTCAGTCACTTGAATCTCTGGTCACGTGATTAAAAACACAATGTTTTCTGTGAGTGCATCGGACTCTTAAATTTTATCATGAAATGCAAATTTTGCAAACCAAGAAAAAAAGAGGAAGATGTATTGCCTTTCTTTGATTTGCAACCATGGCATGTTAAAACTAAATTTTTGTACCTGCACTTTAGTTTGTTGGTCAGCCTATATAAATATTATACATTCTTGTTACTGTAACTAATAACTTTATACTAACACCTAATTTTTTTTTTTTTTTTTTTTTTTTTTTTTTAGTTATAAGGACTTTTTTTGCACAAAACAAAACATCTCCTACATTAAGAGACAGAAATAACAGTGAATTGACTTACTTTTCTTTTTAAGACCTGGAGACGTTCAACCATTCCACCAAGCAGCCGACTAATTTCTCCAACTTCCACAGCATCTGCTCTTAGGCCTTTTTCAAGTTCTAGAGTTGCTGCTTGAACATGAGATACCTCCCTGTCAAGTTGCTTTTGGGCTGCACGGAATTTCTTGTTTAAAATTTCGTAAGGCACCTAGCAAAAAGAAAAGAACTCACTATTCCTGTAAAGGGAACAAATAATTCACTTGAAGTGCCTGAATTTTCAAGATGCAAGCTAAATATTAGACATGGGCTATTATCATTTTAATTATGTTGAGCATAATGTAGTTACAAAATTTCTAATATCCACACAAAATTGACCATAAGGTTCTATATAGGAATTTTATTAATAGTGAAGTGACATTTTGTGGATAAGACCCCATTATAACTGAAACAATTAGCTTAGCACTGTATACAAATACAGTACTGCATATTCAGATATCACCTATATGCACACAAATAAAAGTGCGTGGAGAATAATCATTGTAGGTGGATTATTGGCATGCATAAATATAACTAAAATCATGCTGGTATACATTTTTGTATTTTATGTAGAAATGGCTTCATATACTAATGATACTGTTATGTAGTTATGTATGTATGTTCCTTAAGAATATAATGCATCTATCTATAGTACCGGTAGCAATTGTATTATTCAGTACAATGGCTTACATTCAGGGTTTCTCAACCGGTGCTCCGGCGGAGCACTAGTGCTCCGCAAGATGGTTTCAGGTGCTCCCCAGAAAATAGGAAGCAGTCAAAACAAAAGGAAGAAAAAGAAAAAAATGTTAAGCTTAAAAAACATATATATTAAAAATATATATGTTCATTATTTTTAAACAATAGGTACAGTACAAAACGTCTCAATTTTCATAAATATTGTGTTTCTGAATACAGTAATATTTTTTATGTATTATTAACAAATTATTTAATTTTAGATATAGGTCATTTTATTTTTGTAAATTAGGTCCTTAGTTTAAACTTTCAGTAACTTCTGAAAGTTGAAACTAAGGACAATATTGTATTCTATAAGCGAGCTTAATTTTCCAAAATATAAATTCAAGTTAATTTTTCAAGTTTTTTGGACTAAGAATCCTTTCGATTTTTATGTATATTATATTTTTTTAATTTTTTTTTAAGGAAGCAGTATTTTTGTGACAGTTCTATTATTACCAAGTATTTTCAAGTTTTTTTAATTTTTTAAATTATATTTACATACATACATACATATCATGACGCTATAATCCCTTTCGAGGTAAGCCAACAACACAGATGTTTTATCCTGACCAAGTGATAGACCTCCACAACTTCCTATCCTGACATACTTCACTTGCTTCCGCCAGTCTCATACCTTGTTTTATTATATTTAAGATCGTAAAATAGTTAAGAAATGTTAAAATTAGGCTTTTAAAATCAATTTAATTTATTAATTTTTCAATTAACCATACAATTTCTGCTCTGAAGTTACAAATTTATCACTTAATTTTTTCCTTAAATCCTTTATTTTTGTAAAATCTAAAGCTGTAATTTTAGCTAGGGTTTTTAATGAGGTGAGTGTTAATCTTCTTGAAATTATGTTATATTTATTTACTTAAATTGCCTAAAAAACTGCCACATGGTTGAAAAGAAAAATCTCGCCTGCGGCGGGCTTTTTTGGGGGGCTACGCCTCCCCCCTCCCCCCTCCAGTGCTCCGTGGGCGCTCTTTACTTTTAGAAGGGCTCCGCAGCTCAAAAAGGTTGAGAAACCCTGGCTTACATGGTGTGTGCATGTGTGCGCGCACATTACTTTATGGCTCAAGATAACCATGCATAGTGCAAATAGGTAGGTAGTATTTAAACTGTTCACGACGGAGTTTCTCGCTTATCCCATATTGTCCCGCACGTAATATGACGTGCTCCGTCGTGAACAGGTTACGCAACTTCCTGGTGGATTAGTGTACAAAACTGAGTTTTAATGTACATACTCTCAAATTTGTATATATCGATCTTGTTGCGAACAAAATGTCTATATCGATTTTTGTCACGGGTAGCAAAATGTCTATCTCGTATTTTGTCGTGCGAAGCAAAATGTCTATCTCGTTTTTTGTCACGGTAAGCAAAACGTCTATCACGCTCTATAATGTAATGGAAATGGCGCTTGAGATAGACATTTTGCTTCGCGTGACAAAATAAGAGATTTTGCTACCCATGACAACAACAACAACAACAACAACAACAAAAACAACAACAACAACGATAAACATTTTGTTTGCAACAAGATCGATATGTTTATTTAGCTGGCAGTTTAAGAGATACAGTATAGTCATTAGTACGTTGTTAGTAATATCAAAGACCATACACATATTGGTAATATATATTTCCGTCCACCATATATGAATATGTTATTAAAGCCTATAAGAATGTAACATATATGTACCCATATGGAATGAACACAGTAAGTTACAAAGCATTGGATGTATGGAACAATGGTAAATGTAGCAACATAGCCACAAAGATAACACAGGTCAAGGTAGAGAGCGGGTGTGATGGGTAGCAAAATATATATTGAAATGTTGCCTTTTACTTCCTTTCTTTGTAAGTTCATGTATTTTTCATGTAACCATACAATTTCTGCTCTGAAGTTACAAATTTATCACTTAATTTTTTCCTTAATTCCTTTATTTTTGTAAAATCTAAAGCTGTAATTTTAGCTAGGGTTTTTAATGAGGTGAGTGTTAATCTTCTTGCAATTATGTTATATTTATTTACTTAAATTGCCTAAAAAACGGCCACATGGTTGAAAAGAAAAATACATTTACACACGGCAATATTTGCAATGTGCAATAACTTTTATTATACATACCATAATTTTTATTATACATCCAAAATAATTCAGCGTATTTAAGGAGCTAGGGAAGCGTAGATGGCAGCACGGTATTTTTAAATAAGAAAACATCAGCTATTATTCAATATGCCTGACTTTTCCTAGTGAAAATTTCCCTGTGCTGCCATCTACGGTCCCCTACCTCTTTAAACGTAAATTGTAAGTATGTATGTATGTGTAATAAAATTATGTATTACAGAGTATGTATAAATAATAATCTACATATGTGAAGAGGAAATATACACATATTTACATAATATATTTACAATATATTTTATGTATGTATGCACATTAATTTGGTTCAACATTTCATTCAATAGATTTCCAAGTTTTTGAAAACGGGTTTATGCTAAAATCATGACTCATATGCATAATTATGTAAAAGGAGATTTGTAAGAGGTGACATACATATCATAATGATATATCATAACATATTTATACATACCAAGCACACATATTTGTATCAATAGTCCAAGAAAACTTGGTATGTAATAAAATATGGTATGCATTAGAAATGTAAATATGTAGCTAAACTATTAATTACCTTCAAGGTTGGGTGCTCCAATGACTTTATATCTGCCATTTATTGGCAAAAGACTAAAAAAAACCCTTATTTTATTTTGTTATAAACACCACTTATCAGAATCAAAACTCTAAAAAACATTTACTACACAACAAGACAACAACACTATTACAATCAAGGTTCGTCGTCCAAATGTCGCAGCTGATTTGGAGAGAATACTGCAAGGAGCACATAGTTGAATTCAAGCATTATAATGACAACGCAAAGTACCATGAGATATACACTTCCTTTTATATTTCATAGATGTCTCTGTCTCTCTAGTGCCTCTCCAAGATACTACATACAAGATAAGGACACGCTCGACCAAATTGGGCCGCCGCGAAATTCAAAATGAGCCTCTAAGCCAATCAGCGCCCGAGTTGAAGGTCACGTGATCAATATTGACCAATCACAATGCCGCTAAAATTTACATGGGACCAGTTGGTGTCGCTATCTTGTATGTAGTATCTTGGCCTCTCCAATCCACTCCAATCTCCAATGGTCTCCATACAAGATAAGGACCATAAGGACATGCTCGGCCAATTTGTGCTACCGCGTAAATAAAAATGAGCGCCTAAGCCAATCAGCACCCAAGTTGAAGGTCACGTAATCAAAATTGACCAATCACAATTGGTCCGAGCGCGAGCTTAACCTGGAACAAGTTGGTGTGTCCCTATCTTATGTGAAAGTGTGTTGAAGTCAGATTGAAGTTTTTTAGTACAAGATGCTACAAACAAGATCAAGACAAGGTAGAGAGAGACATTGACTTGTTCCATGATAATCCTGTGTTAATCTCAGCGCAGTTGTGATTAGTCAATTTTAATCACGTGACCTTCAACTTGGGCGCTGATTTGCTTAGTGGCTCATTTTGAATTTCGCGGTGGCCTAAATTGGCCGAGCGTGTCTTATCTTGTATGTTTAGTACAAGATAATACATACAAGATAAGGACACGATCGACCAATTTGGGCCACCGTGAAATTCAAAATGAGCGTTTAAGCCAATCAGCGCCCGGGTTGAAGTTCACGTAATCAAAATAGACCAATCACAATGCCGCTAAAATTAATATGGAACCAGTTGGTGTCGCTATCTTGTATGTATTATCTTGTTTAGTATTTCGTATTTTGGTTCCATCTACATTGAGTTTAACGAACTACACCAGCAAAGTTGTGGTTTAGCTAGTGGCGAAAACTCATAACAATGGTTCTCCTTTAGAAATTCTCTTCTCCACCAGCTGATTTAGAATGAATCTCGTGAAGTCTCGCGCGCGGCTTCTATCTCGAGATTCCGCGAGAAGAGGCACCATTTTGGTAAAGTGGGGAGTGCGATCTCCCTCGTGTGTTAACTATAGCTGCAATTTTGAGTGAAGTAGGGTGTATTTACACCGCTGAAAGAACTGGACGTTCTTTGACGTCCGTGTCAGTTTTGTGAGGCAAATACTTTGTCTAAAACGAGTCTTTTTACTGTGCTTCATTAAAAGTAGTGATAAGAGACGGCTGTGCAACACTAACAGCGTGGCCTGTATATTATATCTTCTGTCACATTCATTGGTAAGTGAGATATGTAACTTTCTCTAACATTGTTCTTCAAAAGGAGCAAGAAATCATTTAGAAATTCGATATGAATTTGCACAATGCCTTGCATGATATTATGAATAATTAATGTATGTACTGTAATCACTTGATTGCAATGCCATAGTTAAGCTTGGCGCCTGGCGTCCGGCGCCAAGATTATGCCGCGCCCGCCGGTTGCAAATTAAATTGCATATATTTGTCATTAGCGTTTTATATAGTAAATTGTCATTTGCTTTATGACACACATTTGAACGCGTTGTCAAAACTTTAAACGTAAACACAATACGGAAATAGTCGTCAAGCGCGAATAGGAGGCGCCTGGCGCCCGTGGCGGCAATGGCGATATAGTGGGAACGGTTGCAAGGTTGGCGTCGTACCGCCAAGTCCACTTAGTACATAATTACTCCTTAGTGCATAGTAAAACCTTGGTCCGACGGAACCAAGATTCTCCGGTCAACATACTTGTGACAGAATAGTGTTGTTATTGTTTGCATTGTGGTAGTTTGTGAACCAAAAGTTGCTTCCTTGACGTATGTTAATCATTAGTTATTAATAATTTATTGTAACATATCATAATATGTACATACTTAACCAACGTTCATCGCATTCATTCCTTTTGGAATTTTTCAAAGGTGGGTCTCTGTTAAAAGTAAGTTTTATATTTTTTTTGTATGTGTATTATTCAGTGACTCGTGATTCATTTTTTTTTTTAACACAATGGATGATAGATAACAAAAATAAATAAATAAAAATGCACTTCTGAGTGATAACAATAAATGGAAGTATGTATATGCATGTTAAGGAAGGTTCTGCATACTTCTAAGTTTCGCAGTGTTTATAGTTTATAGTGTTTATTTATTTTTTCGTCTTTTTTTCCCCCTTTACTATGATTTTGATTTACATTACTTTGTCTTCAAATGTTTGTATTTACGAATTTTGACGTTAACAAGATCTCAACATTTTATACCGAATGTTAGTTATGTATGTATAGTACATATACATACATATTTAACAAACAATTTTACTGATGACAAAAATGTACCTAAAGTTATTATCTTTGCTATGATATTTATTCGCATTATAATAAAAATAATACTGAATTATTATGTGGGTATTAAAATTGACGCACTTTGCTCGCAAGAGAAAAATATGATAAATAAAATTATAATTGACACAATGTCGGGCAATTTTTGAGCAGTTTCCTTACATTATTTATTGTTATTATCATTTCATCATAAAATTGTATGCATATTGTATATACAGTAGTTTCAGTTATAATTTATAGTTGTGCATTATTACTACATACGTGAATAAAGCAATGGAACACAATAGATTTACTCGAGTACCGGTATGTTAGTGATGCAATGGCATTATACTTTAACTTATGAATTGTTTATGAATGTTATTATGCACATAGTTACAAATTGTTATGAGATGTTGATGTTAAACATAATTATCTCGTTAAACGATAGACAAATCGTGTTGGTGATTCACAGCACGTTAATAACTTCTATTGTTTATATATATATATTTTTACGATTTTGAAACAATGTACAGACTAGAATAATTTTGATGCACATTGGATAAATTATGATATATATTTATTTATATTAATATTTCATTTGATGCACTAAAACATTAATATTATTTAATAACGATGCTGTAAAAGTGATAAATATTTATTCATTTAATTGTACTCATTAAGAGCTATAATTAGTACGAGACGTACGGATATGTCGCGTTAAACATACCGGTTTGCGTTCGACCTGCAAAGTTAAGCAACGTCAAGCGTGGTCATACTTGGATGGGTGACCAAGCTGTTAAAAAGAAAAAAAAAAGAAAAAAAGAAAAATAAAACTTACGCTTGCCGAGAAAAATGTAGTGAAATCTGTGCCTAGGCTAGTCTAAAATTTTTAAATAATTTCTTGTCGGAAATGATGAATTTAATTTTTACCGTGTTTTATGTATCATGTACGTTTATTTTCATATTTTATAAATTGTATAATAAATTTTCATGAATTATTGTCAAATACTGAGTAATGTAATGTTTAAATAATGGCAGTCGAAAGCTGATCATATTGGCGCGAAACGCTAGCAATTTCTCGTAATGCCAACTTTTACACGCAATTATCACAACTTTTCAGTTATTGTTATTTTTTTCACCCATATTTAGGGATAAAATTTATTGAATATCTCTCAACTTCGATCAAATTGTTGCAGTAGGGGAAATATGAGCCACTGACCTCGCCTTATTGCTCATTACGAGTCTTGCTCTTGAACGATAAAAGTTGCGGTCCGGTTCTCATAGGTCCGGTATTCAGAGCCTAAACACCAGAGTTCTGGTGTTTAGAAAGAGTCAATTTGGTCTCATCCACTTGGAAACTGTGGCGCCAAGACAGTTAAACAAAAGACCAGTTTAAATAAAAACACGCTGAATGCTGCAGTCAAAATAAAATAGAAATACAAAACATCAACAGTAATTCTGTATCTTATTATCAAGAAGTGAAAACTTTAATAATATGCAGTTGTTTTAACAACCATAAACTTTTTATAAAATATAATAATAACATTCTAAATGAAATCGTTATACATAATATTATATTTGTTGTAACCTTGAGTTGTTATATGTTATTAATTTTGTCGACGCATATTGATAACATATGACGTGCTTGACACATAGTTTGAAACACGTACACTTAAAATTTATGGATTAATGTAAGCAAATTTTTATTTACAAAAGAAACTGAATATAATATTTGTCAGTGTTCTTGAGATAAACGTGACATTCTAACATTTTTAATATTGCAGTATTTGTGAATATTATTGTTAATATCACGAACGTCTTAAAATTTGTTATGGAAATTGTAGTTCTTCAAACATGTTAAATGGATTATGTAAAACTGAGTTGTTCACAATGATTATAATAATAATGAGACATTCTAATTTTTGCACATATCGCAAATTTAAGGGTGAGAATAAACCTGTTGATTTCATCAATTTGCTGATTTGAATGTTACTTTGTATTATCATTTATCTTACAGATGTGCTTAGGTTTGCATTATCGTAAGTACTAGGAATAGTCAGCAGTAAAGTGACTGATAACACAGGGCTTGGGGGGAGAGGAGGGGCATACATTGTGAGGGTTGGTCGTTTTGGGTGGTATTTCGTAAGCAGAAGTAAAGTAAGCAAAGCGGAAGGGAGAGAAAGCCTGGCCGGCCGGCATTGCAGCAGTTTTTGCTCTTGTGACTTGTGAAGGCGCGGGCGTTGAGAAATCGGGAGAAGGGGCGGATGATGATAGCAAGAAGACATACAGCCCAGTCAGCAACACATCATCCGACGAGATAAAGTAGTAGTTGGACCCATGTATTAAGTCTGTGGTCTACGTTTTTGCTATTTCAGCGTTTATGTTTTGTGCTGAGGAAGGAGTTTTTGTGGACGCATTAAAATTATATTTTCACTAGTATGAGCAGTGCATTACAATTTTATTGCTTCTTGTCCCTCTTAATATCGCGTTTGTAAGGTCCATCTGCATTCATAGTGCTGATCAATCCGACCGTGCGGTAGGAGTGAAGCGTGCACTTGTGCATTCATTGCACTTTAACGCCAACATGCTAATACACTTTTGTCAGAATGCCAAGTTTTAGAAAATACTTGTAATGTCAAGTTAAGCTGCGCACGAATAAAACTACATACAATATAATTTACATTATTATGCATACCGTGTAGGTGCAATTGAATGCTACTCTGACATTTTGATATCATTATTTGTTTTACACTAGGTAATTACCCTGCAAATGTCGTTAATGGTATTAGTATGCAGTATACAGATATTATATTAGTGGTAATTGATACTATTATTATATTATATATTATAATAATCTAATCGTATTTCTGCATGCGTCAAAAAAATTCGTTAAAATTCCTTAATTTTATTCGTACGGGGTGGGGAAAACTCATTATCACTTTAAATTTTTTTTTTTATAGTAAAAGAGAAAAAAGAAAGAAAAAGCGTTTCATGCAATTAAATATTTTCAGTTGATAAAACGATATGACAATTGAACGTTGAAATTATTGATTTTCTTGTACATTGGATATTATGCTAATTATTTAAATTGTTTTGATTCTCATTATTTTTGCTTTTGCAGACGACAACAATTTAATATGGGCATGAGGATTAAGGATTGCTCAAATATTGTACTGTACTTCCAGTGAGTGGTTAAACAATGCATTGGGGGCACTTTTTTTTCCTGCCATTTAAGTACGGTATTAATCGTGGTATTAACAACATTGTGCTGGCATCTAATTGAGTCACGGCTAGCGGCAGCTAAAAAGGACACCGTATTCATGCTGATTCCGCATTTACTGACTCGTCAAGAAAAGTATTACAGAATCGCGAGTTCGAAGCGTTGAACTGCTTAAATTGCAAAGCTATGTGTATGCTTTTTATAATTATTATTTACCTACACCCAACATTACTATGGAGTTGTCTAATGATTTAATGAACCTTGGAAACAACATTTTTTTTTTTTTTTTCCTGTAGTAACTTAACAGATGATAGTAATGTGATGCACACACATAAAATACATTTCACTATAAAAAAGTATATATTTTCTAAAACATAAATCTAAACATAAGCAAGCTCTTAAAATCACCAATATATGATAATTTGCAATGTGACTTTCCTCTTTCTCTGGAAACTTTTTTTTTTTTTTTCTTCTTTTTTTTTTTTCTTTAATATTATATTGAAGTGCTATTATTGTTGTTTTACGGAACCTCTTCGCATAAATAATTAATTTTGATTATTGTTATGTACATAAATTGTAATAATATTATATTACATACAATAAGACCAACACTTGTAAATTGTATGTTACTATGATCTGTACCGTTACTGTCAGTACTTATTACTTATTCTCCTTTTGTGACGTGTAGCGAAAGTATTATTTACTAATAGGTTGTTAATTCCGGTATGCATTGCTTGTATTTTTATAAAGTACCAATTGAAGCATTTCTTTTTACTTGATCTATTACTGAGTGCCATATTTGTTTCGTAGAGAAGCAGGAGTTGCTGACATTAATATTAACCTCCTTTTTTTTTTTTTTTTTTTTTTTTTTCCTTCAAATGTAGCTAAATTGGAATTGCATAAATAACTATAAGATAATCCAAATCCACTATAACAAAAATTTCGTTGTTAAGAATAAATGCTGCTGAAATAGAAATTGCACAATTATTAGTTATTACGTATTCATTTTCGACAGTGTATGAAATTGTAACTTAGATACAGCAATTCGAGTCATCTGTATTGTATACCTTGTTAGATTGTAAATAATTATGTTGAAGATTTATTGCTTCATGAAGTAATATTTTTTGACAAAGGTCAGTGTATTACAGTTTATAGTGACTCCTTTAATAAGTCATAATATATGAGAGAAAGAGAAGGTATTATATAAGTCATTGTTTTATATATAATAATGCATAGCATATTTAAATGTAATTGTAAGAGCAAAATATCAATTATTATGATTTTTATTTTTTAATTAGCTGTCATAGACATTGTTCCAAGGTGTTTTGGGGATGAAATTTCAAAGCACCGTAATTCAATATTTTGCATGTTGACAAAAGGCTTACAAACATTGTCGCTATCATTTTGTGAACAGTGCATGTAACCCCGTGTAAAGTGTGATCAATACATTTATTCACTCGAATCGTCTTATTCCAAAGTATCAATAAGTACGAAAAAACGGACAAAAACGAGAGAGATCTTTTGGCGACAGCTTTCTTCAGCAGCTGATAACTGTCATCTTTAATTCCCTACTTTTAATAACTTTATATTTGAAACTAACAATAATTGCTTTATTAAAATTATTGTAATATAATAAACCTTTGCATCAAATTAACACCAATGTGAGAACATTAAATGTAGTTTTATTAGATAGATTAAATATTTTGATTTATCTTAAACTTGGAAAAAACGCATTTTTTCCGGGTTCCATTCTATTCCCTCCGCTCTGGTAAAGTATCATTAAATGTGAATATCATGTTATTACTATACGACCTTCTATGATACTTTCTAGGTTTATGACCTACTAATACATCACTATTATTTTATTGAAGTTATGATTGCTTATACCTTAACTATGTGACAATTTTCCATCTCCGCATTATTATCATTATTTGCCTCGTCATCATCGATTTGCACACGCTTTAATATGCCCTCGTACGGGAAAAATAATATAACTACTATGTAAATAAATAATCTCCGTTAAATTATTTATTTATAAATCAATGTTCTCTTTATTGCGGTACTGATGAAAGAAAGAAAGAAAGAAAGAAAGAAAGAAAGAAAGAAAGAAAGAAAGAAAGAAAGAAAGAAAGAAAGAAAGAAAGAAAGAAAGAAAGAAAGAAAAAATAAATGAATGAATGAATGAATGAAAGAAAGAAAGAAAAGTACATTTCATAAGATAAACTATCATTATTTATAGAATATATGTGTCCCTAAACCCCTCTGTACCGTTACAAACGGTTAGAAAAAATTGTAAAGTAGGCACGAAATCCAGGTCTACAATAGAAGTTAGAATAGAGAAGCAGGTTGTCTAGCAAGTTTTCTCCCCAGTTTGTGAGGGCGCAGATGGGTTAAGTGACATAATCTGTGTATTAGGCCCATCACTTCTTGAGGCCAAAATCTGTTTAAAAGGTATTGGTGTGTTTAGTATACATTAATTACAGTACAAATTGATTAACAGCTTAAATGCATAGACTAGAAGAAAATATAAGCATTTACAGTATATCACAAAATACTTGATGTGACTTACATACAATAACATTAGTTTGTCGCAAATCCTGTAGCAATGGTCAGAAAATTTCGACGTATGCAACCTGCACAACATTTTCATACTAATTTTTTCCTGTTTTCGACATAAACAGAAATATTTATGCAAATTGCACACTTTATACAGTTTTTCGTGCTTTCTGTGGGGCCTCATGTACATTCTGGTAAAATTTATTGTTATCTCTTTTGTAATACCATTTTGTGTTTAACCATTAAAAAGAACATGTCGTTTCATATTGTCTATGGCTTTAATGAACACCAGTTATGCAAGACAATGAAGATAATGCGCAAATATTCCGACGATTGAAATAATTAGTTCTGGCAATACTGGTAATGAATTATTTACGTCAACAAGTGTGTGTGTGTGTGTGTGTGTGTGTGTGAACACATGCATACTGCATACATTATATTATTCTCTCCGTTCCGAAAGACCCTTTCCAGCAGAACACATCAGTTTAGAAGTAATTTATGAATACTGATATGCCAATTGTAACAGTAAGTCGCCGGTCGGTCTAAAGACCATGGTCCAGTTCACATCACGCGCGAGTCTCACCTGCAATAAAATTGCTTGTGCTGTTATAATTATAGTCTCTTTGCCACCCGGCAGCCGGGCATACTTTTACACCACCTCTCGTGTAAAATATTTTTGCATGTTTTTCATATAATTTTGTCTGCGTCTTTTTAATCCGTTTTTTTACAGATGGTTAACTTAAGAACCTTAGTTGTATACTTAAAACTTTGACCTAACACATTACTGTAAGCTGCCTTTAAACATATGATGTTACCAAAAAGGCTTATGTGCTTCTAGTTTAAGACCATCCAACTGTAAAATTTGCACGCAAATAAATCTGATTAGGCGTGGAAGAATATTAGATTTTATCTCATTTTTACAACTAATCTGTTCAGATTTGCACCGAAAGAAAAAGGAAGGAAGGAAAGTAGAAAGAAAGAACTGTCTTTTTTTTTTTTTTTTTTTTTAGTGATTGTGCGCGAATCACGACTGAATTTCATATTATTTTCAAATATGCCAGACCCAGGGCTTTAATTTATGTACGGAGTTCTTTATTTATATAGTCTTTTGGCTTTTATTGGCGTTTACTTACTCGGGGACTTTATAAACACACCCTGCGTGTGTATGTTTATAGTATACATTATGTATACTGTATAATCATTTTGTTACTTTATATATTTTATTATTAATATTTTAATATAGTGTATCGTTTGAAAAACATTTAAACAGAGAAAATTCACCTCGTTACAAATGTTTTGATTTCATTAAGACTGACGATGCATAAGAAAATGCTAAACATAAATTTGCCGCGTTTGCAGTCTTAGCAAACGTGATCTCAGATATGACTAATGAAGAGGTAACATGTCCGCATGAAAACAAATGATTTTACAATTATAGTTAGTGTTTTGTATTGTTTCTATAGGTAGATAAAGTTATTGTAAGTGTAAGTATTTCGCAATGGGAGGCTATCTAAGCCCTTGATAGTAATAAATAATAATACTTAATAATAATCATCATCTTGTGCTACGAAGTGCGAGACGGTTGTCCTAGAAATTGCAAGTCATTAAACATTCTGACTTTTCTTATATTTATCTTATTAACATAAATATTGCAGTTATATCTGGCAATAGGACATTCTTTGTGTGGGCAGACAGAATAGAGGGACAACAAATTGTTTTCTTGAAGCTCGTGCTTGTTGTGCATCTACTGATGAACACTCGTGTGACTGCTAATGATTGTTAATCGCACGCACTGTTGGCGCTCATTGCTAGTGAGAGCCAGACGCCAAATGAAGCACGCCCCAGTGATGTGTGTCTGGCTGGGGATCTCCTAGCTAGAGATGTGCTCTCTGATGTGGCTGACCCCGCAGCACACTTGTTCTTCTGCCTAGCCCAAGGTCACCATCAGGGATACTCCCTCCCATTTCATCGTCTGTGCAGCATCCCCACTCCATCCCACCTCGCTGTCATGTCAATCTCCAGCAGTGCTGGTGTTACTTGACCGTGACCTATCTTTTTATATTGTAATTACTTACTTAATTATTAATATACTTATGCGCGTCCTCTCGAGTAATTAAGAGCAATTTAACGGAATTAATGATAACTGTCAGTTTTTCTTTCTTTTGGCGTAATCTGGTCGATAATTGTTTTATCGTTTAAGTTTTATTGTTTGCTTTAAAAAAAATGTGTAGCATAATATTCTTACGCTACGTGCCAGTCTTCAAAAAGTCGAACTTGCAGCCCACAATACACGTCTGCTTCTGGATCATTTCTTATAATTCTTAATTTGAGTTGTTGATTTATACACACTCAGAATTTTATTATTAATTTCTGTGTTGTGTGGGGGGTTGGGGGGTCATGTTATCAAAGAGCCTGGAGGCTGCGGATGTTATTGAATTCTGCAAGTGTGTACATTGCATATTACTTATTGGCATATTATAATGTATGACACAATTATTACTTATATTAATGAGATTAAGCATGAGTGTGGAATATTTAAGGAGGCATGAAACAAACAAAAAAAAAATTGTAAATGTTGATCGTAAAATAGCATAAAAATGTTATGTATTGTGTGTACCGTACTACGTTTCCGCTGCGGTGTAAGATTGAAGCACACCATTTCCGCAACCACATGCTATTTTTTAAGATGGCTTAGCTATACCAAAGTGAATATTGTTATGCAATTGTTAGTTGCTATTTGATTTATTTTATCCTCTGGAAGTTAAATTTTTTGTTGCTTATTTGATCAAAGTAATTTTGACCCGCAATACAAGTCTAGCTGACCAGTACTCATGAGTGGATTACATCCATGTGTCATGTGTGTCTTGTTCTTACATCACCATTCTTGTGCAATCAGCTGTTAACATGCGTTTATTTTTTCGTCGGATAGTCTGAGCCGTATACATAGTACATTATAGTAGGTAACACACACACACACCTATCGATGACGAATCTTTGAATAATAATAATTAACGGCTTTCATTGGGCGAAATCAGGCGTACAACCTCTCAATTTAACCCAACTGTCTTACAGTACAGTACAGTCAGTTACAATATAATTTAAATAGTGTTATACATACTGTATAATGTTATAAATTATTTTAATCATTGTGTTAACAAAATTTCACTAGAATAAGTTCATTTATAAACACAATATTTTAATTTGAAAATTTTCTTTTCACTAAATTACTTAAATTGGGGTTACATTTATTAAATTTTTTTTTAATAGATAAGAAAATTGATAATATATATAATATATTTGAGAATATTTTATTGATAATTTTATTATACATTAATGAGCAAAACCTGGCCCACCATTCATCTAGCCCACAATATGTGATCTAGTCGACACCGAATGCACTATTTTTTCTCGGCCCTTAGTGATCAAATGGAAGATAAAGTTGTGCAAATTTTATGCTTATCATAAGATTAGACGTGAATAATAATAAAAAATAAAATAAACAGGTTCTTCCGGTGTGATTGAGATTAAAGATCTGTCATATTGGCACGGATTTAAAAAGGAAGCAAGTTAGGAAATGCAGTATTGGTTACTTAACAGGATTTGTTATTATTATTCCGCTACCTTGCTTCCTTTTAATTGTATGCATTTTCCTTGCCTTTCATCGCGCCGGAACCACGTGTACTCATCTTGCAGCGGGGTTCCACGCTCAATACTCATTCCATGGTACAATACTGTACCTACATATTACACAACACACACGTGTCACAATTTTGTTTATATCGTTCCTATTTGCACCAATATTTTAAACTTGGATGAATTTCACTTGCAAGCTATATCATTTTTTTTTCTTTTTTTTTTTTTTTTTAATTTTATGGCAATAATATTCTGTTTTTATTTCTTTAGCTTGTGATGTATGTATGTCGTGGGGTTATTGGAGCTTCATTCGTGTAAAATAATATTAATAATAAAACAGAGTACAAATGCCAAAAGCATGAAGCTCAATGATTTTATTATTTATGCATTCTTAATAACTATTTCTCTCTAGGCGCTGTATTTTGTAGGAAAAATGCAAAATTTATAATGCATTGTTGATAACTTTTTTTTAGCTGAAAGTCGCTGTATATTGTAGGAAAAATGTAATATTTATGCATTATTGATACATATTTATTTGAAGTCGCAGTAATTTGTAGGAATCGTAGGTTTCGTAGCGTAGCAGAATGTTAAATCTTGTTGGAATTTCTCTATTTATCACAATGTTGACCGCTTGAAAAGTGCAAAGCTGGTGTGAAGTGAAAGTTCAGTGCTTGGCGATAGTTAGCACGACGATATGTTTTAAGGAAAGAAAAAAAAAATGAGAGAAAATGAGGGGGAAGTGTGTTATTATTATTATTATTATTTTAGCCGTGCTTTCTTGCGTACTCGACGGTAGGGCCACTTTTTGAGGCACCGTTTACTATAGGTAATAGGTATTGACTAGGGTTCTTTGTACAGTCAACTCTCTTTGTAGGAGAGAGAAATGAAATAAAAAATTTTGAATTTTGAACCTTTTCAAGGTATGGTGATGGGCACCAATCGCACTGCTTATAAGATTATCAGAAGTAAAAAAATAAAAGAAAATTTCAATAGTCAAAACCGTGTGATTGGTTCAAAGTGCCATATAATTGGAAAAGCTAAAAAGATAAAGTACTCCAAAGAGCAAAATGACACTTTTTGGGGAATTTCATTTGTTAATTGTTTGATATCTTGCATTTTTAGTGGCATTAGGACTAATAAAACTCGAGTGAGGTTACAGCTGTTGTGTGGTAGTAGAGTGGACTTTCACCGCTTATCGTTGGCCTTGTGTTAAACTTGAATATTTTATTCTTATATTACTGTTATAAGCTGGTATTTTTACTCCATTACATTTCAACGAGAAGTGATATCAAAAAGTATTTACTATCCTTTTTTTTTTTTTTTTTTTTTTTTTAATTTATTTAATTTGTTGCTTGATTGACCAATGGTATATAGACAACAACCGCTTTAAAGTCGTTTACATTTTATTTCTTTTTTTCTTTAGATAAACGTCTCTTCGCATTTGTTGCCAACCAGCTGTTTCCTCTTTAGTGGGCGTTTCTTCTTTACGGATAACCTGGTCATCTACTTCTACTGTAGATGTCTTAAAAGTAGATTTTGCAGGACACACTGCTGGGGAGTTGGGAGATTATTACACCTGCGTTGCAGTGACGTCACTTATGCATTTTAACTGATATTGCATGTGTTTGCCGCGCGCCGCTGATACACACAAGCCAACTGCCTACTTTCCTCAGCTTGACTTTCACCTTCTTATTTATTTTATATTATACGCTTGATATCATTTGGTTCATACGTATCGCATACTACAGAACGTACTGTGCTCCCGCCAATAGTTGATGATATCATTTGGAAAATAACTCGTCTTATAATCAAATTACTAAACACCAAATACTACAAACTCTTCCAGTGTTAGTTTCGTAAAGCAGCAATTTCCCCTAAATTAAAATTAAATTATAAAATAAATAACAGGTGGTGTAACAATGTTGCAGCGTCAGTTCAGCATCTTCGTTTCTTTATTTCGTTTTTACATTCAGTAACATTCACGGAAGCATGATCTGTTTCCCTTATTATTATTTAACAATTTCCACTTTGAATGTAATAAAATATCGTAAGAAATCACACGCGTTTCTGCTTTCAGTGCTTTTAATGTAAACTTAACATTAACTTTCTTTAATCTTTGTTTCTATTTTTTTATTTTTTTTTTTAATTGCATTTTGGTCCGATTCAAAAATATATACATACAGCGGAATAACGAATGATTGCAATTTCATGAAGTTCGTTTCATGTTTCTAAATCTTTGTTTATACAATTGTTATTCAATCAGTTATTATTAAGTGTATGCTGTTTCTTTTAAATTTGTTGTGATGGAAAAAATGTGGAGCACGCTTGCATGATAAGTTTTTGCGGCGTGGCAATGCTGTTGGAGTCAGGGCGGGTTAGTGCTACTCCTGCAAAGTCTTATCATCACGTTCAATGCGGGTTCAAGCTCCTCTCTCTCTCTCTCTCTCTCTCTCTCTCTCTCTCTATTTTGCTCGATTCCAGCTGCCGTTGCTGTTTCATTGCATCATCATCATCACGTAGATTAGACTAGAATATATCTCATCACTGCAGTAAAGCACCGTGTGGGTGTGCGTATGTGGAATAATAAAATCAATATCCTCTCAGCAATTTGTTACTCATGCTGTCTTTGCGCGCTATTAAGTAAGTCCTGTTTGTTTATACTAATGAAATACGTATCCACCGACAAAATAACCCACTTATTAATAAATAAAAATAACAGTTCTGATGCATTAGAAATATTGTATTGTTATTGACGAACATATGTATACAAATAATACACACACGCAGTTTTAGTAAAGATGATGGTTTATGATGTGATGACCTACGAGCATTGCAAATTAATTTTATCTTCATTTAGCTCATCTTTTCTATCTGCTCTTTGCTTAAGAGAGTCAACTCTCAGCCAATCACAACGACCAATTTTCTTAGGTTATAATATTAAATGAAATAAGACGGCCGCACGGGCCTTAAAGCTCTAAATAAGGCAAAACTGAAAACATTGCATTGGGCATTTTTATTATGCTCTTGTATGAAATAGATACTTAATTGTATTTTTGTAATATTTTAAAGGTTAGCTTAGATGCTGGATAAAAATTCATATACCTATTGCAATGGCATAAATAAAATTTGAATGATCTAGTGTTCGTGATTTAGACTGGGTCGGAACATTGCTCAAGTTTGATTCTTATTTATATATATATATATATATATATATATTACATAATGCCGCAGGTGTAGACATTGAAGTGATATTGTAACAAAGTTTTGAGTAGAATTGTGCGACGTAACTTGCCGAGGTAAATTGGCTGACTGTGTATCGATTTGGAGAACACTAACTAAACCTCCCACACCAATCCTCTTCTGACTCCAATATCCTCGTCTTTCTCCTCGCCCTCGTCCTCTCACTTCATTTCTCCAACAGTGCGCACAGCAGAAATGCTCACTCAGCTTTAGCCAGTGCTCGGCAAGCAATCGGGCACATAGTTTGTATAAATAAAGCAACGTGGGAGCCGTGATGTACTCGCTTGTCGTCCTCCTCACCCTTTTGCCCGCCCTCGCGCTAGCTCGTTGCTCGTCATTGCCGGTGTTTGGTGTGATGATGTGACTGTAGGAGCTTGCTCCTGCTGCTGGCTCCAATAGAGAAAGGCTGAGCAAGCGTCTGAAGTGTCTCTCTCTTTCTCTTCTCCACCTCTTCTATTGATCCTCTTTCTACTTGTACCCTTCCTGCTACCACGCTGCTGACCGCTCGACCCCCCTTGCCGCTTCGCCCCTTTCTCTCCCCCGGGCAACGGCGGTAGCGGTGGTGCGGCACAGCATTGATCGTTGCTGGCGGACACCACAGCTTGAAGACACGGCACGGCGCTCCACGCCTCCTCGCCCCACCCTGCCTTCGTACCACCCCCTGTCTTCATCATCTCCGTTCTATTCTCCCGCGTGCCACGCCACGCGGATGCAACTATTATGCCACTTTTTGTCTTTTGTTGTGTGATAAAACAACGCATTGTTTTCCTTTGCTTTAGAATGCGTTTGCTAGGGTGTCAAAAATATTGATCACTCGATGATTTATTAATTTTACTGCCCGATTACAGATTCACACAGATAAAGATGCGATACAGATTCATTTCCGATACCAATATTAAGTAAAGATGTGGCCTGTTTGCACGGAGCAATATTTGCATTGTGCAGTTTATTTGATTGCATGGAAGTTGAATGTTTTTGTTTGTTTTTTTTTTTTTGTATGGGGATTGCAACATATTGTAAATAATGAATTGACCAAGGCTTGCAACTATATTTTTGCTACCATGAACTGCCTGGGTAAATAATGCTTCCTATTAGATTGTTTTGAATCAGAGTAATTGCACTTTAAAAATATCTCACTGTGTGAACATGCCTTTCATAAATAAGATATTTTTATGCACTCTTGGCAGTTCATAATATAATAACATAGCAATGTTGCAAACAAGCATTTATCTCGTCAACTACTTACATAAAATAACCCATCAATCATTTATATACAATATGTTGAAGAATTATCAGTAAAAATAATTATGTAAGCAACTGTGGATGACTATATTTTCTTAATGTACACAAACGAAGAAAATATAATACGGAATAGAAAATCCAAAATAAACCAGTCACGTTATATATATATTATTATATATAATATAATATATCAGCTTAGACTATCAATGTGTAAGTGGCAGAGAAAGAGAGAGAGACACACACACATACTTAAGGAACTTAAGAATTTGCCTCTCAAGCACAAGCAAACTTTTTACCATCCGCTGAAGATTGGTCACGGATAATTGGTCCTCTTCCACCCTTCGGGTCTGCCATTTTTTAAGATCTAAAACAACCTAATTTAACATTTACTAAGTTGCGTAATTTTTTGTATTATTATTATTTTCATTCCTTTCTTGCGATTTTTTTTCCTTTTGTATGATTGAACTTCATTTTCTTTCCACACAAGTGAAAATAATAATCAATAGACGCGTAAAAAGAATAGCAAATAATTTAGTATTGGCTGAGAAGCGTGTACCATACGACAATGCCTGAACGTTACTTTTACAAACAGTTCATAACTCATCAGCAAAGTCTAAAATTACTGTCAAAAGTATGGCATTCATTTTTTTAATATTAATAAGAGCTACCTGTTTTACATGTTCTTCCGGTAAAATCATATTTTGTTACAAAGTCTTATGTATAGCGTGTAAAACTGTTCTCCATTTATGAAGCTGTTAATAGGGGAGTATTGATTAATACAGTGTGGAAAAGTTTTTAATAGTATTATTATTTATTTATTTTATTAACATTGTTTGACCGATTCAGTACCTGCGTTAATGAGTAAACTACTGTTGAAAATTCATCAAAAATTATATTTATATAGGTCCCGCACAGGAAAAAAAAAGTCACAAATAATAGAGATACACAAACAACATAATTATACGTTTCTACAACTTTTTTTTTTTTTTTTTTTTTTTTTTTGTCTGACGTATACTGCTTTACTATGTTGTCAAATAGAG
Source organism: Ecdyonurus torrentis (assembly GCA_949318235.1). NCBI lineage: Eukaryota > Metazoa > Arthropoda > Insecta > Ephemeroptera > Heptageniidae > Ecdyonurus > Ecdyonurus torrentis. The sequence goes on along the minus strand of OX439127.1, from coordinate 15,186,968 downwards.
TAACCTTGCTGTGGAGCTTAATTTGTTAAGGTGTAAAAAATAATAATAATAAAAGCTACAGTATGGTTGAGACAACATAGCAACATTGTTCTCAGTGCGAAAGTACAAATAAAAATAGCAACTTTCATGGAAAATAATTGGCTTAAGTGTACTCTACCCGATTTTACGGATCAATAAAACCAGTGTTGCAATAATATTTTGACTACAATTTTTTTTTTAATTTATGCCAAAACGAAATATTACAGCTGCAGCCTGCAGGCATAAATTTTATTGCTCCATGTGAAACAAGTCATTATATAATGTATTCCACCCTTGTTTCATTACCCTGAGTTCTCAAACAAGCTCAGGCGCAGTTCAATCGTACTAGTATTGCAAAATAATAAGGCACATGGCTCACAATAATTTACGTAAAAAAAAAAAAAAAAAAAAAATCAATTTCTTTTTTAAAGTTCTGTATCATCTCTTTCCTCTCTTTTTACATACACATACACTAATTTATCCTATTAATGATTATATCTGTCATAAATATTTTATTAACATATGAATTTTCAAGAAAATAGTCGACATCTCTTTAAAAAAAAAATAATAAAATCTTGACAAACTAGATCACAGAGCAATGACGTCATCGTATACCTGCTGCGTTAAATGCAACACCCACTCCACCCTTGCCTATGCAGCTGGGTATTTTTTTTTTAGCACGGTGTCATTTTTTGTTTTAACTTTTAATAGATGTAATTACAAAATGTTGTATATTATTATTATTTATGTATGAAAATCGAAGACCATAGATTTAAAGCCATTTGTTCATTCCGAATGAACTTAAACCTAGTAAGTCTACACCATTTTTAAACTTATTGCAGATTTTGAAGTGCATATTATGTTCTGTATTTCAGATCGGTATAAATATTATAGAAAGTAATCTATCTTGTCCGATAATAGTAACACAACACACAAACTATGTAATACAAAAACATCATTCGTTTCGAGTCACATATTATGCAACCTTTTGCTTGCCTTTAATTTTTTATTATTATTAATTTATTTAACTGATTTTAACCTCTCTCTTTTTTTTTATATTTTTATCATTACAATTTAGGGACTGCAAAGTTTTTGACGATGATTATAAATTGCTGTACACACGATTGTAATCATATATTTTACCATTCAAAAACTCGCGCTAATTTTGCAATGTATTTGTAATGAGAAAAATACACGCTGAATTTGAATGGTAAAATATATTAACACAGTCCTGTGTGCACAGAGATTTTGGAAAATTTTAGAGTTAAATTCTGAGCTGTATTAAGGATTTGATTACTGCACCTTGTACGATATATTATTATGTATGAATATTTGTAGTCCTGATCAACGTGATCTGACGTCTTTGCATTATTGTATTATTAGTAGGTCAGGTTTATCTTAGGGTAGAAAACAATAAAATACTAATATAATATTAATAAATTGTTTTTATTACGAGGCCAAAAAGGGTACACAACACCCACTTACATGGTCCTCTGACTTATTTATAACATATTCAGATCATATCGTCAGAGTATTTAATTTTTACAATAAAACATAAAATACACAAACATATATAATATAATATTATTTCACTATAGTAATCAATACATGATAAAGAGCATTTTTATATTTCTTATTTACTTATTCTGATATGAAATAGTCACTTGTATTTATATTTTAAGTAACAGAAGTTATCTATAATATTCTTTGTCAATTTACTAGAACGCTGTTGTGATCATTGCTAATTTCCATTGCTTGCTTGCTGTATCAATAAAAAAAATGCAAGTAGCTGGTCGACTTCATCTGGAATTATTATTTGTATTCTTAATATAAAACTCCTGTAGTACAGTGTTAATAAATCTTGTTTGTTGAATAGAATTTTCTTTGAACTATCTTTTAAAAAATAGACTAAGCTTGTCACTGTTATGGGCAGCTTCCGAATAACTTGAAGATTTGTTAAGTAGCTATTTCATTAAATATGGAATTTTAGCACATTTCTATTGTCCTGATGCACTATGTTATATTGTAGATATAATTTTCAAATGTAATTTATCTATGTAGCTGTTCTATATATGGCTGACACGGTCGATATTTTTATAACATTTGACCAGTTATTTATATATTAAATATAATTATATTAGCAGATGACTCAATTTTAAATCAAAATTTGACCTGTGCGTCTGTAAAATAGTAATAAATATAGTTAATTTGAGATTGTAGCTTTGACAGCACACAAAAGAAATTGAAATGAACTAAAAAAAAAAAAAAAAACTTTAAAATAACTTTAACTCTAGTTCTCGCTACTTCATCATATTTTCGCACATTCGTTTAAGATGATTTAATTCTAATACCTAAAATGTGTCGTGCAATATGCAGTAATCTGTAACAAACAGTAGTTGTTCAATATTAAGAATTGGGTTACTCGACGCATGGGAAGAAATTTCGAACGCTCATTTGATTTTTATTATTTTTAGCATCATTATTATTTATTTACATTATTTTTCTTTTGTTTTCACGGCTGGATTAGATTCTCGAACTTAAAGAACTGTCGCCTTATAATTAATTTTCTTGTGTTGTAGCAAAACTTTAAAACGTTAAAAATTAGAATTATTCTGAACGTTGAACCTCCGATTTTCTCGTAATCCATTCCTTTGTGTCAAAGCATTCTTTATGTGACTAGTGGAAAAAGTTTTCTTTAAACTTTTCTTAGTTTCCTTAACTTGCCGTGAAGTTGCAAACAATCGAGTATTACGGGCGGGCAATGGCGCGACTGGTAATGATCTCTGTTGGTAGTGGGGATTGGAGCGGTACAACTCACGGGTTCGCTGCGCGCCACCCACCCCCCGTGGCTTTAACGCAACGCCAAGCACTGTCGCTCGCTCGGCCTGTGTTCCGTTGCGATTGTGCTGCCTGGCCCTCGTCACCGTGGTTGCTGTTGTTGCCAAGCTCCAGTGAGAAGTTAGGCGGGGTGCGCGGGCGGGGTGTGAAAGACATCGAGGCAAGTGGCGCAATCGCCCGCCTCCATCGAACTTGAACTCGATACCGCGTGTCCATGATGTTCCAATCTCATAATGCTATAATGTATGTTGTGTAATGTGTATGTAGCTATGTACTAGTACAGTACTACTTGCCGGTAAACCATTCTGTACTCCTACCAAGTATCAACCCCAAACCTCAGATATTTCTCCACTTTATATTTTCTCTCTCTCGCCAAGTTTTTTAAGTGTCGTCATGGCAACACCATGACGCGGGCGAGCAAGCGCCGGCAACTGGCGTTCGCTCATGCGCTTTGTCGACAGGTGGAGGGGACACTTGAAATGAGTTGAGTGTTCGTTCTCCTTTAAACTCGCCACCTAAAGCTGATCGCAACATAGTATTGTAATGTGGAGTGGATGCTAATAATAATGAGTGAAGCAGACAAAGTTAGAATTCAAATGAATTTACAATCGATATAGGGAAGTCAATTATAATAAATAGCTTGCAAAATATATCAATTTCGGGTTTCCTCATTTTTAGGCATCCATGTATACAATTATTTTAAACGTAAACAAGATGCGTAGATCATTGGGCGGCTTTTTAGTAACTCTACTCGTCGATTTTGGCTTGTGCGATGAATGAGAATAGCTCGGAGTTTGCGCTAACCTTTAGGAAAATTGCAAACTTTTTAAGTCAAGTTGTTTCTAACTAACTTTGTTTCGCTTTACTTATCGTCACTTTACGGTCACAAAGTTAGATTATGGTTATTATTATTTCTTGTTTTAGTTATTTATTTCTTTTCAAAGGTGAAAATAATGTGGGCACAAAATTCATTCATCTTGTATAAACTAAAAAATGACGTAAACTTAAATTAGATATAGATAATCTGAAAAATATTAAATAATAATAGCGCAACTTTCTCTTGTTCTTCTCAGTAAACATGTTACTTTCAAATACAAATTAATTTATAGATAATGCAATTCTATGCGAATAACAAATTCAAATTAAAGGGGAGACAATCAGGATCATATTTATAAATATTTGTTAGCTTCATGCTTATGTCAGCTTTTAGCAGAAAGCATCATTCATGTGCAGACAGTAACCTAAGAAAGCACCACGAAAATATTATTAATATTTATCTTTTCTTGGTACTACTATATCAAACGTATTATTATTATGGAAACTTTTATCTGTCTTCTCACGTTGCATATTTCTTCAAAATATATATAGCAAAAAGACACAATAAAGTCTATCTATTAGTATCTATTACAGTCTGGTAGCAAAGGCAGCTGCATAAGAACGGAGTATGCTGTTTATAAAACTGTCTGCGTAATGCAAAATTGGACCACCTTTGAGACTTATTTATGACATTTCTTATTTTCTGATGTGTGTGTGTGTGTGTATATATATATATATATATATATATATATATATATATATATATATATATATATATATATATATATTACAGCTAATAATTTTTTTTCAGGGAAAAAGAAATGAATATCTCAGCTAATAATTTTTTTTCAGGGAAAAAGAAATTATGGTGTAACTTACTTAGTAATAGATAAATCAAGTTCAATATTTAAAATTTCATATCACACCACAGAGAAAAAAAAAATCAAAATAGGTTTGTTCAATTTCATCCCGGCTACGGGGTGAAATTGAACACCTAGTTTTAAAAAATTATTACTGGCTTTGGGCTGAATTTTAAGTCTTAAACTACCATGGTCCTAATTACTAGGGGTCTTGTTATATGATGTAACAACTCCAGGTCCACCACCAAAACCCCAAATTAATTTTTGAAATTTTATTTCCCCAAAAGTCACCTTAAGAATATTTTCAGTAAGAAATCGATGCATAATTAAACAAAATGAAGTTAATTTTTCTATTCAAGCAACTTAAAGGCATAATGCACTTTTTTAAACATGCTTTAGAATATAAGGTTAATAATTTACATGCCTTATTATGGCAGAATTAGACATGAACGCGTTGATTTTGTATATATTTTCATTTATTTTCCATTTGACGGTTGAAATAAAACTTATCTGACGTCACACTGTACTGATGGGGCTGCGAAGTGGTGGGGTGTTTTAAATTTATCACGTGACCAAAGAACTTGACTGTGATTGGCTGATAAGATGGGCAGGGGGGAACACCGGGAAAAAGTTTGGTACTTCCCTAAACTATAAAACACTTTGCGCGCAAACTCGGAAGTATAAAGTTTAGGGAAGTACCAAACTTTTTCCCGGTGTCCCCCCCTGCCCATCTTATCAGCCAATCACAGTCAAGTTCTTTGGTCACGTGATAAATTTAAAACACCCCACCACTTCGCAGCCCCATCAGTACAGTGTGACGTCAGATAAGTTTTATTTCAACCGTCAAATGGAAAATAAATGAAAATAAATACAAAATCATCGCGTTCATGTCTAATTCTGCCATAATAAGGTATGTAAATTATTAACCTAGTATTCTAAAGAATGTTTAAAAAAGTGCATTATGCCTTTAATTTCAAAATTTATATTGTCTGAATGGTATTTGATAGTTTCGCCCTTAATTAATGTTAATTAGTAATTTGTTTACTAGATTGCAAAAACTCAATGTTAAAGTCTCATAAGAATCTAAGAATATAGTATGCGTTTATGCGTTTATTTATTTATTAATATTAACATGGTACTTTTTAAAATTTTAATTGTCTCTGATTAGCAAAAGAGTCCCTTACAACATGGTCTCTAACGTGTTAGTTTTGTGTGATCGGTGAAGATTATGTTATGATAAGTACATTACCCTGATATATTACATTCTTTTGCTTGCTAAGATACTGAACGCAGATATTTTTGCAGAAAAATGAATGTGAATTAAGTTTAAAAGGCAATTTCTCTTCTTTATTTATTATCATTATTATTGTTTTTTTAATTTTATTAGCATGCAATTAAAATTAAAACTGAAAGACACAAAACCATGAATTCAAATTGTATGCTTTTATGACACTGATTGTAACAAAAATAAATAAATAAAAACAATGGGCAAATATAATGCTCATTACTCATTATTATTAACATATCAATTGAATTTTGAAACATCAAAGGCATTTATATTTTTAAAAAATTCTAATGAAATACTTCTAACAGGCATAGACAAGATTTACTAAAAAAAAAAAAAAAAAAAAAAAAAAAAATCTATTGGCATAATGATATAGTAACAACATGTATTTTAAAATGTGGTTGTGCGTCAACTGAAATCTCCATCTGATGCATTGAATTATCATAAGCCAATAGAAATTCATTTTTAAGTAAAATGACTGTACTTGCATTAATAACATTAGTTTGTCTCAAAACCCAAATTTAATAGTGCCTAATTTAACTTAATCTAATAATATCATGTTATCCAACTTGCACAACATTTTCATAATAATTTTTGCCTGTTTCTGACGCCATAATAAACAGAAATATTCACGCAAATTGCGTACTTTATAGTTCTTTCACGCTCTCTTGTGGGGCCATATTTACATTCTGGTAAAAAATTGTTAGCCGTTTTGAAGATCCCATTTTGTGTTTCATCATTTAAAAGAACGTGTTGTGTCATGTGGGGTATTATGACTTTAACATAATAACTTAAGATTTATAAACTATATATATATATATATATATATATATATATATATTTTTTTTTTTTTTTTATTGACAGTAAAACACGCATTATACTACTATCATATTGATGATAACATAATAAATATTCAAAATATATAATGCAGTTTACAGTTAATAATGGTAGAAACAATACAGTAGTAATTCATGATTTAATTTAGAAATGTTAAGTTAAAAAATCAGCATCCGATATATTTATAAATATTATGCTGCGTGAAATGTAAAGTGTATATTGAAAATAAATTCTTAAAAAGTGTCAGCAAATTTTAAAGTGCTGATGCGAAATCGTAACTACTAGATTATATAATTTTTTTTTATTGTTATACTATACATATTTTCTTCTCAAAGCGGCGTGTGCCGTCAAATCTGGATGAATGCACAATCAAGTATGTGAAGTATGTAATTAATTGCATGCGGGTGGTTTATTTTTCTCTACGTTCAAATAAATTACTGTTTTTTTAAAAAGCAACAACGAAAGAAAAATAATAATAAAAGGCCTTGTGAAGAAGAAATCTTAATGACTGTGCAACGCAATTCTTGTGAAGCACTTGAAGTGATACCGGGATAACTCTGATATTGGTATCCTTCTATTTAGTCCGATCGTGGTAAATGAGCTCTGCGCTCATCATTTGTATTTTGTATGTAAAGCTGGTACCGGCAGTCGAGCGCTGGTTGCAGTGTTTTACTTGCTTTTGCTCGAGGCAGAGGGAAGGCTGGCGCGCTGCGCTGGCGGTGAGTTAGTTAGTTGAGCGAGCTGGCGCGCGCCGAGAGCACGTGGGAAGACATCAAACGAAGCAAGCCGATGTACGCACGTGAGTCAGGTGCTTCAAATTAATTGTATCTAAACAATAGGCTCAAACGAATTTTATCAATTTTTTCTACTCGTTTTAACTATTATAATAATACAAGTGAAGTAAAAATTTAAAATTTGACAGCATGCTACTTAAAAAGCTAAACTTTTCGCCTTATATGCCTACTTTTTGTGTGTGATTGTCATTTGTTGTTCTATGATTGATTGTCAGGTAAACAAAATATGATGCAACAATTAAAGTAAACAAACTGAGATTTTAATTTGAGTTAACAACCTTTTATAAATTTCAATAATTAGAAACTTATAAAGTAAAATACCTTATCAAACGAAAGTAAATTATTATTATTATTCTATCTAACATTTAAAATCTCGCTTTGCTTTTCTCTTTAGAAAAATATTTCAATTTATCTAATACGTACACGGACAGAAGGTCCTAGGTCCTAGGATAAAAGACCCTACCTGTGTGCAGCTCGCCGACACGCTTTACCTGTGCGCAAAGTGGCGAAAAGGCAGGGTTTTATGTCCGCGGTTCATTAGTTGGACACTTGACTGTACGAACTGGGTGTAATCACTAATCATGTCACGTACACATATTAGACGTGGCAGAAATGAATGCAATTAATGTGTAATATAAAATAGACATTCGAGAACAATGTTGTCATCATTCATAAAATTACACACTTTTATGGAATTATACGAGTCATATACATAATACATCCACACAATTTCATTATGTAATGCAATAACTTTGGAATCAATGCATTTTTTACACACATCGTTTAATCATCCTAGCATTCAAGTCGGTGACTAGTCCATCGAATTATTTATTGCATAATACGTTGTGATTTGTTAGTTGCTCTTGCAATCGTTGTTTTCAAAGTAATAAATTACATAATCATGAGAAATGTCATAGAATCGTAGAATTTAGTTTCAACTAATTAATAATCCTGTGTTTATCTTAATGAAAAATTCAAATAGCTTTGGTTTTTCCAATATGTTAAATTAAATTAATTACGCTCCACACTGACGCTGCTTCATAGTTGGATGTCGCGTGGATGTAAAAATGCCCACGAGGTGGGGCTGCAGCAATAGCAAAGGATCGCTTGTGCTTGAGTTGCCACTCGCACGGCACACGTGGTGTTTGTTGTTGTATCAAACGGTCTAGACAATACAAACGTGCATACTCGCGGTAGGCTGGCGTGCCTTTTCATTACTCTTCATGGGATTGAGGGCCGTCACAGCATTATTTTTGTAAACAAACACTGGAAATGTTAATGTGAAAGACTAGTTCTGATGTCATTTGATTATTATTATTCCTTTTCATCGTACAAATACGCCCAGTAAATAATATTGTCGTAATAACAAAAGACGCGATGTTTATTACCTAATATACAACCAACTGCTTATGTGATGCATAACTTCAGTTTGCTTAGTGAAGATGGCAAACCATTGTCATTAATAATATAATATATAATAAATAATAATACCATATCCTTTTAATTATACACACACACACACACACACACATAAATAGTTCCTCTTCAATTAATACTGCTTTATTAATCGATTAAAAATGTTATAATGTGAGCCAAACATAAAAGTGTAAATATATGTTTGAAGCAAACATTGCAAAATAATATAGATTTTACTGAAAATTAGAGTATAATGTATAAAGCGTGCGACCTGGAATTGCCAGGGAAATTTGTAAAAAGTTGTGAACTTTTCAAAAGAAACTATTACTCAATCTTCTTTAAGGGAGTAGGGGACCCACGTCGGCCATTAGATTCAAACTTTTCTCGTCAAAAAAATCTGAAATTTTGCACAACAATACTTCAGCTTGAGACAATTTCAAATATATAAAAATTTTGAGGCGTCACCGTGCAAATTAATTTTATACGATTTTTTTTACATTTTAAGCCCATAAGGCCTAATTTTAATTTCAATAATTTTTTGTCGTTTTTTTGGGACGGTCAAACATCATGAAGTTTTTATCACGGCTAGGTGTGACCCTTATCTACCCAATGACACCAATTAATTTAGACCCAAAACACTTCTAGTTTTTGAGATATAAGGTCGGTACCCTACTCCCTTAATATCACGTTTTGAAATTGATTAAAAAGATAATTTTTAAAATTGTTAGGGAAAACAAATCCTCGCTTTGCTCAGCATAGTAATTTTTATAAATCTGTAACTTTACGGTTGTCTAGACTCTTGCATTATGCTTAAATAGAAGGCTCTGAAAGCCCTCTAGCCAAAAATTAAGGCTATAGTCATAGGCTTGTAAAAACAACAACAATAACAGAAGGCTCTGAGGGCTTGGTAAATATAGTAGTCCCTTTAAATTATTACTTGATTTGTACTATTTGTGGCTGAACTTAATCACATTCAAAGAATAATCAGTAAACTAAATAGAAAAGCATATAAAAGTAAACAAAGCACACATCACAAATATATAATGTGTTTGTGTGTGTTTATTTCACAAAAATACACCTTAAAAATTTTCCTCACTGCACTTGAAAATGCAATATATATATATACTCTGAATTGCTTGGAATAATCAAGTCACACCACAATATGAAAAAAAAAAAAAAAAAAATGATTTCTTTAGATCAAATTCTAAGCGTGTGTGTGTGTGTGTGTGTGTTTTATTATTATTATAATTTATTTATTTAACTTATAGGATTTCTTGCCTAAAAGCACAATTAAAATAATGAAATTGTTGAAAAATACTAAACATAGTCATGGTCATTGCAAAGATATCTAATGCCAGCTTAAAGGAAACTAGGAAAGTTAGATGATTTTTTTATTTGATTTTTTTTTTTTTTTTTTTTTTTTTTTTTTGTCATGCGTCAAGTTTTTAAACGTTTATTTCATTAAATCCTTTTATAAAACCCAACTGTATTTATTTATAAGGGCAAGAAATTTTCCAAAATAAGGACTAGAAAACCGGGCTAAGTTAGGCATTCGTTAATTAAATATCGTTTTTCACCCTGTTCTAAACTTAACCTTAAAGGAGGTAAACACTATGTTGTTTTTATAAGCTAAACCAACTTGAATTTTGATGCAGATTTTATATTTTTAAAAAGAAAGATTCCCCAAAAATTTATTTTAACACTTTTTTGAAATCATTCAATTAAGTGATAGCGGGAAACAAAGAATTTTGCTTTTAGTGAACTTTTACCCCCTACTGCAGGTTGGTCACGGATAATTGGGCTTACAAGCATAACTTATATAAATATGGAAAAACATATCTTGGGAATGTAATTTGTCTTGTTTTGCTTACACCTAAAAATTTTAACATAAAAAACGACACATGGATCTTTTTAAAAGAAAAACAAATATAAAATAAACCTTACAAGCATTCTAAAATTGGGGCTGCAAAGTTACTTTCCCTTTCAAGAAACAAAGCGGCACCCTGCGGAAGACACAAGACCGTGGCGCGGTCACACATGTGTGCTCATTTAAGTAATTTATCTTCTCATTTCTCCCACCCTTCACCTCATCTCTCACCCCAGTTGGTAATGTTAGAAGAAGTGGAAGATTTACTTAAATTAAAGACATTTTTTAAATACGTTAATTAGTGCATTTGTTTTCAAAATCTATCGTGTACACTTTGCCAGTTTATTATCAGATAACTAGTTTATATTTTGGTTAAGTGTCACTATGTGATGCCCAATAGTTTTCCTGTTATGATGCTGAAAAGTTGAAAATTGTTGAAAATCCTTTGATTTGCTATGGTGCCGACAACCATTTCCCGCTATCGAAAGAAAAACTAAAAACTAAAGAGACAAAAATCTGCGCCAAAAAAAGTTTGCAAATTTTTTCTTTTGCATAATTGACTTATGCACATTAATATGACCTTATTTAGCTAATAAAAACAACATGGTTTTTTCTAGCTTTAAGAACCCTTATGAACATATTAGTGAATTATTCCAAAACTTGCTAAATTTTTGTGATTTGATAAGTAATGACTTATGTGTATGTTTCAGGAGATTAAATTGTGCAGCATTGGCAACAAATTGAGCAGCGACATGTGGCTCTGCTATCGGTGGAGAGAGTAACCAAGAACTCACACGAGGAGTGCAAGGGCCTGAGTTTTGGTTCGAGTGACTGAGTTAATACAAGGGAGGAGTGTGGGGGTGGTCAGTAGACAAAGTGGACCTTGTAGTGTAGCAAGTATAGCTACTAGGGAAAGTGTGTGTTTATTGAACTGTTCCATCTATCGACCTCATGGACAAACGCAAGATGTTGCCTAAACGACCACGCATGGAGAGCAGCCTCCGAGGACCTATTGCTAATGGCCCTATGCAGACACGACCACTGGTAGCTTTACTTGATGGTCGAGACTGTTCTATTGAAATGCCTATCTTGAAAGATGTGGCAACTGTGGCGTTTTGTGATGCTCAATCCACATCTGAAATTCATGAGAAGGTAGGCATTATAGTTTTATCATTTCCAAGTGTAATTGCTACGATTGTATCCTATTAAAGCAAGGTAAATTTTTAGTTGTAATTAACATTTGTCAGTCTTGACTATGAATTACCATTGCATTATCCTGTAATAAAACTTTCTTCTCTGTTCGTTTCTACTGGGGTAATTACAAATAAATGTGCTCAATGTGGAGCATTCAGAAAATAAACTCATTTCATTAAAATCGGGAATCAAAATACTATAAAAGAGCTTATTTGTCTATTAGGTTTTGAATGAAGCAGTGGGAGCACTTATGTGGCACACAATCATTCTCACCAAGGAAGATTTAGAAAAGTTCAAGACTCTCCGGATAATCGTCCGTATTGGCAGTGGTGTGGATAATATTGATGTCAAGGTATGTAGTGCCAAACCAGCAATGGTATATTGCCTTCCATTAGTAAATACAAAACAAACGGCCACTGGGATATACAATTTTACTCATTACCTTACGGAAGTGCAATGTATTTAAATGGAGCCTTTCATGTTTTGGTTCATATAAACACCATATTTCCACATTGAATTTAGAGTATACTCTAAATTCAATGGTAATAGAGTAGAATTTTAGGGCAGTGGATCTAGGTATATGACTTATCTCTTGTGTTTACATAATTTTATTTACTCTTTTTACTCTGTCTTTAAAAAAAAGAAGAAAAAAATGCTACATTTTTTTCTTTTTTTAGCATTTATATAATTTTTGCCTCCCCCCCCCCCCCCCCCCACTCATTCTCTCCCTTGATCTCCATCATGTTAATTGTGTGCACATTTTATTGTGGCAGTAGTCATGTTAATGTCATTAAGAGGTTGCCATAGAAGCTCCTTTGTAAATTCAACGCAATTGAGATGCATTGGTGCATTTCATTATTTTTAGATGGCAGTTTGTGCCCATAGAGTTAATTTTGTTACCATGCATTTAATTTCACTTGGTTTCACTTTTGAGGTAAAGTGTTGTGGCCATTAGTATAATTTCCCTGTTATAAATAATCTGATAGCTCCCTTTACTTGTCCTTCTTTCCTTTAAAATAAAAGGTGTTTTACAATATCCTATTTTTCCTGTAGCCCCTGAGAATCCTGAAAGAATCATGTACATTTGAATTATATGCATGTGATAGGCAGGGCAAATAATATAGCTTATTGTGTGTGTGCAATTAAGATGTGGGTAAAGGAAAATTTTCCTAGCAAGATCCCTGTGCATGGAACAAACAGCATTAGCTTTGCATTTTGTGTGGATTTTTCCACAAAATTGAAAACATAAATTACTAAAGTTTGTTATGTTTTTCTATGTGCAATGTGACATTTAAAAATACCTACATGTAATTTGTTTTTCAGGCTGCTGGTGAGCTGGGTATTGCTGTGTGCAACGTTCCAGGTTATGGAGTAGAAGAGGTTGCAGACACCACCTTGTGCCTCATACTCAACTTGTATCGACGTACCTATTGGCTGGCAAATATGGTGCGTGAAGGCAAGAAGTTCACAGGACCAGAGCAAGTGCGAGAGGCAGCTCAGGGCTGTGCCAGAATACGAGGAGACACACTTGGCATTGTTGGTCTTGGTATGTTAGTTGTTTTGTGACACACTAGGCAAGTTTATACTTAAAGTAATGGGTTTACAATAAATGTTACCTAAACTCATCTTTCTCATGCAAGAGTGGCAGGAAAGAGGTAGTGCTATACGTATTATTTATGATAATATATTATATATTGTTATGATAATAAAGAAGTGTAAATATTATTTTCTTTCCTCATTAACTTTCATAAACTTCTGCTTGTTTGCTATGTGTGCAGACATTTAGATTATTTGAAGTTGAACTTTCACTAAGATCTTGATTATAACTAAATTTGGTTCTGCAAAGTGTAGTAAAGAAATTCAAAATTATTGGCCGCTCTAAAAAAAAAAGTACACTTTCATTGGTGTATCCTGTTTTTTTATTTGTTTAGAACTGATTAAAAAATGAGTTGCTGTTGAGGCATGTAACTTTTCTTTCAAGACTGCGGTCATTCTTTTCTGGTTTAAATGAAAAAAAAAATTTTTAATTAACCATACATACTTGTTGTTAACAGGTAGTGACATCATGATCAGGTGTTCTTAACAAAGAAAAATACACCATCTGATGATTTTAAAGCTCAATATTTGTGTTAAGGTTACAGAACCAACTTAAATGTCAATTTTCACAAAGCATAATAAAAAATAATAATAATGCATGATGTGACTTATAATAACCTATTTGTCTTGATTGCTTACAGGTCGCATTGGCTCTGCTGTAGCTTTGAGGGCAAAAGCATTTGGGTTTAATGTTATTTTCTATGATCCTTACCTGCCCGATGGCATTGAAAAGTCTTTGGGGCTGACACGTGTCTACACTCTGCAGGTGTGTTTGAAGTACTTCAGTTTCTCTCATTGTTAACTTATTTTATTATTATTATTTTCTCTCATGTTTGTCGTAAGAAGCAAACTATTTTGAAACAAAACTCTCATAAAAGCAGATCAGAACTTAAAAAGGATGATTCAGTGCCAATTCAGGATGTTTGCCTTTTTCTTTGTTGAACATTTTACTTTAAATTTGGGTCGATTGAGTTGCTTTCTGCTCTGTTTGTCTTAAATGCTCTTTTACGTTTTGGCACTTATTTTGAGGGGGGGGGGGGGGGTGGCAGTATGATTTATTCCTGCTCTGCTATAACTGTACATATAGAGCAAATTTTGATGCTTCATGATAATCTGAAATGACAATTGCTCAATCTATGCCAGATCATATTGAGAATTGAATACTGTTATCAGTAGCATTCCTTTTCATAGTAGACAGTACCATTGCTATTTCACTGAATGCTCATTTGTGTTGTGACTGTTACTCCTTTGTGTTTCAGGATCTGCTGTTCCAATCAGACTGTGTATCCCTTCACTGCACCCTTAATGAGCACAACCATCATCTAATAAATGAGTATACCATCAAACAGATGAGGCCAGGTCAGTTTCTCTCGCAATCTGTACATAATAACCATCAACATTCTTATGTTTATTGCCTTTGTGTTATGTGTTTCATTAAAAGTTTGTTATTCACCTTCCCCTTGTTTTTAGAATGTTGGATATTTTTCAAACACTCTTTAGTCATAACTATTTAATTACTGACACTATCATTTTAATCCTCCTTTTAATAATATGCATAAAAGTAGCATAAATTAATATTCAAAATGTGTACTAAGCTGCTTTGTTGTGATATTTTATCATCTTATGTTTTTAGGCGCTTTCCTCGTCAACACTGCTCGTGGTGGTCTAGTAGATGACGAGGCTTTGGCAGCAGCACTCAAGCAAGGAAGAATCAGGGCAGCTGCCTTAGATGTGCATGAAAATGAGCCCTACAACGTGTTCCAAGGTGAATGACACAACTCTTGGAGCCTCGCATTATTAAGTTGCATGCATGTCTGCCTGCTATTGCTTCTCTTTGCAATTATAAACTAATTAATTAATGAAAAGCATACACTTATTGCTGGAATTGATTTGTATTCCAACATTAATATATATCATTAAAATCTCAGCTAAAAATAATTAATTCTCATAGTTCTATATTTCGAGCATGATTGGGAGGGGGTAGTTAATTAGAACGTTGTCATTTGAAATTAATTGGAAAATGGATTTTGTCATTGTTAAAATGCAAAGATAATTTATTACTACAAATTGAGATGCTTTAAACATGTTAACACTAATGCTTTCTCTCGTTGCAAAGTGATGACAAGCTTGGGGTTAAGAAAGGGGTTATAAAATGATAAGCAAGCAGTAAGGCTAGTCTGCTTAAGTGCGAGTGGTTTGTGTTGCTATTTTATATAAGGCTCCACTCGGGCTGATGGTGTGGTACAGTGTTGACGGAGGCCTGTTTTTTGCTGCAGGTCCCCTTAAAGACGCGCCCAATCTCCTGTGCACACCACATGCAGCATTCTACTCTGATGCATCATGCACAGAACTTCGAGAAATGGCAGCAAGTGAAATTCGCAGAGCTATTGTTGGACGTATTCCAGACAGTCTGAGGAATTGCGTGAATAAAGAATATTTCTTGGGTTCTGGCTATCCTGAAGGAATTAATGGTGGCTACTATGGAGGGTCCTTGCCTGTGCAACAAGCCCACTCAACCACTCCACATGAGGTACCCCACTCAGCAGCAGCGGCCGCCGCAGCTGCAGCAGCATCTGCCTCCTCAGTTCCAGGACTACAGCATAGCATCGTGAGTGAAAATTTTTCTCAATTAAAATTAAGTGAGATAACAGCTGTATATGCATTGATTAGTTTATATGATACAACTTATGATAATGACATCTCATCACCAGTATTGGCGCCTTGGCATTTAACAACATCTAGGAAACAACCTAGGAACAACCTAGGAACAACCTAGGAAATTAAATAACAATTTTTAGCTTTGTATTTTGAATGTGAAACTAATCGGGCAGCTTTGCTCAACAATTGCTAAAGGGAGTAGGAGGCCAGCTGAGGTGTCACAATTAATAATATGAAGAGAAGATATATATATATATATATATATATATTTTTTTTTTTTTTAATTATATGCAGGCTATATTCGCTGCAAGACAAATATTTTAGTTCTTCAACTTTGAAATGTAAAAATTCAAATTTTATCATCAAGTCTTACATCAAAACTTCCAATTTAAAAAAATTCATAAAACTTTTATATATGAATTTGAAAGAAAAGGACAGGAGAAACCAGCAAGGGCCGTACCATAGCGAAAGGATTCCTATAATTAAGTGAAAATCTTGCTAGCACAGCAATAAAATGATATATTTTGGCAATAAACTCCAAGAGAGCTGGAGTGTGTTTTGCCTTCATCAGTCCTTGCATACTCAGAGAGGTAGTTTCTCTCTTGAGTCTGTAAGGACTGATGAAGGCAAAGCACACTCCAGTTCTTTTTGAGTTTATTGCCGAAATAATTGCAATGTGTTTTTTTATCTCTGTGCTAGCAAGATTTTTACCAAACTATGGGACTCTCTTCACCATAGTATGGCTCTTGCTGGTTTCTCCTATCCTTTTTTTTTAAATGTATCATACCTAACCGCAATGGTTTATTTTACTTAACATCCCTTTTATATATAAAATTGACCTAATATTATTTGAAGATTTTAATATTTGTTTTGCTGGGTTAAAATTATACACCAAGAGAAAATGAAGCTCCTCTTGTGATGAATAGCAAGCAGCTCCAAGTCAGTAATCTACTTAAATGTAAAAAAAAAAAAAAAAAAATATATATATATATATATATAATTTTTTGTGCTACTTTGGAATGAGAAAAATCATCCCTCTCTCCTATGAAAGAGAAAAACCAGAACCTTGTGTTAAAGGTTGTGTTTAGATGACTTGTATCTGAAAGGAAAACTTCTAAATATTATGATGCCATTTGAAAAATTTGATAAAATTTTCAGAGCCTGTGATTATCAGTTATTATGTGAGAAAATAATGATTGAATTAACATGTTATTAATTATTAATAATAAAGAATAGGGTATTATTACCACCAGCAAGGGTCTTACCACAATAGAAGTCTCTTGTAAGACTTCCACCCCTCAATACTAATCATATTTATCATTATGGTACTGACCAATTGCACTTTTTAAGTAGCGCTACCTCATTAAGTTTTTTTTTTTTTTTTTTTTTTTTTGTATGTGGTCAAGAACATGTAATATGGCTGAAATAGCCGTGTATGTTTCTTGCATTGGTCTAGTCATTATTTACAAGTAACATAATAATAATAAATAAACATATTTAGGACTACAATAATAAAGTTTCAATGCAGTTCCTGTACAGTCTTATCTTTTTACAACCATAACAATGTTTTAGGCAAGTTGTGATAAGGTTGTCAGTAAAATGTTCCACATTTGAGTGTGTGGTAAACATAAGTACATCAATTTTATCAATTTTTAAGTTGGGTTCAAAGTATTCGGATAAAGTATAATACTTTTTATATATATATATATATATATATATATATATATATATATATATATATATATATATATATATATATATATATATATATATATATATATATCGATGTTTACCCGTCGAAGTGAACGAACTACACTTTACAAATTTCACTCAAAATGAACGATCTGCGTTTGGCGCTTCTACGCGTTTTAACATGAGAACTAGATGGGAGAAATTGGAATTTGTAAAGTGTAGAACGTTCATTTTTCCCCAAATTTGTAAAGTGTAGTTCGTTCACTTCGACGGGTAAGCATCGATATATATATATATCAATAGGTTTTTAAATAATGTATTATTATTTAAATTTCAAAGTATTGATGGTAGACTATCATAAATTTGTGCTGTAATGTAATATGGGCTCCTTTCGTATAATTTAGTACATTAATTATATTATAGGTATATATCCTAATAATTATTATTATTACTGTGGTAAGGTGCTTGCTGGTAATTCTATCCTTTTCTTTATTGCTATTGATCCTAACCGCGATGGTTTTAGCCTTAAAGTAATGTTATTAATTAACATTAATTATTATTATTATTTACCCTCTTATGGACTAAAACTTTAAAAAAAAATCATAATCTGATCGTGGTGCCCAATTTTACTGAGCACTGCAAAATTTCAGATTTTTCTTTCTTTACAACTTTTTAGTAAAATCGCGTAGTAGCTCATTAAAGCCTTAAGGCTATACGTGCCAATATTTTACCAGCTCCATTTATGTTAGGCTTAATTTTTTCTTTTTCATGTATGTAATTAAAATGTGGAGCCAGGAATTAATGTTTTAAGGCTTAAAGACTGAATGTTATTATCATTTTTTTTTTTAATAGTCTCTTATCAAATAATGACACCTCAAATACATATTTCTATATTGAATGAGGCTAGCACATCATGCTTGTAAATTGTCTTAAAGCTAATCTTGTAAGTGTAAGCTCATACTATCTCCCATTCCCTAATTTTTCCCAATCTATCTATGTGTTTCTATCAAATCTTTTATATATTATCAACTATCGCACAGACGATTTTTTCCTAATATTTTTTATTATTATTACTTTTTATTAATCGTATTGAACTGGCCCCATATGAAATGGACTGTACTCTAAATTATTAAGTTCAGACTATGTTCTAGTCCATAAATGCATTAGCATTGTTTTGTAAAACCTGTAATGAGGTTTGTAAGATTTTGGTCGTGTATACCTTCCATTTAATATTTTGAATAGTGCATTTCAATAGCTTCTTTACTTTAATTCATTTTGTTTTTTTCATCCTGTTGTCACTTTATTTATATAATATCCCCCTTTGTATTAATGTACTGGGGTGGAACTTAAAAATCCCCGTTTCAGAGTCAGAGCTAACCTTGGCATGTATATACATTGTTTTGTATACTGATTGTAGGAGAAAGAAATGAATAAACAATTTGGAGTTACCAAAAAAAAAATAATAATAATAAAAAAAAAAAAAAAAAAACTATTGTATCTTAAGTGCTCTTGGTAAAAACTGAAAGTGCAAAAAATAGTTTTTACTTGATTGAAAGATTGAAATCAACTGTAGAGGTAATATTTTCCCATGATTATAAAGCACAGGAACCTAAGTTACATCATTAAGTGCTTGTTGTGTGCTTTACTGAAACAATTTTTATCATTATTTTCAGATTTAAAATGTGAACTTGGAGCCATTACTGTGAATATCATTTTCAGTTGTGCTTTTCTTTGCATTTTCATTTTTTTACAGGGGTATTTTTTAAAGAATTGTTGTGATTTTGTATTACTGAGTATGCTTTAGTAAAGTGTGTGGTTTATAGCTGTGTAATGTACTACTAAACTATTCATTTGTACCTTAAAGGTGAGAGAAGTTTATGATCTGCTTCAAAACAACATTACTTTTTGTGTGGTGATTTAACCTTTTTTCAACCTTTTTTCAGTTTTAAACCAATTTTTCAGCGTGTCATTTTTTTGGTGAAAGTTTTGTGTTGGTGTTTATTTGTTATTCCATCTGTCCTCGCTCCTCAGAGGCCTGTACATGTACCACAACTCAAGGAATGCTATTGTAATTATGCACAATTTTCAAACGTCTGATCTAAATATCGTGGGTTGTGCTACTAGTTACAAGCCTGTGTTGAAGTGCTACCTCATTAGTCCCTTGACATAAATGGCTGTACGGCTGCAGAAATTTTTCTAATTTAGACTGCGGCTAAAAGGTCTTTGTATTCTTCCCTTCCTTTCCATCCCATGCTATTTTATTATGATTAATATTATTATTATTGCAATTTTCATATATAATTTTGATGTAAGCCAAGCAAGCAGTTGCGATTCTTTAATTTTGCCGCACTCATTCTGCTAGCAGGGCTATAATAAGACTAACTTTATATATTCCATCCATATATTCCAGTTGAATAACATAGATTTAACTTTTTGCAAACGTAAAATCACAAATAGCTCTTCTCCAATAATTAATCATTATCTGTAGATAAATAAATAATCTCTCCCTCCTTAAACCTTAAAATATTACCAACACAAATGCAGTTGTAGTTTTCACAGTTATTAGTTTCATTCATTCATTTTACATATTTTATAAACTTGCACAAATGTGTTACAATCAATAATAATATATATTATTATTAGGTAGATAACAATTTTGTGTTCAATTGGCTTCATCCACAGATGTACTTGAACTTCTCCCCGGGTACTATGAATCGTTTTTGAAACCCAGTTGTCAGCACTGACCTCGCCCATCTTTAATTATTTGTGTTTGAGGAAAAAAAAAATCCTTTATACAATGAAAATAAAATAAAATTGATAAACACGTAGATTCAACTTTAATAGTAGTGTCTTGCCAATAGATGTTTCCCATTCCTTTTGTGCATCCTAGTAATTATAATCTCTCAATTTTGACTCTCTTTTTTTATGATTATTTATTGATATTTTTATTATAAAGTTTATTTATTTAATTTTTTTTTAAATTTTTTTATTATATATATATATATATATTAGAGTTTGAGTGATTGGTTAGCGAGTTGCTTATGCAAGTTGCTGGTGAATTTACAAACTTACAAATCTGTCTGAATGAATAACTGCTTGAATAGTGAATGCTTATTTGCCTGTGCAAGTTAATGGCACGTCTAGCAACCTTCTTTTATTTAATTAAATAATTGCCTGTTTTAGTATATGCGTATACACACACACACATGCACACACACACACACACTTACACACAAATATGCTGTGAATGCCTTAGTAATATGAATAAATTAAAAGTCATTTTAGAGTAAATATTGTAGCAGTATTTAAAAAATTTAATATTATAATATATAATATAATAATATTATATATATTTTATATAATAAAAAATAGTCCTGTCATTAGTAGAATAAAAGTCCAATTCCTCAGTCATCAAGATCTGATTCATCACATTGATTCTTCGTTGAAGGAGTTACTACACAGGAAGTCGAACGTCATCCTTATGGGCTTTGGTGTAATGCTTATATCAACACTTCTTTACCATCTATCAGCACATTCAGCACATATTTATTAACAAATCACTTAACTAATAATATACACTTATTAGGTACTCTCTGTATTTATTATGGTTGTATTAATATAACAATTTGATTGTATTTATAATTTTCATGACTTTCATCATCACAAAAATTAAATTTTTCATGTTTTAGTGCTTTTACCTGGGTTTAACAGTTGGCCAGTCATTCAGTTAGCAGATTAGGGGTATAACTTGATTATTAAAATTAATTCCATGTAAAAACTACAGACAGTTGGAAAAAATAATAATAAAATTTTGTTAAATTAATACTTACGTCCAGGGTGTCCGGGTAAATAACATTTCACAAAATATGCCGTCCTCAATCCCCCATTGTAGCAAAGTCTGCATTTTTTTTTTTTTTTTTTTTTTTTTTTTTTTGCTTGTATGTCAAATAAGCAGTCATGTATATTTTTTATATGTAAATTTTAAGTAACATGGTGCTGCTTCGTGTTATTTAATAAATCTCTCGAAAACGCGATCTCAAATTCTTATTAACGCGCCAAGAGCTAAATCCGTTACAGCGACGCTATGTCATAGCAAAACTTACTCTAGCGCAAGCGTGGTTACTATTATTTTTGCGCAAGCTACTTGGTGCAATGTTTTACGTATATAAATGTGTTTTAAGTCTAGATATTCATAAAAGATAGATAAAGAAAAGAGCAACTCTCGCTCGCGCCTCTTTTAACAGCTTTTGCTCTCGGTGTGTTAAATTAAAATTTTGGAGGTTCGCGTTTTCGGAAGGTTTAATAACACGACTATCGCTATTAAAAAAGCCATCGTTGGCTAAATAAGTGCTGCACTTCATGAAGTATTTTAAGTTGTGATGCAGCGATTTAACCTGTTAATTAATGCTATATTTTAAGTTTATCGTTTTAATTAGAGAACATAAGGTTTGCATAACTTTTTTATTTATTTATTATTATTTTTTTTTTTTGCGCGAAACGCAAAAATTGCATGAAAAATGAAGCTAACATCGAATTTTGATCTGTTTTGGCTAAAATTTAACTATTTTAGCATTTTATTTAAGATGATTGCATCCATAAAATATTACGATTTTTCCCCCTCTTTATTTTTCAAAAAGGGTGGGGGGTACCTAAGATATCGTTTTCCCCCTTTCTAAACATCTATTTGCTCATGCCAAATTTTTATTTTTTTTTTTAATATGATCTTTTGTGCAGTCGCAAACCCCTAAAAGCGTTGTTTAAAATGTCAACGATTACTTAAATTTAACAAATAATTATTAAAGTTGATTATTAATTTTTTTTTTTTTTTTTCGCTATGGTGGCTAACTATGATATTACTAGCTTTTACGTGTTCTATTTGCTTCCAGCAATTATTAACCTTTTATTATTTCACCCTTAATTTTCTTATTTACCTATATATAAGTTAAACTTTTATATTACAAACTAGGCATTTTAATACGAACATTTTGACAAAGATGTGAGAAACCGGAAGTTATATCGACGATGAACATGTGGTTGTCAAATTCAAAGACTTTACTTTGCAGATAATAGTGACTTTTAAACTTAAATTTAGAGGAAGTGTTTTCGTAGAACAGCATCTTTTTACTTTAAAAAATCATTTTAGGAGATTGCCAGTGCCATAAAAATAGTATCAATCGATTCAAAATTTTATATATATATATATATATATATATATATATATATATATATATGGTCAGTCTACCTATTTAAATTAGAAATTAATTAATTCCGTAGATTATCCGTAAAAAAAGTTTATTTGAATGTCTTTTAGCTTCCGAGTTATGTGTCTTCGAAGTTTCGCTAGAAATTTGAAATTTTCAATATTCGCGGACTCGCATTAAAAAAAAAATTATATTAGAGCTAAAAACTATGGATGCGCCATCTGGTGTTTTAGTTCAAAAGGGGCGTGGTCTCTTCGCCGAGAAAGGATTGCCCTATACTGATAGCATTGGGGAACTCACTAATTATTTTTTTACTCAAGCTATATGTATGATATCACTGCAGTGATAATTGATTTAATAACTTTGGGGTGTTAGGTATGCATAAAAAATATATCCAAGGTGCATCAACGTTTCTGTGATGCTGTCACTTTGATTTAAAATCAAAATCCTATCTCGGCTATCATAGCTATCCTTTCTCGGCGCGCGTGCTACAGTGTTGCCAAGTCACATTTGCTACAGAGTTGCCAAGTCATTGTTTTCTTCTATCGGAAAGTAATTTTAAGGTCTGCTTTTCTCTTGTTTTGGTCATGTGATCAAAAAATGGCTGCCGCTGATCATATGGTCGGCGAGTAGTGCTAAGAATGCTGTTCGTAAACCCTGTTCTCTGCACCAAAAATGACTATCGCCTATGGTTATTCAAATGGAATGCGCATTTTTTGGTGCAAGAGAACAGGGTTTACGAACAACACTAAGGTATTTATGAAACTATATAGGTCGTGTCCCAAATTCCCCCTAGTTCCCTAACTAGGGAATAAATATGCCCTAATTTCCTACTGCCGCTAGAGGCGCACGCGTAGTTTTTAGGGCATGTAGTGCGCGCATCAGAAGCTCACTAATGTTTTTGCTATGGCCCTAGCAAGCCCAGCCATCTTGAATTTTACCTCTCGCGCTTTAGTTAGGGTAGGTTATATTTCAATAGATAGGTAATCCAAAGAGAATATCGTTATTCAATTTTCTGTTGCCTTTAACTTTATTTTATCCTCGAAGTTATATTTTGTTGCCCATTTGATCAATGTAATTTTGCAATCCGCAATACACGTCTCCAACTGACCAGTACTTCTCAGCTGGAATCCTCTCTGGATTACATAGGTTATATACTTGCATTAGTCTTTCCTATGCATCAGCTGTATCTTTCATCTGTGTAGTTCACATGTCGGTAAAATAGTGAAATCTATTTATTAAACAGATTTGTGTACAGAAAGTTATGCAATTTTGCATCACATTAATTTGCTATGTGATGATAATAACAATACTAATTACAATTCACCAAATCAGAAATTTCATCGGTGAATTTTTTTTGTTTTGGCAACATCTGATCAACCTACTGTTTTTAATGTAAGTAGATAACTATGTAATCCAGAGAGGATTCTCACTAAAAACAAAAAGTAGTGGTCAGCTGGAGACGTGTATTGCGGGTCAAAATTACATTAATGCTGTTCGTAAACCCTGTTGTCTTGCACCAAAAAATGCGCATTCCATTTGAATAACCAAAGGCGATCGTCATTTTAGGAGCAGAGAACAGGGTTTACGAACAGCATTATTGATCAAATGGGCAACAAAACATAACTTCCAGGATAATATAAAATAAAAAGCTAGAGAAAATTGAATAACGATATTCTCTTCGGATTTCCTGTCTATAGAAATACCTTGTACTGTTTTAAGGAAACAAATGTGCTGTCTTAACCAATCACGAAACGTGTAGTCATGTAAGAAACTAATGGAGGCTTTACGAAAAGCTGGAACGGCAGGAATGAAACAAATTGAAACGATATTTTTCTCGTTTCATTCCTGTCGTTCCGGCTTTTCGTAAAGCCTCATGACTCATGATGTTCGTAAACCCTGTTCCCTCAAGTTGTTCCCTTTCTCCAAAAAATGCGCAATTTCATTTAAAAAGCTATTGGTGATCGTCACTTTTTTATAGTTTGGAGCACGAAAACTGGGTTTACGAACATTATTATAGTCTCTTATTCAAATGGATAAATCCAAGTTTCTGATTGGCAGATTACCTAACACCTGAAAATAAAGATGGAAAGTATCGGCTGCATGTCGGTTCTATATGTATAAATTCATATTCGTCAGTGAATAGAAAATTATTTATATAGGGTGGTTTCATTCATGTTAAAGTCGACGTCAAAAGAATCTTTAACATAATAACATTGGCCGGTATAGAAAAATGGCACATTTTGCCAGTTTAGAATACTTCGCGATTTTTTTGAGAGCATTGATACTGTTAACAGAGTGAATTAGTACGTCAAGTATGCAAGTAAAATAATAATGACCTAAAAATAGCTCATTTTCCAAAGAAAATAGCCAAAAACTACGTTATTGCTATGCTGAGCAATGTTATTCATTGCTCAAGATGAGCATCGAAAAGCACTCGGAATGACGTCATGCGCACACATCCTATAAAACAGGACAACTTAAGTGCGACAACGGTAAAATTATACGTTTAGGTCAATTGATTCGTTATAACGAACCAAAGCAGGTGTTGTAGGCCGTATTTACCCAGTCAATTTAAAATATTTTTTTTTGACATTTAAATTGTTTGCGCGTCAATTATTTGTTGCTGGGTGGGTATGACTCTCGACGCAATATAAAATAACGAAGATGTAAGCTTCCTCTTATACTAGCTACCTTTTAGAAAAAAGAAATAGCGTATACTTCACATCCAGGAACAGGGAACAGTCACTGTCGTGTCGTTTAAGGTATTACCACGCGGACAAAAGCAAATTGTTATGTAAGGTCACAATTTCCAACGTTTTTGTGGTTTTTAGTTGTTTTTTTCATGTAGGATATTAAGTTTATTTTGTTAATTTTTGAACCTGTCAAGTTTATATTTGATTTCTTAACACAATTTGAAGTATGTACGGAAAAGCAGTAGTTTACAAAGTTGCGTACTGGTATGCATCATGTTGCATGCTCTATTATTATTTTTAAGTTTTTATTTTGCGAGTTTTTGGTTAATTGTCGGGGTCTTTAACTTTTCAGTCAATGTTGTCATTGTTTTGTTTGTTTCAAATCATTTTTGCTTGCTCCATCAGTGATTTGTACAGCTTTGGCCAAAAGTTTAACAACAGGCAACGGTGGCTGCAGCGTTTTCCCATAAAGATAACATAGTGTGGTTGTGGGTTGCCTATACAAATCGTTCTCAAACTTTTGACCAGAGCTGTACTTAGCTTTCATTTACTGGTATTGATACAAAGAAGTTGTTGAGTGTTATAAATTATTATAAACGTTTTGATAGTTCTTGTTAAATGCATGTTATTTTTTTAGGATTAAAGAAATCGATCGTTTTTAACAGGTATATAATTTTATAAACATTGAAATAAACAAACCATCAGCTGACTAAAAAAGTGACGTCATTTTGTCAATGTACAGATGTACATAAGAACAGATTGTCAAAATGATAAATACAATTAATAAAATTTATGTAAACCTTTTTGTTTCATTTTTATTTTAGATGTTGCTGTATCAGACTTGGCAGCTGTGGCTAAAAAAGAAAAAAAGTGTTGCTAATATTTTGATTATTTATTTAATATTGTATCTTATTTAATTATTTTACCCTAATCAAATTCCTCCTGTTCTTTGTCTACAGCCCATCAGCACGCCAGACCCATCCAACCATCACTCTGGCAAACCAGAGTCTTCAGAGGTGCACTAACAGGCGTTGAATGCAAATATCCACTGCCAAGATTTTGCTGTGGATTATGCACATGACGTTTTGATGCCCGCCACCGCCACAACTCCCATTCTACATGTCAACACTTGGGACGAGCCTAACACTGAGACCCATCAACGTCCCTCCTACTTCTCATATTGCCCATTTGGTGCCACAGCTAAGAAATGAAAATCGAACATCATTACCTATTCCTGCAATTAGCATAAGTTGCTGTTGCCAATGCCTTGCTGCCACAGTACAAACTTATGCCAGACACCTCGTTTACCTAATTCATTTCATCGTCTACACCATTTTTGAAAATCCATCAAGTTTCCAAGTTGATAGAATATAAAGTAATGTTGCATACAATATAAACACTTATCTTACTGGACACTGTACTGTGCAAAGACACTAGAAAAACAGTGACCAAGTGCCACAGTTTTTATCCCGTATCCTGTCAATATCTTAACTGTTTCCCTGTTTTTCTTTTGCCTTTTTTCTTGTTCATCCAGTTCTGGCAGCAAGGTATTTATGTTGTGGTGAGAAGTTCAAAGTTATTTAACTGTGACGATATTAGTTAAAAGAGGGTGTGTGGTAATTTAAACATAAAGGAATTAAGTGGAGTTATATAAGAATATATATATATATATATAAATTATACAAAATATACACAAAATAAGAAAGAGCTAGACAAAATTTGTGTAGTTTTAGAGACTTTTTTTTTATTATTATCTTTTGTCCATTGGAAATAAAAAATTTATTACTAATTTTTTTTTCTTCCTTGTTGAGAATGTGACATGAAGAAACTGAACAGATCGATCAATGTTGTGGGTAGATCCCTCTTCTTGAAGCACCTGTAGCAAAGTAAAAAAAAAAATATAATAATAAATAAGAATTAAAAAAAAAAAAGAAAAAGAAAGAAGGAAAAAGATAAAAAAAAAATTGTACGATTGCTGAAGTGAATTTACCCCCAGCTGTCCACAGCCAACAGTAGAAACATATGTTTATACATACACACAGGAGGGAGGGTCTTCGCATGTTACAATTACTAATTCCTCCTTGATCCAGTTGAAAAATGTTGCATAAGATAGTGCTTTTAGTGTGTGTATGGTAAAAAATAAACAGACCAGACAACCCCACTACATATCGGCTTGGAAGCATTCCATTTCAGGGAGTGGCACTTAGGCTGGCTGGGCCATTACATTTAGACGTTAAAAGGATTTTGGGAGAATGGAACATCACAGCCAATTTTGGTGTATTCATCCTAGTTGGCTAAGAATATATAAATATATACATAAATATATATATTTTTTTTCATGTGTCTATGTTTCCAGTGTGTATTTTCATTGTGATTTTTTTTTTTTTTTTTTTTTTTTATTATTGTTTTACTGTCACTCCATATTCTCCTAAGTAAGTGCAAGTAGTGTTCTGTGTTAATTTCACAAATCCCTTCAGGTTGTCTCTTAGGTCTATTTATGTATTGTCAATGGTTCAAATACTTAGACTTTTTCCCCTGAACCTCGTTAAGCGCCAGACTGAGCAAATTTACTATAAAGACAATTAAATAAATAGACCATTTAAATATGCAAGCAAGCAAAAGTCTAATCGTTATGTCAGTTTTAGTTATCATTTTAAATTTCTTACTGTTGCATTATAGTGTGTCAAAAAGCAGAACACTATGACTATTTTTTTAAGTAATTATCCTGTTTAATAAGAGTAATTTTTATTTTTGAATAAGTTTAGATTTTTTTTTAAACTACATTTAATTCTTTTTTTATTTGTATTGAGAGATATGGTGCCTTATGCATCATTGAAAATACTCAGTGTTTATTTGTTCTGCCTTCTGATGGCCCATACCCTCATTGAGAGAGAGATTGCTTGTGTGACTGATGTCAAAGAATTTTTGTTTTTGGGGTAATTTAAGCACCTCTTCTGATTGATGATACACAACGCTCTCATTCATGTATTTGCTTAATTACGCTGGGCACTATAACCCTGTTCCTGTTATGTCTCCCCTCTGTGTTTCCCCCTCCTTTTCCTCAAGTTGTAAGTCTATGTTTATGACAGTGCCTGTCAAAGTGTACTAATAAAAAATAAAAAAAAAAGAACGAAAAGAGAAAATACATTAACAACTTAAAATATATTTGGCATAAAGTAAAAATAACTATCATTGAAAATTATTATTCCAAATTATTTTTTAAAAAAAAAATGACCTCTGAATATTTTGATTGAATTCTAGCGGCAATCGAGCATAGTCTTGGGCTTGTCACCAATGCAGGGCTGTGGTAAGACTGTTCATTACTTCTCTTTATCCAGCAAGCCTTACCACCTCCCTGCCATCTAGTAGCAATCTGTAGAATCAAGCAAAATAATTTAGTAGAAAAATAATGTAGGTAATTGGACTTCCAACGAAAAAAAAAAAAAATCTGAAAATTAATAAAAAATATATATATACAAAAAATCTTTGAAATAAATAATAAAAAAATCTTTTACGAAATGAGCCCTTATTTTAATTGTCCATACATGCTAGTTTAACACCTCCCTTACACCTGTATCTATAAATATTTTATAACCTTTTTAGTTGTTAAGGATTTTAACAATATTAATGTAATATGTTTATGAATAATTAAAGGAAAAAAATGTTTTTAAATTTCGATCATAGCTGTACATACCTTAATTTGGTACCACAATTATTGACATGTCATGATTTGAAATAAACTGATTTATATTAAAGAATTAATTGAACTTTTTATAGTTATGAATAAATTTTAATAATGCTTACTGTTTATATTATAATTGAATTAAAAAGTAACTTGTATTTAAATAGCAAAGTCTCATTATGTGAAGCAGTGATTATAGGTGCTCACTGTCCAATGTGTTTACTCGGGATAAATATGGCAAAGATTTCTCTAATAACAAAATTACTCTAAATCATGACACAAATTACTCAAATGACCAAATGAGTGGTTCCTGTAAATGTTGTTTACTAAAGAATATAAGTAGCCATTTTAATTTATGCATCTTGAGTATTAATATCTTGTCGTTTAGTGCACATTCATGCAGTGTAAGTTGAGTCGCCTCATCTTTTTACTGTACTATATTGCATGGGGAACAAAATTGTGTATTACTGCTGCATGGAATGCACCAGGAATCTTAACAGCTGCCTTATATCAATGAAATCATATAGAAATGTATCAGAAGTTTTAAAGGAACATCCTTAATGTGCATTTATTGGGCAATACCTGGGTTGTAATACTCCTTCCTACTTTTGAACTTTATGTAACATACTGTGAAGGAGAATTTCGTACTTATAGTTATTAAAATGATAAAATAACCTCTTAAGTTTATTACTTTCAAGCATTTAACAGTGCAAAATTGTTAGTATCAAACTACAGTAATAGGAATGCAAGTGTAGTGCTCCTTCTCTCATACTTACAGTTAATCACAGGGACACGAGCCCAATGTTCTCATGCTCTGCCCATAGCATAGCACTTGCCATCACTTCTGTGTGTTTACTGCATACTACACACATACACACACACACAAATAGAGGATAATTTTATTTTATATTCTTAAGGCCCTTGTCAACTTACTTTTTTTATCATTTAGAATACTATATTGATAATTACTATACCTTATTATCCATGAATTAGACACCACCTCGTTGATTTTGTATTTATTTTCAATTTGACGGTTATTTCACATATCTGACGTCGCAATGTACCGCCGCCAATCACAGTCACCGCTTTGGTCGCGTGATAAATTTAAGCTCCTCCCTCAAGTTTTTTACCCCTATCACGGCCCCATCAGTTCATTGTGACGTCAGATGCGTGAAATAACCATTAAAATGAAAATAAATACAAAATCAACGTGTTAGTGTCTAATTCATGGATAATAAGTTATGGTAATGATCAATTTAGTATTCCAAATGATAAAAAGGTAAGTTGACAAGGGCTTTAAAGAGGACACTCTCCTGAATTGATTGATACAGGATAAGTATCTGAAATATAATTTTTGAAAATTGAAAATGACATCAGTCAGTAACTTATGCATGTGGGCATATGAAAAAATTTCCCACCATGACTTTAATTTGTGACTTTAACACATTAATTAAAAATACTCAACGACCTCAGAAATTAGTATATCTATCGATTTAGGATAATGTCCTCTTTTAGAATATGCAATAAAATTACCCCCCCCCCCTAAATATTTTTAGTCTTTCTCATTGTTCACTTTGTTTAAGAGTCATTACAGTGCTGCATTTCACAATCTTTATGTTTGTAGAAGTCTCGTACAGTATTAACAAGTAAAGATCTTAGTTTGTGTGTAATTTTTATAATAATTGAAGTAAGACAAACTAATCAATTCAAGGATTTGATAGAAAAACACATAAAAATTAGGAACAAATCTATATTAAGTTGTCATCATTAGATATACTATAGCATAAACACTTTTTTTTTTTTTTTTTTTTTTTTTTTTTTAAACTACATTTTTTTATTGTCTAATAAATGCCCGTTAAGGCTACACTTTATTATTATTAATTTCCAAGACTGCCTTACAAACTTGAAATTTCTAAAAAAAAGAAAAAAAAAAACTGGTCTGTTTCTGATACAGCAAAAATATCATGTATTAAGATCTCATTAATCTATTTTCAAAACTCGCACTAGATTTTTTTTTTTTTCCCCCAATCAATATCCCACAGAAACAAATTGAGTTATTTGTGGAAACAAAGATGAAAATATAAAAAAGGATTTGATAGAAAAACGCTTAGACAGATTTTGAAATTTTGGGGAATGGGAGATAGTATTGGGCATAGACTGACAGGGATGCTGTGGTAGGGAAAATAACTTCTAACCTGGGCCAAAATTAGTTAATACAATATAATTAATTAATAAATAAATTAATATATATTAATTAATTGAGCATTAATTAAGCAAGTGTATGTTCATATTGCTCTGCAGAAAGCAAGCTTCATAAAAAATAGAATTTTGGCTTGCATTGGTTTTAGTATTTCGCATAGCACAGTCATTTTCAGCACTTCATCTCCAGCTGTTTTGTCACAGTTGTCCATGGCTAGAGACGAGGTGCTGAAAATGACAGTTTACTATGCACAATTATCACGGGGTCTAAATAAAATGCAAATGAATGAATTAATGAAGCTCGCTTTCTACAGATCATTATATAAGTGACTAGTACATAAACATGCTCTATGTCTAATGCTAATAATAGAGCCTTGTGGCACAGTGGTATGGGTACAGGTTTGGTGTGTGAGAGATCACGAGTTCGTTACTCAGTGGGTATATGCGGCCTTTGCAAAGGCTGTGGTATACACTGAGTGCGCTCTCGTGTTCTCTGCATGTTGATGCCTGTTCTTATGCCAGTGTGTCGCAGGTTAATTGGTAGGAGAGGAGTTTAGGTATGACAGGTCAATTCATGTTTAGTCATTCCTAGTTGTGGTGCTAGTGGCCCACACCAAGTCGGAGGTATCTCAGGATGGTTCACCAATCCACGTCATCTCATTCATTTCTATTATATATCACATTGTTGGGTTTAACCTGTTTGGTATATCACTCACCTTTTTTTTTTTTTTTTTTTTTTTTTTTTGCCTGGGTTAGAAATTATTTTCTTTACCACGGCGTCCATGTCAGTCTAAGCTCATTACTATCTTCCATTCCCCAACTTTTCCTAGTCTATCTGTGTTTTTCTATCAAATCTTTTTATTATCAATTATATAGTCTGTATCAAAGATGGATAGAATTTTTTTTAAAAGTTCCCCTAATATTATATATATACACACACACACATGCATACATACATAATATTACTATGACTGTTTCATAATTAGAAACTTTTCAAAAAAATAAAAATCTTAACATTGTATATTAAGATCTGTGTAATTAGATGGCTCATAGGTCTAAAATACAAAAGTTTGCATGGTGTTTTTTCTATCTATATAACTTTTAGTTGAATTGTTGTAACTTTTATCGTTTTTAATTTTTTATCCTTCTTTTACGTCAGAAGTTTGCGTACCGTACTGTCCATGAACCATGACTTTATGCTAGAGTTATGATTTTTTCAGAATTAAGTCACCTTACCATAGGTACTTCAAAGCATGTGTTAAAAAAAATCGGCAAAATTTTCCGCAGAAAATACAGCGCCTTCTAATTTTCCAACTTAGCCAAAGATAGGGTTGATTATTTTCACATATCTTTTTCTCCAATGGAGATACATAAAAAATAAAAAGTGTGTTTGTTTAAGAATAAATAAGCGCATAAATGACCTATGTACTTTCATGACCTTGACCTTTATTTTGGGTCATTTTTTTTAGTAAAAAAATACAAAAATACATATAAAAATTACAATGGCAAATGAATATAGCAGTTATATGCGCACACACCTCACCTACAAAACTGTGTAAACAAAGTTGTGGTGAAATTGATACAATTAAAGGTACACTTAAAAATGTAGAGTAGCCTCAGCGCGCAGCCATACTTTATACTGATATACCTATGCTCTCTCACTTGATACAAATAAGTGTGTAAGTTTACGCTGCGATTTAAAATTAAAAAAAAAATATTATGACATAAGTACAGATACTAAAAAATTATAGCAAATTATAGCAAATTACGTTATTAAAAGATCACATTTCTAATTATTTCTGATCAGATATACAAAATCTTCGATAAAAATCTCTATATATAGATGTATATAAATGCTTGGTGTCACAAAAAAATGAATAAATTTTAGGTTTTACACCATTCGAGCAAAAAAAAATAGTTAAAAATATAATTAAAATTATATAGACAATTGTAAAATAAATTATTGTAGTGCTAAGTTTGCAAGTTTACTGTGTCGATCTTTCTCAAGATTGCTATAATTAAATGTATACATATGATTGTGAAAATATAGTTATAAACCTATCAAAAGCTCACGCATAATTTGCACTGTTTGTTTTATGAGAATAACATGTGTTGTATTTAAATGGTAAAATACATATTTACACAATCAAATGAACTATATGAAGATATAAATTTTTACCATTCAATAAATAGTGCAAAATTTTCAATGTTAATCTGAGGAGATAAAAATATGCGCATAGTTTGAAAAGTACAAAATTCAATCTTGGTCGAGTCTACTGTATAGATGGAAAGACACGTGGCTTTTCATAACGGGGATCTATGTCCGTTACATGTCCTCCAGCTAGCTGTATAAATCTGTAGTTGCTTCACAAGGTTCGAGATGTTGTTACCTAAGCGCACACATTCCAAGTTTTGACGTCATTTGTTTCTGACCTTTAGTTTCATAAGAAATGCCTCATAGTTTCTATATAGCTCAAAAAGCCAGCAACGGATAACTGGTGTTTCCTAAAAAAGAACATTCAGCAGATGTCTAAAAAATGAGCCAAGGGTTCAAAGACATAAGTAAGTAAGTAAAAAAAAAAGGGGGGGGGGCACTGAAAAATCTGCAGACTCTAATTAAAATAATAATAATAAACTTAATTCATGAACTTCACGGTAATAAAATAACCTGATAACAGAGACTGGAATCAGCGGACATTAATAATCAATCATGATGATAAAAAAAGGCGACTTTGTTAGAACTAACCACCCAGGCACAAAAGTGGAGAACTGCAACCTTTCGTTATTATTGGCTGTTCTTTTTGCAGGTATATTAGGTAGCTGCGTTGTAGCCCAGGAAACAGCAACGTTTTTTTTTTTTTTTTTTTTTTTTAATGGGTTGCTTTGTTTTTATTATATTATCCTCCTTGGGAATTAAATGTTCAATAATATCAATTTCACAAGAGCTTATAAAAAGATACTGTGTATCAAATTCAAATTTTGTGTTTGCTTTCAAAATATGTGGACACATCAACTTTTGATCATATGCTTTTGACTTATGCAAGTCGAATTATTAAAAACTTACAAATGGATGCTTGGTAAGCATACAACAGCGGAGTGCAAATCAAATGTTTCGTAAAATTAATAATAATCAATAAAATTATCTGAAACTTGGTAAGTGTACGTAAAGTATTGACATTTATACCAATTTTTATAGATTTTTGAGATAACTTATTATGTGCAATAAGTTACACCACTTTCACTTTTTTTCACATTTTGGGTAGGTTTGTGTCATATCACATTATCATATTATATATCACGCCGTTGCTATAAGGTGAAACTACGTTCTGATAGGTAACAATTCCGAACATATTTTATTACAAAGTTATATTTATGATCGAGTTAAAAAAAAAATTAAAGTTCCAAAAGTTCACAGATTTTTTTTTTTTTTTTTTTTTTTTTCTTCTTCTTCCACTATTAAATATGTTCGGAAGTTTTTATTATTACTCTTTCCTATATGTAAAACAGTTGTTTTGTAGTAATCTGCATACAGTTACAAGGAACTTTTATTTCCGCTCATTATTAGTTCATTTCCGTTAATTAAAGTATCGATATACTTATTAAGAGTTTCTATTTAGATGGTGTGTATTTCAAGATCTAAATGCAAACTTCCAAGCTAAATAACAAAGTTGGTGCCATTTGAAAGTTAATAGTAAATAGTTATTATGATAAAAATTTCAAGGACGATCAGATAAAAGTGAATAAATAATTATTGAAATTAACATGGGCTCTTATGGGACTAAAAAATAATAATAAAAAAAAATCATTTAAAATTTAGCATGGTGACACCCCAATTTTTTTACATTTTTGAAGTTACATCTTATCCCAATGTATCACAGATTTTTCTTTCTTTACAACTTTTTAGTCAAATCCTGGCTTTCCCGCCTTAACTTTTTATTATTATTATTATTATTTATTTATTTTTTTGGCATTATATAGTGTGCATTGAAAAAATAATAATGTGTAGTGGACAAATATGGAAATATTATATTTACTATATGTGTTCCTCATTTAAATTTAGACTGAATTAAATTTTATTCAGGCAAAAAATATTAATAATAATATATATATAGAGAGAGAGAGACAACATAAAGACAAAATGTTTGAAGCCACTTGATTTCTTATTATTGAGTACGTATGCGAGCTGTTAAAACAGAACTCTTACTATAAGATTAGCAAGCATGGACAACTATACTTGATTCAAAGCGCAGTAAACGGTATGTCTCACCAGAAATGATCGAGACTTCGCCATCAATGTGTTCGTGAGTCGTCGCTACTCGCTATGATTAAAAAAAATATGATAATATTTATAATAATTAATGAAAATGAAAAATAATTCATTGGTGTTTTGGTACTTTGATTTTGACTTCTGGTAGATTTGATTATTTTTTATTAATTTATTATTTAATTTGCTAAATATAATAGACTCGCATCTCTTGAGTGTTTCTTTAGGATGCTTTGCTTCCACCCAGCATTTCTTTTACATATTAGAGGTAAGCGCAGGATGACATTTCGGGAGGTGGGGGATGCTTGACTCGAATCATTAGCAGAACTGCTCCAGCAGTTGTTGATCAATAATAAAATTTATCTCGGTCTTTTATCTCTATTTTCGGTTCAAATGTTTTTAATAAAAATTGTGTGGTTGCTTTTGAATTGAAATGTTTAGAAATTTAAAACATTTCTATTTTTACTTCATCGGTCTATATCTGTTTGTATATATAGAAAGGTAGAATTATGTAGACGTGTAATGACAATGACTGCAGGTAAGATGTAATTCAACAGATTATATGGTAGTTGTTTGTAATTAATAACGTTAACTTACATATCGCCTGAGTTGATAAAGTCGGTTTATATAACAATTTCCGGGGGTTTCAAAGTTCAAAACAAAATTTGAAAAAAAAAGAAAATTAAATTACTTTTGTCGTTTGGATTAAATATCGGGCAATAAATGTGGGTAATACACAAACAGAATTCACTTACAATTCATTAATACAGTAAACAAAAATTTATCCTATTTTTGCATGTAGTTCAAAAATAGTAGTTTGTTTGTTTGTTTTTGTTTTTTGGTATGCAACCGCAATCAATAAAAATTTAAATCAGAGACGAGGAATGTTATAAATTATTTAGTGTTGTTGATTTTTTTTTTTTTTTTTTTTTTTTTTTTTTTTTTTTTTTTTTGCTATCTGCAGAAAAAAAAACGTCATTGCGTTTTAATAATATTTTAATATATTATAAAGCTGCCAATTATTTTAGGGTACAAATTTATATCCCTTACGACCCTTTAATAATAATGAAATTATTTTATCTAAATGAAATTAACTCTTTTTATTAATATTATTATTTTAAACTTTTAATGTACATACTGCGAGTTATATGGTCATCATAGGCGTTTTAAAGATGCGGGCTATGCTTGAATTAATGCTCGGAAGTTAATTAGTTTATGATTTTTGCTAATACACATTAAATAATTTTTCATATTTTAAATCATTCTTTGAAAAAGTAAAAATTGACCCCTTAAAATTATTTTTAGCTTCAAAACACGAAAAATATTTGTTATTATTATTATTTTTTGCAACTTTTGGCACGGGTTGTTTGAAAAAAAAAAATGACTGTGAATAATATAATATAAATAACATATCCCTGAATTCGTGGCTTAAATTTGAAATTTTTATTGCTTGCCGTTGCTTAGAAAAAAAAAAAAAAAAAAAGCTTTCCTGTTTTTGAACAAGGTGCAGAACTATGCTTTACTAATTTACTAATTATTGAACTGTGAGCAAACTGTTTGCGATTAAAGTTGGAAACGATAACCTATTGTCTGATCATAAACCGAGCGATAAAAGTTATTTGCATAATTTTTTGACATTTTGTTTGAACTTCGAAAACTAGGGAAATTCTAAGCCGACCTTTACATCCATCCTACTTATGAGTTATGGCTAAACCAGCTATCACTTCATAATAAAAAATTTTATTTGATAAAAAATTTAGCTTTCGCACAGGCTGCTAGATTTAAAGGGCTCCTGTGGCGTCAAAGAATTAAATCTAGTTTTTGATTAAATCAAAAACTTAAAAATCATGAGATGGGACCATTATTCATAAACATATTATATCCTTCTCTGGCTTACAAACTGCGGGGTTGAAAAACTGCAAGGCAGGCAACTTTAGAAATTCCTTACGTCGCATCAATTCCAGGTCTACAATAGAACTTGTAGTGCAGGTTGCCTACTCTACAAGTTTTATCCCTACTTACTGAAGGGTTAAGGCATAAAATGTGTATTTACAATAGTCGTATCTCATGATTTATCATTGAGAGGAAATTTGTTTTTCAGGCCAGTAAGCAAGTAAGTCTCTTACTTTTAAGCTAAAGAGAGAGAGAGCGAGAGAGAAAGGTATCAGGAGAGAAAATATAGCTCTTAAAAAAATTATTTTTTTATTTTTAAAATATTTCAAAATAATTTTTCATGTTCAATGCAACTCCACTATCTCAGAAACCTCAACATATCAAAATACCTATTGATAATAATCATATATTAAATATCAAATTAATTTAATTTTAAATCTAAAAATTTATTCAGTTTTTCAAATAAAATAAAAATTGTATAATAATATACTGAAGACGGCGCGAGGCAGTATTTTCAAATTTATGGTCGTGTACAAAAACTTATTACATTTTCTGAAACAGGTACATGTAATTTTCATTACTTATCATCATTTAATATGAACTTACCTCATTTAAAAAAATTAATGGTAATGCGCGCTAACATAAGTGACATATGATGGTCGATTGAAAATGTGCAAAATAACAACACCACTCAAAATTTCTATAAATTGTGCTGCTTAAAATAATAATAATCATAATGAATAAATTGACGGAAATTTATTATAGTCTTTCATTGAACTTGATATTTAGTTTGTTAATATCAAAGCGCTCCATTTACCTTTTTTGCGCTTTTATTATATATCATTAAATAATAATAATAATTTAACTTTTATTAAATATTATTTTACTATATAGGTTGTAGTAGGACCAAGCAAGTGGTAGTTTTAAAAGGAAGTACTTCGCAAATTTTCAAAAAAAAAAAAAAAAAAAAAAAAATCTATAGATAATTAAGTTATGAAAAAAGGCCAGAAATAATAATAAAAAGCCAATTTTCATAACTTAATTATCATCGGTGGATTTTTGTTATTATTATTATTTTGCGACGTACTCCCTTTTACCACTTGCTTGGACCTAAAACCTATAATAAAATATTTAATATACCTCTTTCATAAAACGTCATACATTATTTGTTACATTTTTAGAGTTTTTTCTTCTTCTTCTTGTTCTTCTTTGTTCTTTTTTTTTTTTTTTTTTTTTTTTTTTTCTTTCTTATTCCTTTTTGAAGTCTTATGATTAGCATGTTCTTATCTGGTTATCATATGGAAGCGAGAAGTGAGTTTAACTTGAGTTCATTTTATTATTCCCACTGTGGGCGGCTGGTACAGAAATGTACCAGGCAAAAAAAAAATCAAAAAATAATAAACAATAAAATTTCTGGAGCAAAAAAATTCGAAAAATTCGACGTATCTTTAATATACGAAAAATGTATCTAACGTTCGTTCATAGATAGCGATAGCAGGCGTGTTCTGACGGCGCTACCCGCCGCTAAATTCAAAAATGCAAAATAAACTCTTTCCACAATAGGAATGTTTATATAGTAAATTTATAAAATATATTATTTATTCTTATACGCACTTTGATTTCCCGATATGAAATCAATATTGTACAGGACCTTGTTGAACGTACGTACTGTACATTAAGCATAGATCTGCTTCCAAAGTACGTTTTTTTTATAATGTTTATTTTATTATTACTTTGATTTCTTATCGAAAGCAATTTACTTTTAGTTGACCAAAATAGAAGAAATAAAGAAACTATTACAGCTTTTTGAAAAATTACTTTTATTAAAAAATGTTTGTGCAAAAATTATTTGCATTATTATAATAAAATGCATGCAAAAGTTACTGTTAAAGTGATATCATGTACTTATGATCTTTATGAATTTCATAAATAATACAATATAGTATTAATTTTTTATTTAATTAATTTTGTTAAGTTTTAAGCAACAACAAAAAAATAATAAAAAAAAAAGTTCTCTCCTACGTTTGTTTCTCCAGCAAACTATCGAACTATATAATTATATAAAATCTTTCTTGCTATGTATATTTATTCTGTATATTTTTAAACTACATGGTAAAAAAAAAAAAAAAAAAAAACTTGTAGCGAGCTATATTTGCCCCCCCCCCCCCCCTCTCCAAAAATATAGGAGCCCAACGTCTGATCCTGCACCAGGCCCCACATTTTCTAATTACGGCCCTGCTTTAGTAAATTACATTTATAACAGAAATTTGGCATACATTTAAAAAGTATTAATCACAGATACCTACCTTTTGCAACCTACAATGACATTTATTATTATTAGCTGCTTTGCACGGTGAGCAGCATTGTGTGGTGTGGACAATGGTGTTATGTATACATTTTATTTTTACTAACTTCGGAGTAACCAATTTTTTTTTTCTTGTATAGCTCGAGCTATCACTGAGGTACGTGACAGGAAGCCAGTAACTTTGCGTAACAATACTTTATATTCATAATGAAATGTTTATGTTGTACACATAAATACATTTATTTATATGTTTGTCTTATTTTCTTTTGAAGTAGATTTCCAGCATCCCCGTCTCCTCATAAATTATTTTTAGGTTAGTTTGAAAATGGGTAATTTTAAAAGACATTTTTGCAGCGTTCAACGTACAATATCCAGAACGGGACGCATTTGTATGTGTATAAAGAATTCAAGGTCGGATCAGCCATAAAATTAGTTCGGCAAATGCCAACTGGCCCCTTTTGGCTCCTTGAAGGGTAGTTATACTTTGCCTAAATTGCGGACTGGGCTTAAATTAGCCAATCCAACCCTCAAAGAGTTTTTACTATTCTACTTACTTTTATGCTCTGCAGGAAAACTAATCGTAGAATGACATTATCATGGTCATTGTTCTGCGCTTGCAAAATTGACAATTAATAGAAAGAAAAAAAGAACAAGAAGGAAGGTAGAAAAGAAATGTCGCAGCTAGACGTGCGTCGTCTGCATGGTTGTTGTTTGACTCCTATAATATACATTCATAACACACCTTGCCATTATTATATTCTGCGTCATTATTTCATTGCTATAATCAGTATGAAAAGTGAAAAATCTTATGTAGGCGAGAGAACTTAACGTAAAGTTAACCATGAGAACTGTATTATTATATGACTGAAATGATAAAGCAAATACTTACAAACAATTCAGTTTCAATGAAAAAACAATTTAATAATGGAATGAAGCGTAAATTTTGACAGTTTAATAACATCAGTCCCGTAATAATAATCATAACCACAGTTTTTTATTTAAACAAGAAGTGTATATGTTTGCTAAATCATCACATAATATACAAAAAATCGTTTAACATACCAGCCTTCCACAAATCATTCAAAATAATAATAATAACAATATGTTTAAAATCTATAGGCTTAAATCTAGAAATATATACTTTATAAGAATAATAAGATTTCTTTATTGACCCAGGCAATTCATAAAGTAACATAAAAATGGTGTTACAACAAGCGTTGGTCTTGTCAAACTATTTACATAAATATTAAATAATTATTTTATGATTCGCTCATAGTATTTTTAAATGAGAAATGGTAAGAAATTCTTTCAAATGTAACTATTGTATTTTTTTTATATGTAAATCTTTGCGTAACTAACCAAATAAAATACTTAAATAAAATGCAATGGTTTATATTTAATCATTAATTTGTATATACTTATTTCCTTATATTTACAACGTTTTGATTTGGAGTACGGCAATATGTATTTCAAAATAATAATATTAAAACACACGGGGGGTTTCACTTAGCAAGAGAAACGCAACGTTAAGAACTGATTCAGAAAAGTAATAAAGCAAATCCTGATTTCCCATAGGCATATTATATTATATTAGCTATACACGTGCATAAATATTATATATATATATACTTATACACACACACACACACACACACACACATATATATATATATATATTGTATATATATTATATTAAAATTGTTATTATTCATTGATCGTTTTCTCATTTTGCAATTTAAAACAGTATTGAAAATCTTTTATTCAAGTGATAGCATTTTTGACGTACATAGTTTAGCGTATCGAGGTCAGTCTTATACAGCATAGTATTAATGGTGCATGGTGATGTATCGAGAAGCATATCAGATGCATGTGGGAAAACGGCAGAAGACTGTAGGGTGTATGCCCATGGCGTCATACTGAATGCGCTTCGACGCCATACTGGAGCAGTGAATAACTTTGATAAGCATTGGACAAACGTGGTTTTTGGCTATTTTCTTTGGAAAATTGGTTAATTTTGTTATTATTATTATTTTTGTATTTTGTCGCATAATTAAAAACCTAATTCAATCTTTTAACAGCATCAATGCTCTCAAAAATATTGCTAAGTATTTTTAAACTGGCAAAAATGTGTTATTTTTATCATACCAGCCCATATGTTATTTAGTGCTCACATAATGGTGTTGACTTATTTGATAGCAAACACCCTACAAATTCCCTATCTTTGAGCATAGCGGGACCATCCTTCTTTTTAAGAATACTACTACATTTAAAAACGGGGAAATTTAAATTATGCATTTCAAATTTCAGTCACACTTATAACATTGTTTTACCACAATAATATTTATAATAAAAATAATTTAAAAAAAGAGAACGAAAGAAGCATTACGTATGTATTTTGAAGTATTTTAATAGTAAAGAAAGACATCGTAGAAAGCCTATTACATGAAACGAGAAAAAAATACGCAATAAATACTATGGCATGCAACTATTGTCACACACTGTATGTATTTGTATAGGTCGTGGGTAATGTGATTACAATTCGCAGCGGAAGAAAAAAAAAGTGCTAACTCTATTAGTTGAGACTGTTATAGAACAGATATTGATTTTTTTTTTACCGTGCTTACAAATTCATTTCTTCGTAAGTTTGCAAAAATAAATTTTGCCTACACGTAAAAATGACAGATTTTTTTCTCGACATTAAAAATTTATTGTCTTTCAAAGCAGGTAGTGCTTTATGACTATAATATACATCACTTTTGTTAAATATTAAATATACAATCATAACTATAAAATTGTTATCTTAAATTTATAAACAGACAAGAAAAAAAAAAGCGCAAAATAAATTGGAACTGAAAACTGCTGTAGCCACTTTGACAAGTGTAAATTTAAAACTACAATATATCGTCCAAAAAATGCTCCTTATTTGTTATTATTATTATTATAATTATTATTTTGTTTTAGGTATTTACTTGTCATTCATTTATTCATTCCCATTATTTATTTTGTTATAGTACCAGTGATTGCAAATGTACCTCGTAGAAATTATTACATTGCAATCCAGTCTTCAGATAAGGTTTAAGTGACAGCGAACTCTTAGTTCATTGTATTATTTTATTGATTTATTTTATGACTATCAATACACAAAAGCTTACTTCATAAAACAGACAATATTTTCCAATAGTTCTAGTACTTCACTTAATTCAACTTTTAAATCACTCGCTTAAAACATATATATAAAAAAAAAATTAAAAAAAAAAACAAAAAAAAAAAACATAAAATTTACACAAATAAATATTTACAAATTGGTCTATACAAGTTACTACATTATATTACGATTTATGATGTATAAATAAATATGATTATATGAACTAGCTAAATATGTGCAGTAGTCTCGCTGTTATATAAAGAACATTTTGCGCAAGAGTTTTTGTTTTCATATAATATGCAAGCATATTAATTAGTTAATAACAACTTTTTTTTTTAATGTTTGAACATAAATACTTTTCTATTTCTCGGACGTTATTTATACTTTGAATATAATTTATCGTTTTATACAGCATAGACCTCTGTTGCTTTTTAAATGACTTGATGCAGATTTACAGAAATATTGCAGTTAATTTATAATAAATAATATTTGTTTTTACGTAACTAGAAAAAAATAATAATAATAAAATATCACCAGCTTTAGTGATAACAATTTCATCAGGTGTCTGGTCTACAGTGCGCATAAACGACAAAATATCATGATAATAATAATTAAAAAGTACTGTACAATAATTAAAACTTTGGCAACGATACAATAATTGAATTGAGTTTTGGAAACACTCTCTAATTTATATATATATATATATATATATATATATATATATATATATATATTATGTAGTCTCATTTTCTTTTCTTTTTCTTTTTCTTTTTTTTTTTTTTTTAATTCGTTGGTCATTGAAGCATTCCAATTATATGTTACAGGTAGATTATGTGTTATTGTAAATTATCGTCCAAATGTTGCAATAGACGTACTTGTTGGTGATGCACTGCAAGCGTGAACATGCAGTAAATGCCAGTGGTGTCAGGCTGCTGCATTCCCATGTACCCTCATATGCCTATTTAAATTACCAGATTGGGAAAAACGTAACAAACATAATTTACACTGATACGGTTTTTCTCCCGAATGTATTCGGAGATGTTTAGTTAAAGTTGAAGAGTCTGAAAAAGCTTTTTTACACATTCTACATCTATAAGGACGTTCACCGGAATGAGTACGCATATGAGTTGTAACTGATGAACTTTGGGAAAATCTGCGGTCACAGATTGGACATCTAAAAGGTTTTTCTCCCGAATGCGTTCTTACATGAGCTGTTAAGTTGGCTGCTTGACTAAATGACTTATGACATTCCCCACAACGATATGGTTTTTCTCCTGAGTGAGTGCGCAGGTGGGTCTTGAGCGTGCTTGGGCGTGCGTAAGTTTTACCACATATGCGACAAAGATTTGGTCGTGGATTATCACTTCCTCCAGAACATGCTCCATTAATATCTCCTAATGCCAACGGTGTGCTAGGACCTTTGCCAACGCTATATCCACCTCCACTGCTACTGCTACCTCCACTGCGACGACGACCAAAAGAGGGAGGTGAAGCTTTTGTAAGAACTGGCTTGAATGATGAAGTAATTGTTGAAGGTTCTGTGGGTCGAAAATCTGCAGTAAAGGAATAGGTGGCTCCTCCAGGATATGACTGCGGACTGAGTAAACCT
This sequence comes from Ecdyonurus torrentis, assembly GCA_949318235.1. Classification (NCBI taxonomy): domain Eukaryota; kingdom Metazoa; phylum Arthropoda; class Insecta; order Ephemeroptera; family Heptageniidae; genus Ecdyonurus; species Ecdyonurus torrentis. The sequence goes on along the minus strand of OX439127.1, from coordinate 15,142,103 downwards.
TGACTTTGTTGGTGATACACAGGTGAAGCACTCGGCGGACCCCATTGCATCTGCAAATCAATATATTTCTTATTTAAAAAAACAAAAACAAATTAATTTATGGAATATAATATAAATAAATAAATAAAAATTACATTTTATTTACGATTCATGATGTTGCAAGAAATTTTTAGTGGCCGCAACAGGAAAATTTAAGAAGCTAGTCTTTTGTCAAATCTATATTTATAATGTATGCACCAAAAAATAATAATAATAATAATAATTGGTGTAGCTTATTTAGCAGGAAGAGATTCCGTAAACAAGTATATGTAACAATAAAAACTAAATAAAAAACAATACATCTAATTTTAAATCAGAAGACGAGAACAATAAATTAAGCAAACATCAAATTAAAGAGAAAAATGTGTAAATTTGAACGTATAGTATACGCGTGACACTTATATGCTTATGTATTGTATATAGGAGTATTTTGAAAACAAAGAACAATATAATATTTTCCAGCTCTATTCTATTTCATACTTAATAACTGTGTTAGCACTTTGAAATTTCTGCTGTTATATAAAAATTTAATGTAATACGATTATATAATTATAAGTCAATTATATAATTGTATAATTTTATTACTAAAAATGGTAACGTTTTCCTCATATACCTTATGTTGCTAACTAAAAACTTACAACGACTTGAAAAACTCTATAATATTGCTTTTAAGTCGTGTTTCTATGAAAATATTTTCTGAATGTAATTATTTATTTACTACTAAGATTATAAAGTTCATTAATTAATTTAATAAAAGAGAAAGAGGGAGAAGTGAGAAGATTTTCAACTTTTCATATAGTTTTTGAATATTAATTATGAAACGCCTGGATGATAGGCAAAAAGTTGAACAGATAAGTGCCTCAGGTTGCAGCCAACTCGGGCGTTGGCCGCCATGTTGGGGGAGCGGCCCATGCTCAAAGTGTTCGCGTGGCAGCCGTACGAGAACCAGCCAATCAGTCCTGTTCGCTCGTAATAAATCGCTCTAACACCACCACGCACATTCATCCCTATATCATCCGTTTCAATCTTCCCTTATTTGATACGGCTTTTTTTCTTCTTTACAATCTTCAATCATAAAAAGTACACAACAAAAAAACGTTGAATATACTGTATTCGTATAGCGAAGATAAAAAAAATAGTGTAATATAAATTTAAAAAAAAAAAAAAAAAGAAAAGAAAAGAAAAGAAAAGAAAAGAAAAGAAAAGAAAAGTAATAAGAATAAAAGAAAGTGAAACATGAGTACTGAATAAAATATAAATTTAAATGTTATTAAAATTAAAGGGATGTTTTAAAGTAAATTGAGTTAAAATGTCTCGTTTATTGTTTTTGTCTTTAAAATGTAATAAATAGAAATTGTGAAGATTATTTTGAACTTTAAATGTGTTTCCCTTTCCGAACTTGAATATGGTCTTTCATATTATAGTAAACTGCATTATGTAATACTTTTATTGCAGTTTTTATTGAGTCTTATGCAATCAAATCCAACAAAATATAAACAAAGCTCGAACATATATTATTCTCTTTTGGGTTAGAGGAAATTAATAAATATTATTGAAAACAATTAAAAGTATTTTGTTTGTTAAATATACAGTATTGTAATTTTAGAAAGAGCAAAGATCAAAGGGAAAAAAAACTATTTAAAGTTTATCATTTTTCTCAAGCTTTTTATTTTTATTATATTTTTTTTTTGTGCTTGCCATATTGTGTTATCGTTTTACACCAATCCCAATTCCACTAAAGCAAGTAGTAACTAATAAGTAATTTAAAAATTATAAAAAGTATTAACCGTTGGATATTATATATATTTAAGTAAATGTTTTCTGCAAAGTTTATATATATATATATATATATATATATATATATATATATATATATATATATATATATATATATATATATATATATATATATATATATATATATATATATATATATATATATATATTATATAGGCATAGATCAGGCATAATATATACTAAATATTTAAAAAAAAGTTTAAGCTTACCTGTGGGCATGGTAGTTGGTGTTCTGGAACATTGTATCCCATGGTCATATTCATGGATACGTTTACGCTCATGCTGGGAAACATGGGTGCGTGTTGTGGCGGCGGCTGTTGATGAGGGTAACCGGGTTCGGATATTGCATTCGCAGTGCAATATTGTGTGCTGTATCCACCACTTGGAGACATCATCTATATAGTTTACACATAAAATATATCAATCAAAACAGCTATAATATAGATAAATTTATTGAGATTACAATATTTTTATTTCACGTATTTCCTGCACAGGAAAAATGTCCATAGCATATACCGCACAGAGCATTAAGTTTTAATTATATTAAAAATATATTCACTTCACTTTGCAAAATGCGCAATGCTTTGTAATAGGGACAAGGCCAATACTGTAATACTGCATGTTTGCAAACTTTACATAAAAAGAGAAAAAAACACTAGAAGTAAAAAAAAAAATATTTATATATTATTTTATTTATTAATGGACCCTGGAACGGCTCGAGAGATTTTAAAGACAATTTTCAGAATACATTAGACAGGGAACGGAAAGCCACTCCCACACCCCTTTTTATTATATTTATTCCATCTATTCTATTCTACATGCACCATTCTATTTATTTGAGAAAATCTTCAGCATTTTGGGCTTTTGCAACTTAATACATGCAAAGTTAAATGACCTTAAATTGGTTTGAAAAATTTTCTTTAAAATTTATTTACGACTAAAATATGACCTTAGTATTCCATAGTATATGACCTCTTATATTTATTTTATTTCTATCCTGTCTTGAGAAAAATTAGATTCATCATGCACATTTGAATAAGATTACTTTTTAATCTCGTAGTACAAAAAAAAGATAATTAAAATTTAGTGAGAAATGTATGGATCGTATATGAAATAATTATATTTGAACTTTTATTTTTAAAAAATTATATGTATCCAAAACTGATTAAAAAATAAACATATAAAAAGATCATTGATTAAGATAACGGAAGCTGGTTCATCGGTAGTTAAATTTCATAAAAAATAGTATATGATTTATATTTAAGTTTTGCTATTCAAAACTGATTAGTTGCTGTATAATATGTAAGCAATTCCGTTAAATGGATGCAATTTTGCTTATTTTCATTATTATTTTATTCTGCTAATCCTTAAACTTTCATTAAGCATTAAATCAAGTGATATTTGTATAACTTGGATTTAATAAGAATACAAAGAATAAAATATCTTATTGACCCAAGCAGTTCAAAGCGTAACAATAAAAGTTACAACTAGCATTGGTGTTGTTACAAATCTTTAAGTTAAATATACATTAATACATTAATAACTAAACTGTAATGTATCAATTTGATAAAAGATATTTATATAGATAGCAGCACTTACATTAACCAGTTAATAATATAATATATGCATTATATGTATTATATATTATATATGATATAATATTATCAGTATATTTTCTGTATAAGGTTGTATGAGTATTGAACAACAACACATTAATTTGCATCTATTTTAATGTTCAAAGTGGATCCTAGAGTGTAATATTATTTGAGGATGATAATTTTGTCCGTCAATATAAATAAAAATAGAGACATTTTCAAGTTGCCCATGAGATGAATTATAAAATTAAAATTTGGTATTAATATTTTTTTTATTTCTTTATTAATTTCTTTTAAATAAATGCACGAAGAAAAATTTATTGTGACCAATAAAAAGGGAGGGGGGAATAAATCAAATTATTTAGTTTCAGATACTTTACGTGCATGTATGTTCATAAAATTTTCAACCAGCATATAAAGATAAGTTGCAATAAAAAAAATATATAACAACTTTCGACCGACCTCTGCTTAATTACTTTCAGGTAAAAGTGATAACTTTTTATGTAATTAATACACGTATAAAGTTAAAATAATAAAAGTTTTATAGTATTTAGCACCTTTATTCTAATTTGTTTAGTTAGAACGTGTTTATATAATAGTGTTTAGTTTATATTAAATTACAAATTTTAATTACAAAACTATAAAGTTTAAAAATATTTAATAAAGTTGAAAATAGATTTACTTGGTCGTTGCTTGAGAAGCCCTGCATGTCCTTAAGCATGCGTCAATGTGACGTGATTTACATATACTAGCACCCACACAGCAACTTTCTTTTGTAAGTTCTTTTTGTTCAAGTTTTGAGAATGTAATTATGATTAAAATATAAAGTCTCTTATTACATTTAACTTATAATATTCTGTATTCGTTGCAAACAAAATTATATAAGACTGAAATTTTTATGGTAATAAGATTATGCAACTTTAAAGAAAATTAATACTCTTCATTATATATAATATATATAAATATTTTTATAAAAAAAAAAAGTTGAGACGGAACATTTATGATAGCCGATGCCCTTAACCTTGATCTCTACTTGATTTGCACGATGATCTTAAAATACTTTGTGCAGTTGTTAATTACATCAACTTACTCTGCATTTTTTTTTTTAAAGATATACAGTATAAATAAGTATGATTCGATAATTAAATTTGATCAAAATTTTGATTGCATGAAAATGTGATGCTTTTAAATGGAAATTGCATGCAGTTAATTAATAAAGCATCGTAAATATTGCACCTTGTGTCCCTTGTGTACATTACTTAATATATATTTTAATAACACGGAACAATGTACTTTACTCTTATCTTATCTTATCTTATCTTATTATGTGGACACGTAAAGAAAGGGAAATACTCCACTCAAAACTATCATGTAAACCACTCTTTATGAACACCGAAAAAAAATTGACACTTCCTCAGTCAGAATAAGTAAAATGGCATAATAACACAATGAATAAAAGACTTATATAGATAAATGGTGTGTGCACACAAACTTTTGCAATTAAAAAAATAAATTCTTGCCCCATAAATAAAGAAGTATTGAATTTGTCCTGAATGTCTTTAATTAATGCAACAATTAGATGCAAAATATAATTTATCCTTCCTTATTGGGAATAAAAATATAAAATGAAACAGAGGAAGAAATGTTTTTAATATGCATGAATACAGACAGGGAAAGAGAGTGAGAAAGAGAACGAGAGGGAGGGGGGAGGGATGTGATATTTTGCACAAATTTGGCTTCAAGGATATCGAATCCCAAAAGCCGTTCATATTATATAATCAAACAAAGTTGTTTTTTTTTTTTTTTTTTTTTTTTTTTTTTTTTTTTTTTTTTTTAAGTATACAAATTTTAGCGTGAAATTTTATTAGTCTATTTTATAACCTATCATTTATTTGTATTTATTTATTTTTATTTCACATTTTGGCATAGAAAATCTAACACATTTATACTTTATAGAATTGTTTTAAATGTTTGTTGAGACTTGCTTAACTTTATCATGGAACTTATTTATCAATGAATTTGCAATTTTTCATTCATAAAGGCTTTATTTATTTATAACTATATAAATTACATTTTAAAACATTTCTATAACTAGAAATCGTAGTTCATTAATATCGTATAACAATGCTATCAATTAAGCTATAATTGTTAAAATTGTGGATATAAGTGATATACCGAAATAACGGTTGTCAGTCCTTTACAACTTCTCAACCTCAATAATTTTATTATAATACTATCACTCGTTCATGCAAACTTCAAATTTATTATATAGTGGAATTAAATATGGAATAATATTATCTATAACTAGATACTTACTTATTTTATAGATATTTTATTCCACTACAATTATATATGAACAGTATACATTATACAGCTATGAAATAAAAGTGTATTTTCGCTTTGCATAAATAATTTAAATATGCATATAGTATTGACTGCATAGTGCATGATGCCACAATCTCTTTCTTTCAAATACTGTATAATAAATTTTAATAATTCTTATTGAATGTTTTATTTTAATTTACTAAATTTATGTGACATTTATTCACGTGATAAAATTTACAGAATCCACTTCTACATTGGGGGTAGCAATAAAAATAAGAAGAAAAAAATCATATCGTGCTGAAAATTTACCTAATAAAATAACACTCTTCCTATAAAAGTTTGTATTTTTTTTATATTAATTGATTGTCTGAGAACTTTTTGAATTACCCTCGTATTCCAAGCACAGTTGCGGGGCCAGCGCATTGACTTTTTTTATTCACTATTATCATTTAAGCTCATGCGCACGTGTCTACTTTTCATTGATATGATATGAATACTGTACTGTAATCATATGTGAAAAGCATATACATAAATATATATAGAAAAGCTCACCTGATGATGCGGATGCACTGTGTACGAGAGGGACGCAGACGGCATCTGAGGCTGTTGCAGAGCGTACGGCGACGAGGCAGCCGCGGCCGCAGCAAAAGCAGCAGAGCTAGGTGACAAAGGACCAGGACCTACTTGACCTGGATGTACGACTGCGTGTTTGAGTGACAGAAGTACATCAGCCATGTCGTGACCAGGCTTGCTCTCCTTCAAACCAGAAAATTCTCTGCAAAACAGTAAGTCACTACGCTGCATCAACCTGCCGCTTTAATTCCGAACCACGTGAATACTCAATTGTATAATTATTAAAATTTAAAGACGAAAATAAAAAAAAAAAAAAAAAAAAAATGAAAAGTTAACTAATTTTATTCTTTGTTCTCACTAATAATCGATTTTAAACGACACGACTAATTTCAGGCTTCTAACTTTTACTGAATTGTTATTTATTTATTTGTTATTATATTGTTTATGTGTTATCTTTCATTGTTTACACAACAATTTATTTTCGTATAAATTTGTAAATATGAATAAAAAGAATCTATTTTTATTATTTTGAATAAAAGCATTGAATAAAATATTAAGCTTTTTTTTCATTCTTTTTTTCTTCCTTGTGACTTTATAAAGAAAACGAAAGATATAATGGTGAAAAGAAAAAGTTTTATTTTTATTCACTAACTTTGGTACTAAGCTTGCTTCTTTTTTGCATCGTATGTTATATAAAACACAAAAGTTTTTTTTTCTCTCTTCTCGGTATATTTAAAAGTAATCCAACAACTAGTTGCCATAAATAGCTAAAAATATATATTTATCCTTTTTATAATTTATTTTTAACATTTTTATTATTATACAATTTAAAAAATAAAAAGTAAAGAGAACTATCTTTACATAGAGTATCCTGGAACGTAGGCAAATTGTTAAGCATCAGGTCTCAACAGCGCGTGCCACTGGCAGCTTACAAACGGAAAGGAGGAGATCCGCCCGTTTTATTGTGGTCATTTTTTTTTTTTTTTTTTTTTTTTTTTTTTTTTTTTTTTTTTTAATGAAGAATAATTATTTTTACTCTTCCAAAATATTGTCTTTAATGAAATCATATAGTCTGGTTCAAAAAGCTATAAAGTAAATGGCACCACGTTTTTTAAAGCTACGTTTTTACATCAATATTTTCCAAAAATTTAACGTTCAATCGTTTGAACTTGATTTAATTGCAACCATAAAAAATATTACGCCATTATTGTTATTGATCGATCAATATAAACAAGTTTTAAGAACGCTTAAGTTTACGTATTTATTCATGTATTAAAGGAATGATATAGCTTTTTGTGAGATTTCAATTTAATCAACGGAGAGAAAAATAGAATTTCAGAAATAGAAGAACAATTTACCATATATATACAGTATATATATATATATAAATATATATATATATATATATATATATATATATATATATATATATATATATATATATATATATATATATATATGTGTGTGTGTGTGTGTGTGTGTGTGTGTGTGTGTGTGTGTGTGTGTGTGTGTGTGTGTGGTGTGTGTCTGTGTGTGTGTGTGTGAGTGAGTGTGTAATTTTACTCTATTACCTTAGTAAAGGAAAAGAATAAAAGGTTCTGTGACAGAGTATGTGAGTATGTACCATAAAAATGATCTTATTGCATTTTCTGAATGATCTTTATTTTATTTATTTATTTTTATCATAACTCATTATTTTGCACTATTATTAGACATGGCTATTTCGCAAACACTATAGCAATTTCTAATGGAATTAATATATATATATATATATATATATATATATATATATATATATATATATATATATATATTATATAGTGGAATATAATAATTAACAGTGGAACTATATAATTAATATATATTTGTATTAACAGGTATTTTTAGAGTTGCTGAACATGAGACTTTAAAATTTTACAGAAAATCAATTTATTGCTCCAAAAAAAATCTTTAAAAATCATATAAACGATGAATAAAAAAAAAAGGTCTTACAGGATAATATGTAATGCAACAACAAATAAGCTAAGTATAGATATAAATATATAATATAATATACAAACACACAAACACACACACACACACACACACACACACACACACACACACACACACACACACACACACACACACACACACACACACACACACACACACACACACACACACACACACACACACACTCGGGTAGAGGTAAAGGATCAAACTAATAATAATAAACACTTTTTATTTAAAAATGTTAGTAATAATACAAGTAAAGGAATGTACAACAAAATCTCAAAATATAATAAATGATTTTGAAAGCTATTTTATTACTAACATATATTTTAATATTGTGTTGAAAATGGAAAAGAAAGAGAGAGTGAAAGAGTGAGTGAGAGAAAGAGAGAGAGAGTTTGAGAGGGAAAAAAAGATAAAGAAAACCTTAGTACTCACTTGTATGATCCCGAACACGGGCTAAATGGGAAAAGACTTGGAAGAGGCTCCAGATCGAGTGGTGGTAACGTAAATGATCCCATGTCACTTGCTCCCACCACCCCTGATGTAGCAGTAACGGAGGCAGAACTTGCTGAGTTTGGAGCGGCCGCTGGAGGCTCCGCCGTACCAGGCCACGCCTCAAGACCGAAATGAGCAGGGTTGTTGGGCACATAACAGGCATCCATTCCCGCACCACGGAGATTTCTGTATAGTGTAATTATTTTATATAATAAAGAGGGAAAGCATATTTTTGGCTTCATTTTCTACATCAAAGGCAAAATGCAGGTTCATTTCATTGGATGCTGATAATTAATAATAATAAATAATAATACAATACAAAAAGCAAAACAAAATGTATTGATGTTTGAAAATTATTAATGACACTCATGTTGTAATGAATGCTGAACTTATACAATCGAATCCTAATGGAATAACACGTATTTTATCGCACGCTATGAAAGTCAAAAGAAACTTATTAATTCTTTGCTACTTTGTTAGTTGATTATAAAGTTAAAAAATAATAATAATAAATGAATTCAGACAACAAATAAAGAAAATCAATATTGAATGGAATTTGGAAGTGTCGAAAGCGGAAACCACATGATTGTGAAATTGGTTGTTATAATTTGGGCCAAAACTATATGTAAATTTGAAATGACTTTGGCAGATGGGGTGAATTTCTCCCCTTTCTTGCCGTCACGTGGTTTCCGTTTCCGTGAGATTTCTAATATTCTATACAGCAAAACGTTGCAGGTCACACTCTTATTATTACTCAATTGTTTTTAAAAAATTAATGTCAATATAAAAGCGCATTAGACTTAAGCAGCTTGAGAGTAAAATAAATTATTAATAACTTCGAACTTTACATTCTACTTTTCATTTGACATAAAACAGATTTGACATAATTATGCGAATAGCGAATAATATATAACAATATTCAAATCTCGTGAATTTTTAGATTTAGTAAGGTCATTTTTGAGAGAAATTTTTCCGATTAACACCACCAACAATATAGGTTAAAGTCGTTGACATTCACCTGCAGGAAGTGACGACATTGCATCTTTCATACTTTGTCTTTAATGGCCAGACGAGAAAGACAAGAAATGACAATTATTGTCTATAACCATATTTATTTAATAAACTCTCTTTTTAAAGCCATAGACCACATAAAACAACATTGTGCTTTTTAATGAATAAACACGAAATGGGATCTTCAGAACTGATGACAATCAGAATATTATTGTAGCCTCACGAGAGAGCGTGAAAAAACTGCAAAGTATGCAATTTGCGTGAAAATTCATGTTTATGACGTCAGAAACATGCAAAATTAAGTATGAAAATGTTGTGCGGGTTGCATAAATCGAATTTTCTGATCACTGCTACGGACGCCATACAATATAATCTATGCACCTTGCACAACTGCACTTAATAATATCGGCAACTTCCTTAACATTGTAAGAGCAAAAAGGAACAAACAGATTGAGGAAATGAAAAACAATTAATTTTATACCTGACATTTTATTTTTTATCTCTCATATGATAACTTTTATTTTATATTTTATTTGTACTTTTTAATTTTAAGTAACCTAGTTTCTAATTAAAATAAAAATATTTGGGTTGAGATGAGTGAAAAGATGCTTATATGCATTTGACTCTAAATATGTATGATCTTTGTATTTTTTTTTTTTTTTTTTAAATAAAACCCTTTGAAATTGAAATTGGCTACTGTTGGGTTTTGATACAAACGAATGTTATTTATCTAAATCCCATCAAGTGTTTTGTAATATAAATGCTTATTTTTTCTCTGGTCTATTCCTTTAACATTAAAGAAGGTAGAGCATTACCCGAGTTAACAGGTAATCGGAAGTTTGCTGGTGGCTCAGTTAACGAAAAAAGGGTATATTGTATTGCTCCGGTAAGTAAAATCAGAATTCTACCAACTACAGTGCTATCTGCGCTTCACACGTATGATGAAGTCTCTTTGTATTACAGTATTTACTTAATATTTCTTTTGTATTTTAGTTTCAATACATAATTGCTGAAATAACGTAAAATAAAAACCTTAATATTTATGGATATATAGTGAGGGTTAAAACTCATTGATTAAGCAGTGAACTTATATATATATATATATATATATATATATATATATATACAGTGGCGTAGCCAGGGGGAGGTTTTGGGGGTTCAAACCCCCCCTGTGGATTTGGAAAAGATATAAAAAAATAAAAATTGAACCAAAATTTGCAAGAAAAGTAGCATTTTAGGAGAAAAAATCTTCACAAATTTCTCGCTTCGCTCGAATATCGTCGAATATATTTAATTTTATTTACTAATTTTACCTTTTCACTGATACATTAGTACAACGGTAGACATATTAGCCTTAAAGGTACCAAATATTTTGTAGTACTAACCAAACAAAACAATTAACTAGATCTTACATAAAAAATTGTAAATTTTCTGTTTTCCGTGAAAAAAAATAATAAATATAAGTAAAAACTGCACAGTTTTCTAGCATAGAATAGGTATAAAAATAAATAAACGACGTGATTTTAAAGACGTATACACAGAAACAAAACTTTCAAACTATATAAGGAAGCTTTCAAAATATATTAAGTTCACGTCCATATTCGATGATTTTTAGCCAATTAGCCAATTTCAGAAAGAAAAACTAAATAGAAGTAGAATTGGTATTGCAAAAATTGCGTATAAGAGTTGCTGAAATTCTCTTTATAGTTTTGATTGGTTTTTCTTTTATTGTAAAACAATTAATGAATAAGCTGATGGTATTTTTAAACTTCAAAATAAAAAATAAATAAAATAAAAATACATTATAGACAAATCAGAAAAACTAAAGTGTAAAATACGGCAAAATCTACATTAAAAAAAAAAAAAAAAAAAAAAAAATCTTGCATTCCAAAAATGATTTGAAGCTCAAAATTATTTTAAGGTTGTAATTTTGTATTCCTGAAATAGTCTTCTAACAATTAACAATGGAATTATTTTCTGTCAGTAAAGTCTAATGATATAATATGTTTTAAGTTTGTATAAGTTTGTATATAAGTACATATAACACGTAATGAATTACTTGCAATTTTACTGTTTACTGCGGGTTGCGGTCATCAGGTGTTTTACGTACTTTGGGCTGCGTAAATGCAGTGCTAACATGAAATATACAGCAATTCATAACTATTAATAAATTTAATAATAATTTTTTTATTTTATAGAATTCAAAAAAAAATTATACCCTTAAAATATTTTGAGCTTCAAAACATTGATATAATGCAAGATCCGCATTGCTTGACTGAGTGGCTTAGGCATTACGCATTATTTTTAGTTTTTCTCTCCATTTTAATACTTTTTTTTTTTGCTGGCCATTGTGTTATATTATTATTATGCAACCACTCGATAGTTCCAGTCAAAATTGATAATTTTCCAGTCAAAACAGTAAATATCAAAGTATTGTCTCTAAAATAAAATAAAATAGCAGTTTTAATTTTAAATTGGCAGAAGCAAATCCACATTTTAACAACGTCAAAATCTACGAACTTAAATTTTACCTCATTTAAAATTAAAAGCATAATAAATACATAATTTGCATCAAAAAGGGGCGTGGCCTCAAAAAAATTCGCGACTGCGGCGGGCTTTTGGGGGCTTCGCCCCAACTTCTACTGACCCAAACCCCCCTGTGGTAGAATCCTGGCTACGCCTCTTATATATATATATATATATATATATATATATATATATATATATATACATATTAGAGTAGTTATTAACCCAACATAATAGCATATATAATTCTAGCACATGAGATGTAGTTTTTTCCGGTTATTATTTCATTTTACGTTCGTTTTACTTTATTTTTATTCTCGCATAATGGGTATAAAATATAAGATTAATAAAAAAAAAAACGTCTTATTTGTTTTTAGTTTATACACACACACTTACACACAAACATATAATTATGCCCAAATTTAACGCAAATATACTGATTTGCAACACGCAAAATAAATTTCATATGATAGAATACAGTTCCTACTTACTGAAGAGTATTGTATAATATTATTGAATATATAATAGATTGCATATTTATATAAAACTTATCTATTACGTATTCATACAAACATCTAATATTATTGGTTGCCAAATATTTTTATTAAAAAACTATTTTTTCAACACAATTATCAATTATTCAACGTTTACGATCGAGATATGTAACTGTTAATTGGTATTGTAAAGATAGAAATGTAATATTTCCACTTATTATTTATCATCATAGTAATGTTTGCTTTCTGTGTGTGTGTGTGTGTGTGTGTGTGTGTGTGTGTGTGTGTGTGTGTGTGTGTGTGTGTGTGTGTGTGTGTGTGTGTGTGTGTGTGTGTGTAGTACATACTATAATAAGACAATATTTTATTTTATTGTTCTTTTAGAGATATATATATTTTTTTTTCGCTATCTATTTTACTATTACCATTATATTTTCTGATTTTGTTGTTTGGTGATGGAAAACATTTTATATCGGTGTATTATTTTTCAAATATTTATCCAGACGTCAATAAAAAAATGCTTTTCCGTACAATGAGCATTGAGCTATATTTCATATATAGCAAAACTATCTTGCTCGGCTTCGGTTTTGAAAACGAAGCGCTAGAAAGCCAGAGAGAGAGAGAGAGAGAGAGAGAGAGAGAGAGAGAGAGAGAGAGAGAGAGAGAGAGAGAGAGAGACGATGACGGCAAGGTTTAACTATTATATGTGTGCATGTTCCTTTTGATAAATCTGTTTTCAATGTAAAGTTTTGCTTTCCATTCTTTCATACTTCTCAAACTTGAATTCACTGCTCTCCATCTCATTTTCACATTACTTTAATGCCAAAACTTGTTTTTGGCAGCAATATCAGCAGGAAGTTAAAGGACTAAAAAAAAAAAAAAAAAAAAAAAGGTTTCCCTGAAAATATATATTATATAAAATATATAATCAATTATAATAAAATGACTTATATTGGCTAAAAATAGAAACAAAGAATGTTTTGTTTTATTCTTAAAGCTAAAGGATTGATTTTAAACGACGTCGTGACATCATTTTTTTTAACGTCATAATACTCCATATAAAATTGAAATTAAACTATAAATATGAACTATACAAGAGAGCAAGAGAGATAAATGAATTGTATACATATTAGTGCACTGTGCACAAACTATAGGTTCACCGACATTGAAATTACAGTATGACGCATAATGCATTTACTTTTATAGTTATACAATCCGGGAGTTGCAACTGTTAAAGTTACCATCTTTACAACTTTAGCTAAGCAATGTGTGTGTATACAGTACATGTGTATGAAAATCTGTATAGTGACAGTTTAGCGTATGATTTAAATTTAATTCCGCGTTGTTTCCAATACTATCTTGGCAAATACAATTTATCTTTTATATACTTTGCATAGTATTATTATATTTAATCGTCTTTTACATAATAATTGTAATACATAATATACTTAAATTATTTATCTTTTCCAGTTTAACATATTATAAGTAACAATATGTTTTGAAATCTAAATTGAAATTTGATAATTTCTGAGTAATTATTAATAATATATTTTAATTTAAGTGGAAGTTATACCGTACTAAAAATTGAATACAAATAATGGAGAGAAAAGGGGGGAGAGAGAGAGAGAGAGAGGTACAATGAAAGTTTAATGTGGCATGAGGAATAAAAATTCATTCATATAGATTTATTTTCGCATTTGTCAATTAGCATGGCAAATCACAGTTATTTTAATTTTTTTTTTGTAACATTTCAATATTGTTATTTACGTTCCAAAAATTGAAATACAATACACATATTCATTATATATATATATATATATATATATATATATATATATATATATATATATATATATATATATCCGAGGCCGTGGCGCAGTGGAAGCGTGTCTGCTTCGTGTGCGAAGGGTCACTGGTTCGACTCCCAGGCTGTGCGGCTTTTACAAGGCCGTGTATGCTGGCGGAGTGCACTTGTGATCTTTGCATATGAGGTTGATGCGTGTGCTATTGTGTCATGAGTCATCGGTAGGAGAGGTGTGTATGCCTGTGTGTATGCATGTCTCCGATCGTCCTGATGTAGGCAGTAGTGACCCTACATCACGCAATAGAGAGAATCTCGGGACGGTTCACCATTTCACTCATATTTCCTGCCTATCCATTCATCATCACCTATAACCAAACTTGCTGTAGACTAGGTAAATATAAGAGCCCTAGATAACACAAGAACAATTTGCAACCAAGGTTGACTGGACACAAAATGTGTATGGATTCTCAGAGTCTTTTCCAGTAACCTCATGGGGTATTAGCTTCTCTTCTGTATAGCCCATGAAAGATTGTACAATTACAATCACAATATTATATATATATATATATATATATATATATATATATATATATACACACACATGCACATGCACACACACACAAGTATAATAGTTATGTAAACCGTGATATGAAGTTACTATCTAAAACTTTTCTGACCGTAATAGATGTTCTGATGACTGAAGCCATATTTAATAATTTATTAAAAATTCACTCAGGATATCAAAACTATAAAAGCTTTAGAATTATTGAAAATTGTCGTTGCGCAATTTTTAAATGTAGACTTAAAGAGGTGGTACAATGATTTCCTACTGTATGTTTTACATAATAGCATTAATCATAGTTGTAAAACACTTGCGTTTTTCATTATATCTCTTTTGCAAAGAATTTTAAAACTCTCATTGACTCAAAAATCCTTTTGATTACGAGATTTATGCGGGTCGTAAAATATCAATTGATGCTAACGCTAAAGTTTTCTTTTTTACTTTATAATATATTTAATATATATATATAACAAAAACACCTGACGAGGACGAGCCCCAACCCCCGCTGCGGCGGTCAGCACGCATCGAGAGCAAGAGTCGGTAATCTGAAGAAGAAAGCAGACACAGAGTATAATCTATATACGCCATCGAAAACGTTACAATTTGTGTGTAAATAACATAGCAATGTATATAACTTTAAAAAAAACTGTGAATTGAATGTTTTTATTAATTATAAACTTAATTAATTAAAACTTATAAGTTTTTTTTACAATAATTGGTGTTTTTATGTCATTTTATCGTCAAATCAAGCAGCGAGTGAAAGCCCAGTGTCATATAGAAAAGGTAAGACAAAAATGAGTTTTTTTATTGTGTGTGTGTGTGTGTGTGTGTGTGTGTGTGTGTGTGTGTGTGTGTGTGTGTGTGTGTGTGTGTGTGTGTGTGTGTGTGTGTGGATTGATTTTGTGGTTTTACATGAAGTTTCTATTGCGATAATTTATGTATAGTAGGTACTTCTGTTCTAACTTCAGTTAATCGTTTGAATGCGATTAAAGAAATTTAACTGTTTTGTAGGTTTAATAATTATTTAAAAATTGGCATTGTAATGATGTGAAAAAGTAAAGTGTGGCAATTATTTATTTAGCATAATTTACATGATTATAATATATATATTAATAATGCTTAGTTTTTATTGAATAAAAACACGATTGTGAATCAATAATTTTGTATTAAATATTCAATATAATAAATAAGTTAAAAGATATAAAATGATATTATTTTTTGCTTTGAATATGGTTTAAAGCAGAACACTTTACCAAAAGTCGAAATTGATGTTTTCAGAAATGCGATGAAAATGTCTTGTATAACATGATCTGTTTGTGGGCGTTTTCATATAAAACTCTAAAGGCTTCTGTTATTTATACATTTGAGTACTACCTACGCTTCTTTTTTTGGTTGGATCAAATCTTATAAAATTATGTAATTTTTTATATAAAAATGATCAATCGATAAATTTTTTTTTATATATAACTTTATCACAAATAACACTAATTTTAGCATATGAAAATCAATATTTATATACAGCATCTTTATCTATTTGTAACAATTGTGATATAATTTAATCATAATCACTTTTAAGCTTTTAATGTGTTAAGCAGATGATGTGTTAAAGCAAAGCGATCATTTGTTCATAAGGATCGTAGCTGATTCGTAAAACATCACGTATTGCGCAAGAAAAAAAGTTACTGACAGGTAATTTAATAAGTTATTAATGTATGTATTTATTTTATTAGAAATAAAATACTTTTAAAATGCATGCATTTTAACATTACATTACATTATTGATCTGTACGACCAGGCAATTTATACAAAACAAATTGTTGAAAGTATAAATATTATCCCTCAAGGATAGAATAAATTACGTAATTTATGCTGCATAATGTCAATATAGCATAAATAAAGCTAAATTAGAACAATATAAATATTTATGCTCTATAACATAGATATTATGCAGTATAACATAAATTATGTTGAAAATTAGCTAGCATAATTATTACGTAAATATTTTTGTCCGTGCTCAAAGAGACTGTTAAAAAGCAGGAGATTGGAGTAGAAAAAAAAAGAAGAAGGATCAGAAGAAGAAAAAAAAAAGACTTTATCAACATTCACGCAGCAAAAATGTAATTTTCAAACCAATGTTTTAGTTTACTATTTTTTGTTTCTTTGTTTCTTTTTTCTTTTCTT
>OX439127.1:15060473-15124503 GCA_949318235.1 Ecdyonurus torrentis | reverse complement strand
TTCTTTGTTTTTTTTTTTTCTTTTCTTTCCCCCCCCCCCCCCCCCCTTTTCCTTTCAATGTGAGAAATGAATATTTTATTAATTTTGTATCTTCTGTAGTTATTCACACCAAAACTCCGATTTTTGGGACAAAACAACTCAATATTTAGAAACATTCCGGCATTAGTAAATAAAATAATTTTGTACTATGATCATGAATAGTTCATTGGGTTCACTATTTCATAGTATAGTAATTTGATATTGTTAGCAATTTTTTTATTGATGCATTTTTTTTAATTAATATTTGATTTTGTTACACTATCAAATTAATGCTATAGTTTCTAATAGCTGTGGATCATGAACAAGAAAGTATTTTATAGAATTATAAGTAATGGTTTTCTAATAAATTTATGACAAAAAAATTAAAATAATGTGCCAGCAATATTGTAATTACAATATTGCTGGCACATTTTGTTAGAACAACAATAAAAGTTATTAAAATTCTAAAATTAAATAGTATATAATAAGGCTATCATCTTTAATAGCGTTTTAAATTAAATTATTTTGCTTCCTGGGTTGTGTTTCAAAATATTTTGTTGACCTAACCGAGTGTAAACTTAGATGGGATCGCTTCAAAATGGATATACCCACCTGATATCACAAAGACTGGAAGAGTTTATGATAAAATTTGCGCGCATAAAGGAATTAATTAATAATAATTAAGTACATTAATACTTTTGCAAAAATTCAAATTCTATGCACATATTATGAACTGCATGATGCAAGAATATAAAAAATATAAAAGTAAGTGTGTGTGTGTGTGTGTGTGTGTAGTGTGTATAGAAAGAAAGAAAGAAAGAAGAAAGAAAGAAAGAAAGAAAGAAAGAAAGAAAGAAAGAAAGAAAGAAAGAAAGAAAGAAAGAAAGAAAGAAAGAAAGAAAGAAAGAAAGAAAGAAAGAAAGAAAGAAAGAAAGAAAGAAAGAAAGAAAGAAAGAAAGAAAGAAAGAAAGAAAGAAAGAAAGAAAGAAAGAAAGAAAGAAAGAAAGAAAGAAAGAAAGAAAGAAAGAAAGAAAGAAAGAAAGAAAGAAAGAAAGAAAGAAAGAAAGAAAGAAAGAAAGAAAGAAAGAAAGAAAGAAAGAAAGAAAGAAAGAAAGAAAGAAAGAAAGAAAGAAAGAAAGAAAGAAAGAAAGAAAGAAAGAAAGAAAGAAAGAAAGAAAGAAAGAAAGAAAGAAAGAAAGAAAGAAAGAAAGAAAGAAAGAAAGAAAGAAAGAAAGAAAGAAAGAAAGAAAGAAAGAAAGAAAGAAAGAAAGAAAGAAAGAAAGAAAGAAAGAAAGAAAGAAAGAAAGAAAGAAAGAAAGAAAGAAAGAAAGAAAGAAAGAAAGAAAGAAAGAAAGAAAGAAAGAAGAAAGAAAGAAAGAAAGAAAGAAAGAAAGAAAGAAAGAAAGAAGAAGAAAGAAAGAAAGAAAGAAAGAAAGAAAGAAAGAAAGAAAGAAAGAAAGAAAGAAAGAAAGAAAGAAAGAAAGAAAGAAAGAAAGAAAGAAAGAAAGAAAGAAAGAAAGAAAGAAAGAAAGAAAGAAAGAAAGAAAGAAAGAAAGAAAGAAAGAAAGAAAGAAAGAAAGAAAGAAAGAAAGAAAGAAAGAAAGAAAGAAAGAAAGAAAGAAAGAAAGAAAGAAAGAAAGAAAGAAAGAAAGAAAGAAAGAAAGAAAGAAAGAAAGAAAGAAAGAAAGAAAGAAAGAAAGAAAGAAACTACAGGAATAGCTGGAACATTGGCTATTTCAATATGATTTCTGCTAATGTTTTTGTGTTAAAAATGATCTATGCAGTCTGCAATATTGGAGGCTTGTTTATCTGGATATATAGTACAAAATTTAATATATATGTACACACGATAGTGGCAATATATTTATTTCAAATTCAAATTATATATCAAATTCAATTAATTCTTATCAGGATAACATTTCAAATTTAGCTTGAGTTTTTGAATGGTAAAATATATTATATCTCACTAGTGAGTACAGTAGGTTGTTGTGTGAAAATCCTAATAAAAAATCTTGCAGGCGCACTTACCAAAAATCCAATCAATTCTACGAGATGATTGTATTTTTGTTATTATAAAAAATTATTTAACAGAATATTAAAACTTACGATAACAACTACAAAATTGCAGTAAAAAAATTTGCAAATGCAATATATAGATATATAAGTAAAAATTACCTCACAACTGTTCTAATATAGCTTCTTCAAACAGTTTTTTTTTTTTTTTTTTAGCAAAACAAATTTGAAACCATATTATCAAAAGTGATCAAATTTTGATACTTATAGTAATTCATTTTATTCAATAAACAATCATGGTGTACAACATATAACCTAAATTTACAAAATAAGAAATAGTAAATTACATATACATTAAACATTAATCTTGAGCATAAGCTGTTGGACTTATAATGCTACGATTAGTACATTTCAGCAAATGATATTGATCATATGGCTTACCACACAATTTAAATTTACATGAGGTACCACACTCGTGGTACTCTTTCGTTAAGCAAATCTTATGATGAAAACCGTGCACTGCGAATCGAGTAAAAATGTGTCTATTTTTAAAATTTGGATATTTCCAATTAACATTATCAAAGGCCGGGGTATTGTAAAATGATATAGGTTGATGTCCTCAGACTTATCAACTCTTCTCTTGATAAACGTCTCAAACACAGGGGTTACAGGCAACTTAAATTGGGTTTGAAGTTCTTGAACAAAGAAATTCTCACCTGTTAATTCATAAACTAATCTGCTTTTAGTGAATTTAGAAAGACAACGTGCTCTTATTTTAAGAAAATTAGCTTTAACTGATTCTAGATTTGCAAAGTCAGTTAGTGATAAATATGACCAAATGATTTGAATTCCATATGAAGCTACTGGAGACACTTTCAGATTAAATAATTTTACTGCAGTTTTAATTGATAATAAATGAAGATTTGAAATTGAGTAACATGAAGAAATAGCCTTTTGACATCTGTCCTTGACATGTTTAGCAAAAGATTTAGCTGATTGTTGAAAAGTTACCCCTAAATATTTATATGACGTTACAAATTCTAATTTTTCACCATTACAATACATTACTTAAAGCCATAGACCACATAAAACAACATGTGTTTTTTAAAAAATAAACACAAAATGAGATCTTCAAATCTGATGATAATTTTTACCAGAATGTTAATGTAACTCCACGAGAGAGCGTAAAAATACTGTAAAGTATGCAATTTGCGTGAAAATTCATGTTTATGACGTCAGAAACATGCAAAAATTAGTATGAAAATGCTGTGCAAGTTGCATAAATTGCATTTTCTGAACACTGCTACGGGGCTACTGTTGTGTTTTGCGACAAACTAATGTTATTTATGTAAATCCCATCAAGTGTTTTGTGATATAAATGCTTATGTTTTTCTCTGGTCTATTCCTTTATAGTAATTGGAATAAAATTTAAATATAATTATGACATTTTTGTGAATTTATGACTACTACGGAAGTAAAAAATATATTGCTAAGTAAAGAAATTATACGCTATATATTTGTGTGGCAGATATAATTTATATATATATTTAGAAACCAATAATTATATTTAACAGTGACCAAAAAATCTACAATTGATCTTAAAAATAAATTGAAAGACAGTTGAATAACAAGATTAAATTATTATTTGACTTTAAAACATTGCTCTCTACTTTTTTATGTAATACATGGCCTGCATGACTATATCTCAATATATGCATGAGATATGAAAAAGGGTTTATTATGTGTGTATTTTGAATTTTGGTGTGTATTGTTGATAATAATAATAAAATATTAATTATGTGCTATTTGAAGATATTTGATTCCGAATAACATTGAATTTCATTCCTCGAATTGAATCATAATTCTTCTAATAACTTTTCTTCTCATAAGATGGTAAAGGTGAAAAAAGTTTGATGGAGAGAGAGAGAGAGACATGCGAGAAGCTTACATCCGCTGCAGGTAACCAACCAGACAAGTTATAAAAGGTAAGGCACTGCGCGGATGTGGCAGTCAAGTCACTTCTCATCTCAAGTATCAAATTACTATATTTTAAAATAAGTTTCAAGTTAATTAATTTAAACTTGGTATATAAATTCAATACTTTTTCTCATAGATCTTACAAAGAAATGTTGCTCTTATTATTATTTATAATGATTTGTAAATTTATTAATATTTATTTGTTATAAAAGAAATTAATACGTCAAATTTGCGTGACCTGGCAATTACATTTATTTATATTTATGTATATGATATAAAATAATTTCATTTTATTTAACATTTCTTAATTCAAATAACAATAATAGAAATGAACTATTAATCTATTGAGCATTTAATTCATTGTAGGAGTTAAATTATTTATTAAAAGGAAAACAATTTTGCCTTGAACTATTAAAAATGTTATGTTAGTAAACGATAGAGCGTACCTCTGAGCACCATAGAAGGGTGGCGAACTGACACCTAGACGTGTTGGTTCCTGGTGCTCGTTGTGGTGCTCCTGGAGCTGCAAATCCTCTGGATTATATCCTTGTAAAGTATTTGCAATGTTGCTGTAATTTTCCGATACATTCGTATTATAACAAACACTCACGGTACACCCGTGTGTGCGTCTTGGAGAAAGAAATAGTGCCACGGTAAGATACACTCCACATACACGACACGATGTTGTCACCTCGTTCACTGTTTCTATTCTGCATATTATGTAGCCATAGATAATGGAGACAAAGAGGTGGTTGCTGTCAGTGGTGGTGGTAGTGGAAAGTAACTCGCTGCTGTTGGTGGAGGTGGTGCTAGTATTAGTGGTGACGACACGGCAATAGCGGGATGGACTCCAAGAGATCCGATTAGCCACCGTCCACTGGTGTGGAAGAAAACGTCACTTCCGTTCGTCACGTGACAAGGGAATCCCCCATGAGGGTGGAATGAAGTGTAAGAGAGAGAGAGAGAGAGAGAGAGAGAGAGAGAGAGAGAGAGAGAGAGAGAGAGAGAGAGAGAGAGAGAGAGAGAGAGAGAGAGAGAGAGAGAAGAGGTAGAATAAGGGAGAGGGTGGAAACCTGAGCTTTCGGCCGGTACGCCTGCTGCCGTGCCTTTGGCGTACGTCATTCAATCGGCCGCCAACCGAGCACATCTCGCCCCAATAACATCGCAGCTCGTCTACGTGGAGGACCTCCCGCTGGTCATGTAGGTCTCTGAATCTCATCATGATGTATGTTGTAATTACTGTTGCATCTGAAACAATATATAACACACTCGTGTAAACAACACCAAACATTAGCAATTTTCTATAGCTTTAAAAAAAAATAAAATGAAATGAAAAGCTTGAAAATTCTATTTTACCCAGGTCAAAAAAATTCAGTGGGCAGCTACCCTTTTTTTTTTTTTTTTTTTTTTAAAGTAGAAAGTACTTTTTTTTTTAATGTACCATTTAAATACATGCAGTGCTTTTTTTTCTACTGAGAATTTAACATTGGTAATTTAGCACCAATTTTTGAGTGGTAAAATATACTCGTGATCGTGTGTATAATACTTCTTTGGTTATGATTAGTATAGCTAAATTGATTATTTTCACTTTTAAAAATTTAAAGAACACACTTGAATTTAAATTATTATTAAGGAGAAATTTATCCTCTAAGTTACAATAAAATAATAATAAATTAATACAGGGAAAAAAAAACAGCAACAGCTATAATATATAGAGCAATAATATTATTATGCAGCCATTTTATTTCACTTTTTAGTACAATTGTTAATTATTATATTTTTTATTAAGTTGCTTAGTGCGTATAATTTTTTAATAAAATTAATAATAATAATAATAAATAAAAAAAATACACTGACTTATTTTTAATGGAAATAAATAAAATTAAAAAAAGTCTTTATTCAAAAACATTGTGTGTGTGTGTGTGTGTGTGTGTGTGTGTGTGTGTGTGTGTGTGTGTGTGTGTGTGTGTGTGTGTGTGTGTGTGTGTGTGTGTGTGTGTGTGTGTGTGTGTGTGTGTGTGTGTGTGTGTGTGTGTGTGTGTGTGTGTGTGTGTGTGTGTGTGTGTGTGTGTGTGTTAGTGTCGGGACTTAATTGTCGTTGTTGTTATTATTATTGTTATTATTATTTAATTATTATTTAAAACAACAAAAAATAAAAAAATTAGTAAAATATTTTTAACAGTAAGAAAGTCATTTTTTAAATCGTTACGATAAAAACAATATAATATTGATTATTTTACTACGGAAAAGAATTGCTTTGTATTTTTTTTTTTTTTGTAATAATATAATATAAATAAAATAATAAATACGTAAAAAGAAAGCAAACAATAGTGTATACCTACTGAAACTATTTTAATAAAACATTTTTTTTTTTACCGCTTCAACAAAGGTAATTAATATTCAAAAGGGGATCTATGCCCCTTTTCACCCCTATATTTAATATTGAGATACACAATTAATATAGATTTGTTTGGTTTGTTACTGTAATCATGTTCTGAGGAGAATAAACATCGGTCGACAACTGGTTTCTTTCTGTTTTCCCCTTTTGCATCGTAGCATGAAATAATCAAACACCATGAAGTACAGGTGAGATGAGTGCGAATCAGTACAGGACCTCGCACGTGCTTTAGCTTTGTGCCATCGAATATCAATCATACATCTTCAACCGCGCGTACAGAGCCGAACAGTAAACACAGGTGCTTTCACTACCCTCCAATTTTATAGATGTTATAAATATCATAAAACAGGGATTCAAGATAAAATGATGAATCAAAAAGTTCACTATGTTCTATGTTCCACAACGTTTCGTGAAAATATGTACGGACTGTATATATAATCATTTTACGTATTTCTTTATTGGCTCATTATATTAATATATTATGTTATACTGTATTACTGTATATTAGTATACACACACACTCATCAGCTCATCACCATCACTCATTCATCATTCATTAAAGCCTTGAAATTTTTGATAATATATAAGAAAAAACATATTATATAAGTATAAAAATCATATTATGTATATATATATATATATATAATCTTTTTCTGCTGATCGTGGGATATTTGGTAATATATTATTTGAACAACGCTTAATTATTTTGTTTGATGAATTCAACCACTGTAAAGTAGCAAAGGTATCAAATGTTAGTGGTCACGTGACATGGTATCTAGTTGCCGATGATTGCTGTTTAGTGGCGGGCCTCACACACGCGTGCTTGTATGCGCATGTACTTTCATGTGGTTATATACAATTGCAGGCAGGAGCGCTGTGTGAGAGATTTGAGCCAGATAAGGGTGAGAAATGGATATCATCCCTTAATTGAAACACTTATCTATGTCCGGATCAAAATATGTATACAAATGAAACTGAACATATTATTTTTTTTTGGAAACATTTTTAAATCTCTCTCTCTCTCTCTCTCTCGTCTCTAATATTTTGATTTTTTTTAAAAGTCCTGCTAATAAATTTTGCGGCTACATTTTTTAAATTTAAAAGAAAATATTATATACGATTAGTACGATACAATTCATACGTGTATTATAAAATTCACTAATTCTCTAGTAGATATATTATGTTCATGAATATAAAAATAAGTAATAATTTAATTTCAAGGTTCTTACTTATGTGATACTGGCATTCTCAAAATTAATAAGATTTTGCATTTGTTAAAAAATATATTATTAGTGCAAAATAAGAACGTGGTATGTACATCTCTTTGTGTGGTTTGGAAATGGAATTGGGAAGAAAAAGACAGATCAGAGAGAGAGAGAGAGAGAGAGGAAGAGGGGTTATAAAGTAAATTACAATAAATGCTTTTGTTTATTATTACCCACCATATTACGACCTATAAAATATTTAAATAAATCTGCTGCTACGAGTAATCATATCTAAGTCATTGAGTCCAATTAACTCTAAATATGCAATTAATAATGTTCCTGTAAGCTGCCAATGAACATCGGCACAAAACTTTAAAAAAATTAGAGCTCGTTTAAAATAGAGCTACGCATCTGATACCTAATTGGTATAGAGACGAGAATTATACTTTTAGAATGGAGTAAAATTTAGACATGAGAGCGATGTACGTAATTTTATGTGCAAAATTCAAAGTATTAATAATTACCTTTATATAGGAAGGATGTTGTTAGTAGTAATAGAATGACGGCGGAGCCTTGACCTTGGGGCGGAGCCGACCTTGAATTTGAAGTACCTAGCATACGTACGCGAGCAAAAATTCAAGGTCACGTCTTTTTGCATACGTACGCGAGCAAAACTTCAAGGTCACGTCGTTTTGCATGATAAGTTGAGTATCTCGTGTACGTACGCGAGCTAAAATTCAAGGTCACGTCTGATTATGCTATGATAAGTAAATATATTTGGTCCAAGGTTACATTTTGCATGCTAAGCTGTGTAACTCGTGAACGTACGCGAGCTAAAATTCAAGGTCACGTCTGATTATGGTATGATAAGTATATATATTTTCTCCAAGGTTACATTTTGCATGCTAAGCTGTGTATCTCGTGAACGTACGCGAGCTAAAATTGAAGGTTACGTTTGATTATGCTGTGATAAGTTTATAACTCTGATGCAAGATCAAATTTTGTATGCTAAGCTGTATATCTCGTGAACGTACGCGAGCTAAAATTGAAAGTTTCGTCTGATTGTGTACGATATGTGAATAAAGCGTTGCTCCAAGGTCAAATTTTGTATGCTAAGCTGTCGTTGAGTGTTTGCCTGGCCTTGGATGGGATTGTTGGTGAAGTCAGTTTTGCGTTCCAGGCTAAAATTTCAAGTTCTAAAAAATATTGCATACAGCGAAAGTTCAAGGTCCAAATTTCATTTTCTCAAAAGAGTGCATGCAGCGTACCTACAAAAATAATTTGTCAAATTCATGAAAGAGTGTATAATACATTCAAGGTTAAATTGTTAAAATTGTAATTACTTACATACACGAGCTAAGAAAACAAGATGGCGGCAGATTGTGCGGAGCCTGTGCGGAGCAGCGTGAATATTTTTCTAAGATGCATACGTACGTGAGCAGAAAAAATAAAAGTGACGTGTGCAGAGAAATTGCGGTATAATTTAAAATATTTTAAACTGATTGGTTGAAAATAAAAGTAAAGGGGAAACTTTGAAAAATGGAGGGAAAATTTGAGGAGAAGGTTTATTCTCATTGGTTCGTGGTTAACCCCTTCTACTTTTCAATAGCAGAGCCGCATTACAAGCTCAAACCTCAAAGAAGACAGAAGTCTTTCTCAAGTTCTCCTGCATTTTATTCTGCTCCGCTCAAGACTCTACCGAAAATTCAACATGTCTTTCGTAAGTACTTTTTCTTTATATTTTATTTTGTCTTCTAACTTTAATATTTTTAAAATTAGATTTTTCTGATATAATTATTAAAGTAACTAACAGCATTGTACATTTTCTATGTTTTTAGACAAAGGAAGCTAAACTCCTCCAGGCTTTAGGCCACGTAGAACCAGCATTATCATGCAAGAATCTGACTGTTGGAAAGCAATACCTCATCGAGAGTATGGAGAAAATCAACTCTAACTACGCAGATGAGCAAGTACTGATTGCTGTATTGAATGCATTGGACCACTCCAAATTCCTCCGTGTATTCCTGCCGTCTAGAATTCCAGCATCTAGGTTCAGTGATGAATTCCTTGTGCAATATAACTCATGCCCAGAATGTAAGAAGATGGTACTCATCTACAACGGCATGGTTGGAAGATGCATTGATGTTGAGTTTTCCACCAGATCCAGCAATTAAATACTTATTGTGATGATGAATTGATTAAATAAAATCAAAACTTGCCTTGAAACCCTTAGTGATTTTTATTGAATACTAAAAACCTTTTCACTTAGAATATGGCTCTTAAAGCTAATAGTTTGTAAGTTTTAATAAAATATTATAGCATAGTTAGTTTATAAATATCATTTCATAAAAAAAAATATATAGAAAGGTATATTATAATAGAAAACACATTGAATAAAAATATAGAATGTCTTTCATTGAGGCGTTGTTTAAATATATTTAAGATGTTTATGAGCATACAGGATAATTTTATAAGAAATGAAAACACTTTCAAATATGTTCAAACAAAATTTTATTTTAAATAAATTTACATACAACATAAATTTTCAAACAATTTTTACTTTAAGAAACAAAAGAGAGTGATAAATGTAGAAATTCATACGGGATTAAAAGTCAATGCCAGTAAATGATGGGGTATAGTTAAACATGACACAGTATTTGTTTAACTTTCTATGCTTGTCGAGGGGGTTATCCAGTTGGAGCCAGTTGTATACTTGCAGACCGCAGTAAATGCACTCTGTCATCTCAGGAAAATCCTCTGTTGGCTTGTGGAAAAATCCTGCTGCAACGAGATCGCAGATATGAACACTGTCTTGAGGCCAGTCTTTGAAGGTCTCCGTTCTCACATCATGGTTCAGCACATTGATTTTCGCCTTGTTGTTCAAACACCAATGTGCCAAGCGGTAGGCGTTAGCATGGGGGCATACACAGGCTTGATCACGGTGCAAGTGATACAGACACTCTGTACCTACGTTGGTTGGAAGATCATTTAATTTCACTTCATGCATATCTAGCAGATCAAATATTGTGGAACGTTTCAAGAGTTTCTTTATCATGTCATAGTCTTTTTGTCCATGACAATATAAAGCCTTGTAAGATTCTGTTGCTTTCTTGAGTACTGCTCCCACTTGGTCGTAGGCGACATCACCAGAGTAGTACGGGTCTTGTAGAAATCTCGTGTAATCAAGATATTTATACTCACTGGAAGGGTTTGCAAATCTCCACTGCTGGCTGGCGAACGTACTCACGTCTACAACTGCAATTTCTTTGATTACCTCGTTGTGGGTTCCAAAGTACGGCGTTTCCTCACTCGAGAACAAGACTTTAATAACTGCTGAAGCCATGGTTGATTAAATGACTCCGCACAAAATATTGCTCCACACTGACTTATAAAAGTAGCACTTTAAATATGTCTGCGGACAATATTGGTGAGAGGAGTGTACTCTACGACTCTATCGTGAACAATGAGACAGTAAGCTACTGTGGATGCAGAAAACACGTTTCTCGATTCGATTTCAATTCTCACATCTACTGAGCTGGTTTTGATTGACTCGTTTTGCTTAGAACAATCCACAACGAATATGCCACCAAGTTCCAAGAGCTCTGCATAAGAAAGCAATGGCTTGCCCTCTTCGCCGTAGTAAGATTTCTGAAACGAAGTATAAGCATTGTATAACATGGCACATTGTTGCTTTGTCATGTCCAAATTAAAATCGACATAAGGATAACACTTTCCGTTGATGTAGACTTTGACATTTCGAATGTCGCAGTTATCAAAGGAGTTGATGTCGGCTTGAACGAGATTGCGCTTGTTGGTTTGAAAAGCAAGCAGAACATAGCGAGGTCTCTCCAGCGATGTCATGGCTTGAAGCGTCCATTCATCTTTGTTTGTTGTAGTTGGCATTGGCTTCTCTGCAACGAACCATGATCGAAAGCCGAGTGTAATGGGTTTATCAGCTCGCAGGGTGTTGAGCAACTTCAGCTTGGTCTCATCATCTACCTCAACATGTGGCATCTTCCACTTGAACTTTGTTATCACGATTTTACTACTTTCATAGGTCTCATCGTCACTAGTAGTGATGACTGCGTTAGCGTCGTTTTGTGAACGTAATATGACAAGTTCTTGCTTCCAGTTGATGAGAATCTTCTGATGGTCTTCAAAAAATCCTATGAGAGTGTTCAATGGCAATGCGGCGCTAAACGTACCATCATTTGCTTGTACCAACGTGTTTGTGCTTTCCCTGCACCAGCCGCCGTTGGAGAGCGAGCAAAGTTTTTCTGGTGTAAAAGAGACAAGTCCCTTGAGCGTGCTGCCTACGCCAGTATGTCTTGTTTGATCAATCTCAATGTCGTTGATTTTGTAGCGAATCTCACTTATCATGTGTGCCAAAAAATTCTTGACTAATTTAGTGTTTGTCGTAACAGTATTATTTGCACTCTTGAGCAGTTTTCCTTCAACATATAACAAGCTTTCACAAGGCAATGTGTATATGTCTTGATTTTTTACTTCGATCCTGATTTCATCAGTATTATCATATCTAGTCCCCGCATAAGCCTCATGATCGTGGAGCTCGATGCTGGTGATGTTGGAATTAAATTCCAAGTCTGAATGTATGTTGAGAATATCCATTATTTGACTTTAAGACCGATTCTTCGAAGAAAGGCAATGTTTTGAACTGTGAGCTTCTTGCAACCTGAAACGTTACTGACGTTCTCTGATGCAGTAGTTTTCTTATAAGTACTTTGAATAACGAGTCCCATTTTATAGAGCTCTTCGAATATGCAGCCTTATCGTTATCTCTTCACCTCTGAAATTGACAAGTCTACCATTCTGATCGCATATTTTAAGTGCAAGCCTGTCTACAACAGTGACATCTACAGGCAGATAAATAACATTGTGTGGAGTCTCGACAATCTTGTATCCAGGCGCAACTTTAGGAGCAAACGAATGAAGAGAATGTGACGGTCTACCGTTGATGTATGCTCCACTTGAGATGTTGCTTTGAATGTCTAAGGTGTTCACTCTTATTATGTCTACGATATGATCAGCAAAGTGGCTCTCGTTAGCTTTCAAAACTCTAAGATCAAAGCCAAGTAACGAGCCAATTGTGTGGTTACGTGAAAAGTCAATATTTACAGAGCACTTGATTAAAACCTGCAGAGTGTTGTTGTTTGCATAGATGCTGAAAGAAATATTTTCCTTCTTCAACTCAGTTTTTAAGTATCCTGCTATGTCGTTGAGTTCGTAACTTCCAACTGGCAGCTCGATGACTTTGCCTTCACCATAGTGAAACTTGTTGTTTCCTTCGTCTATATTAGGCACAGAGTAGTAAGCACTAAAGCTAAGTAATCCAACTTCATATTTAGCTCCATCGTTAAGTGGAAGCGGTGGAAATATATCACACGCTAAGATGCTGGAGGGTTGTGAAACCGTCAGAGTAAAAGACATGACTGAAGTTCAAATCAATTTATTTCTTTTATATACATAAGAACAGAAGACACAAGTGGCCACATATTACAGAGCCAAAAGCCTGATAGTTATCTCTGTTATAAGTTATATTACAATTTTTCATATAATGTAAAAATTCTTGAGGTGGTAACAGATTGCCAAAACTATCGAAATAGTTTACTTGATTGTCCTTCTTCACGTAGCATACCCAGTGTGTTCCATCTCCGTTGCTGCCATCCAGATTTACAATACCTCGCTCGTTTCTCCAAGGTCTTGAAGGAAGACTGTCTCTCATAAATACGTTTCTAAAGTTTTTAATGTTTAGCACTTTAACAAATTTCTTGATTTCTAAGTCACTGAGTGCATGAGACGGCAGCATCACATTTAGTTTTTTGACTTTACAACTAAACCATAACCTTTCTTGTAGGGTTTTAAGTAAAAGCCAGCACCATTCTTTTTAGAGTTTTTAGAGCCGATAGCAATGGCTTCCATGTTTCCATTGTGTCTCTTCATTTCTTTCAAGCTATTACGAGCTTGTTTTGCCTCGTTGACGGCTCTAGCTACTGCAGTCGCACCACCAGCCAGAGCCCCTGTAGCACTCAATCCTGCAAATAATGGAAGCAAAAATGGCAAAACTCCACCTGTTTTGGGAATTGGAATGATTCTTGGCTTTTTCTTAGACATTTTCATTCCCTTCATTGACTTCTTCGCCACGGAACAAGCAATCTTTGAAGCTTCCAATATGTTTTTGACTCCTGACTTCTTGACTCCTTTTTTCACCATTTTAACAACGTCTGAGAAATTATTCCTCTTCTTCTTTAGTTTTAATAAACCTCCAAGCTTTACCTTTGCTTTCATGGTTCCAGTCACTAACATTGCTGCTAATCTTTCTCCAAGCTTTGCGTCTGATGATTTTACCCTTTTCCAAGCTTTGCCTGCGAGAATGTTGTCTGCGATATGTCTATCACTCGTGGCAGTAGTTTGTGAATAAACTGTATCGTGTTCCTTGCAAGCTTCGTCGAGAGGATTGATTCCAACGTCTCCTCTTGCTAACCTCTTTTTGAGTTTTGTGTTTGGACCGCAAAAGTTGTAGCCTGGAATATGAAGTTCTGATGGGATTTTATCAAGAGCGTCGGTCATCCAACCACTACCAACAACAACTTTAGGCATACTGAATAAATTTCTATACAGATTCATGTTTAAATAGCAGAGACGAGTAAGTTACTCATCAGTTGAAATAATGAAATTGGTGGCGCAGGATGTACGTCTCCCAGTGACAAACATCAAAGTTGGCGAGGGAGTCGGGGATCGCACAAGACATAGTTCATTATTTCCAAATAGTATAAGAGCTCTGATATGTGGACCTTCTGCCTGTGGTAAAACAAATATCATGATGCATCTGCTTACGAATCGCAGTGGATTAAAGTTTGAAAATCTTTACGTGTACAGCAAAAGCTTGTATCAGCCTAAATACGAGTATCTCGCACGCATAATGAAAAAGATACCAGAAATTAAATATGAGACGTTTTCTAATACAAATGAAGTAGTAGCGCCTGAAAATGCAAAAGAAAACTCAATCTTCATATTTGATGATGTGATATGTGACAAGCAAGAAAACATGAAAAACTACTTTAGTATGGGCAGACATAAAAGTGTAGATTGCTTTTATTTGTGTCAATCTTATGCTAAAGTACCAAAACATTTGATAAGAGATAATGCCAACGTTATATTACTCTTCAAACAAGACGAATTAAACTTGAAGCACATCTACTCAGATCACATAAGCCCAGATATCACGTTTGCACAATTTCTAAATATGTGTAATAAAGTGTGGAATGAGAGCTATACTTTTGTCATGATTGACAAAGAGTGTAAGCTTAACGAGGGACGATATCGTAAAGGATTTGACCACTTTGTTGATATATCTACACTGTAAGTTATTAACATTCATCATTTATCTCTGAACCATCAATCTGTGAAGTTCGTCTCCTTAATTCTTATTATCGCAGCTAAAAAACATAAAAAAATGAAGCGATCTACCACCGAGAGTGACGCACTCACACTGGATATTATCTCCAGTGCAAAAGCTATACGTCAAAAATACAAGAAATTAAAACTTTCAAAACTCAAAGATGAAGATACGATCTCCACTTCATTGAAACCAATATCTGAGCCTTTACGCAAATTAGTAGACATGAAACAGGATGCAAAAAATTTGGAAAAAGTAAAAACATCTACTCAACAGCCAAAACAAGACGTAGGAGAGGCGATATCTCCTTACATTGCTTTACATATGCAGCCACAAGACAAGAAATATCTTGATACTACATATGGTATACGACACGAAGATGGAAATTGGTTTCTTGGCAAGTTCTCCGTCACGTTTCAAGATAACACCATTATTATTGATGATGAAAAGATAGAAGGAACGATTGGGCTCTTTGAACTGATGTTTATGAAAGCACCAAGAAGAACTCTGTTTACACAAGAAGATTTTAATATCTACAAGACGCTTGTATTAAAATCAAACGCTCACAAGCAAGGATATAAAGTGCACGGTATACTCAACTCCAACAGAGGCTACAAGTATCTTAACATCATTAAACCAATGTTCATCGTTACAAAATCAGGTTCTGGCATGCTTGTGGATAAGCCAAGATATGAATATTGGGATGACCCAAATGAGATTGTAGACAGACTTCGCTTACTTCTAGCTTCTCAGTCGGCAGGAAATAATATACATCAAAATGAAGTTTTATCGATCGTAGAAGAACTGCGCGAAGCTGGTATAATAGAATAAAAGGAAATAAGTGATAGGATAATTATTAGTGTGAAAATGAGCGTTGACAAGTTTGGACGTGCATCGTTTCATCTTCAACATAAACATGGTTTCTTCGAGGCTTCTCATGAAGAAGAGGAGTTCATCAATGCAAAAAAGAGAAGAATCATAAATGTTGAACAACCTATTGACAAAACAGATGCTACTAATAAGCTGTACGTGGACGAGAAATTTTCAGAAGTCAGCTTGGTGGCTTATAATGCTTCAGATCTTTATTCCGTCAAGAACTTCGGCCAAGTGGGTGGTACAGCTGCACAATTGTATACATCGATTGTAAGAGAATCACTTAGAAGTTATCTTACGCAAGACAAGCTCAAACTCAACTCCCTCATAGAAGAGCATATAAGCAGAATCAGTACTGACGTAGAAGCCGTTGAGAACGGTGTTTTAAAAGCAAATGACCAAAGGCAAGTCAATTACCTTAATACTTTAAGGAAAATTGTGCTACAATGGTCGAAGATGGAGTAAAAGATACACTGGTTAACGAGCTCCACAAGCCAGCACGAAAGAACTATCAGAGACGTAAGATGCATATGAAAGGAGTGGATGACTTGTGGCAGATCGACTTGGTAGAGATGAATCAGTTTTCTAAGCAAAACCGAGGTTTCAACTACATACTCACAATCATATGCGTTTTCTCTAAATTTGCCTGGGCTGTACCTGTTAAAAACAAAACTGGATCTGTCGTCACGGCTGCCCTTGCTGGTGTCTTCAAGCAGGGGCGTGTACCCAAGAACATACAAAGTGATAAAGGAAAAGAATTTTACAACTCTAACTTCCAAACTCTTATGAAAGATAACAACATCAATCACTATAGCTCTTATACTCACATGAAAGCTTTTATTTGTGAACGTTTTAATAGAACTGTTAAAAGTATGATGTGGAAGGCATTCAGCCTTCGAGGAAATTATCAATGGCTTAAATTGTTACCTCAGCTCTTAAATACTTACAATAATAATATTCATAGCACAATTCACATGAAGCCTTCTGATGTCAATGCTGCTAATGAGAAAACTCTGCTTGAAACTGTTTATGCTGTAAAATATACTAAACCTAAGCCTCCTAAATTTAAAGTCAATGATAGGGTGAGAATTTCTAAAGTAAAATCTGAGTTTGGTAAAGGTTATACTCCAAACTGGTCTAACGAAGTCTTTAAAATTGTAAAAATTCAAAAAACTATGCCAACAACTTATCTATTGCTCGACTACTTAGATCAGCCCGTACTGGGTGGATTTTATGAAGAAGAGTTACAAAAGACTTCTGTTGATGAAGTCTATCTTATTGAGAAAGTTTTAAAGAGAGCTAAAGACAAGTTGTTTGTAAAATTTCTTGGATTTGATAGTTCACACAACTGTTGGGTGAATAAAAATGATGTTTTGAAGTAAAACATGTATAAAACTGTACATATAGTAATGATATGTTAATGATATTATAAGATGAATAAAAATTATGTTCTGAAGTTATACATGTATGACATAGTATATATTTATGATATGTTATTGGTTATCATATGATACAGTAAGTTAGATGTTAGGAAATAAAATATATATTTCAACATTATCACTAGTTTTTTATTTCGAAGCAAAATAAACATTTTTTTTACATATTATATAAAATTTAAGCAAGGTTCTACTATAGCGTAAGCATAAAATATAAAATTAAAGTACATTTCTAGTCAATATCCATATGCACTGCAACATTCATTTCTACATCAATGTCTATATTCATGTCCAACGCACGTACGCTCTTATGTCCATATGGAAGTGTATTGATCCCGTCCCCTAGGATTATTCGTTTATCATCATAGAATGATAAAGCTACTTTAGTACAGTCAACGGTAGTAACGTTATGATTCTTTGACATGATGTTTCTATAAGAGACAAGAGATGATTCTTTAGTATGAAGACATTTTACATAATCTGCTATGGATATTTTAGTTTTGACTGCATATGTTTTTACTCCTTTGATTTTCTTTACATGCTGGCCATCAAATTCAATGAAATACATCTTAGGACGTAAGCCACAAAACTGTCTGATCGGCTTACTATTTGTCTCGTCCTTGAACTTGCACAACACTTTTCTGTTTTCAAGAGAGTAACACAAGTGAGTCTTGGGATAATCTGAGAAATCAAAGTGATGCTTCATTTCCAAGCAATCCTTGTATATATCATATGTTTCTACCATGTATATCCAGGCATCAGTATCTCCATACAAAAGCTTCAACTTTTCACCATACCTAGCCTTCAATACATCATAGTAGAACTCGTACATGGTTATTTTTGATATATCAAGAATTGCTTGGCCGATGTAAACAGGCTTGTTCATCAAAATGCTTTCTTTGGCCAAGTGTACAGCTACAACATTCTCAGCAATGATGGTTCTGTCTAAGAAATTACATTTATTTATAAGTTTTTGAAGCAGAACTTCTGTGGTCACAAGACGAATATTCAAGCGATTTCTTACTTGCTCCATGGTCTTACCGAATACTGCATTGTTCATCAATTTAAAAAAATCTCTTTCAAACTGATTTCGAGCTGCTTGCCTAAGTATTGTATTAAGATTAATGTATGAAGCTAACCAAGCAGACTGTTTAAACTTTATAGCTCTATGAATTTTAGTGACAATGAGACCGTGAGCGATTGCTTGTTTAAGCAATCTGTAATGTGCCACGTACTTTTCTTTGTGATGCAAAGTGCTAACGAGCTTCGGATATTTTGAACCAACAGGCACAGACCTGTGGGGCAAGAACGGCAAGTCGGAATGAACATCGTGCAAGTGATCAGGATATGTTACATCGACTTCGAATATGTACCCCTCATCAGCATCATCCTCAATGTACTCTATAGGTTTTATTGACTCTACATCAGCCCATTCAAATCCTCCATAAGGCAGGTGGTTTATCATGGCTCCACCATATAAATTATTACTGTCTCCGTAAAATATATATTGTGTCGGTTTACTCGGATCAAACCCTTCTAAGTATGGATTGTTAGCTACAGCGTGACGAGTGACGCAAGTTGTGAAGCCACCGCGTATCCCTTCCTCAAACATGAGTAACATATCGTAATCCTGCAAGAGTTCAAGTTTGATTTTAGTTTTTTTCAATGCAGCATCCCACGCAAGCCCTGGAGCAGTGAAGTAATAGCTAGGATCAAGATCATAATTTTTTAAACAGAGGTCACGAAAATGTTCAAATACATCAGCAAGAATCAATACATCAGTCCTAAGGTACAAATCTGAATATTCACCGAGAGTTTTAATATTGAATTGATCCCAAACCGTTTGAGCGTGAAGATAGTCTTCATCACTTACGTCTGACTCTGTGAGCAAGCTGCTAAACATTTCTTTAGCAGGAAGAGAAGTCTCTTTTAACTTATCAAGGGAATCTGTATAATCATAGCAGTAAACGCCTTTGCGAAGTAAGAGCTTCAACTGCTCAGATGACACGTTGCTATTCTTAGCTGTTTCCGAGAAAGCATCGCGAGGTAAATTGTTGGCCAGAGTAGCCAAGCTAGATGACATAAATCTAAAGCTATCGAGAAACCTACATTTAATGTTACCAATTTTTTTCGTAAAACTTATATACTTTTCCTCAGAGTTTGGGATCACTTCAATGTCGCCCGGAATAGTATTTAACTTTTTAACAATGAAATGTGAATCGTAATTTGACAAACCATGGAAGAATATAGGCAAGACTCTCGGCTTTCTATTATTTAAATTACATATTCTATGACAAGCTCCCCTATAAGAACCTGTGAGGTGATCATGGTCTCTCACTTTGTAATTACAAGAAGTGAAAACATTATTGCACAAGTAACATTCTTTTGCTGTAGCATACGAGGCTTTTTCAACCTCTGTAAGTGGATTCATAGGATCTTGTTTAGCATAGATCTCCTTCACAATGTTTGCAAGTTTTTGTACATATTTTACAAAGTGAGCTCCTACATCACAATCTTCACTCGTTTTTCTATACAAGAAGGGTTCTTTTGGCAGATATTTCTTTTCCGCTTCATTTAAACCATATGTTTTTATATGAACACAATAGCTTAAAAGTTCATGCACTTGAGTAGAAGTGGTGCTAGATTGATTTGGATTTGGCATGCAAGTATCAACTTTTTTCAAAATACTTTCAAAGTCAGCATAGAGAATTATTGGCAAGCGCAAAGAATGTTCAACGTTTTTAAATTGTATTTCTGAATGATCTTTATCAGGCATTATTATTTTAGCTGCCTTTTTCTTGCTGCATAATTCTTTATGCTGCTCTAATTTTTCTTTACCATTTTGATCTTTGTAATAATATTTAAAACATCTTTTACAAATACAAAGTCTATGACCTCGCTTACTAAGCTGCGTTCCTACTAGTTTCTCAAAGTCAGAAATATAGCAAAAGTGAGTTGAACCGTATTTGTCAGTTAAAAATAATAAATCTCTATGATCTGCCAACTCATTATTGCAAATTTTCATTGGAAATATTTTTTCATTTTCATCTACCCCAAAGACATTAATACTTATATCATTCACTCTTTCAAAAGTAGGGATATCACTTAACTTAGTAGGAGCTTGTATACATGAGAAATTATATTTGTTTGATAATTTAGAATAATCATAACTTTCAGGATGAGGTTCTGTAGCTAACTTTGCTAACACAGAATATTTAAAACAATGAGCGTCATTGTTTTGTATATTAACAATAGCATTACGTTTACGTAAGCTGACAGGCAAAGCAATATAACCATTGCCTCTAAGAGGATTGAATTTATTTACACGAACTTCCATGCCTTGCACCTTAGAAACGGTCCAACCGCTTCCTTTACCTTGAAACTCACTCATTTCACGCTGTAACTTATCAAAAGTTTTTGATATATATTCATTCAAATCACTTTCTTTATAAATTGGTATGTTCACTGTTTTAAAGTTTTTTTCTTGAGTTTCTCCACGCAAATTTTCATGGTCAACTTCAAACCTAACATTTACTTTCAAGCACTGTTTACTTTGCAGTTCTTTCTGAATGATATGTTTTATTATATTTGACTTAGAAGCTAGATATTTTAACGGGTCATGCTCTTCACTCTTATTTTTTATGTTATATGTACAAATTCTACTTTGAAATGACGATTCTAACTTTAATACTTCTCCACTGTCTACTAGTTTCACAAACTCGGCATTTACATCATTCAAATTGCTTGTCTCACCAGCATCATCTTTTTCAACCTCCCTCGGTTTCTCTGCCTCTCCCTGCTGGGAAGCAGGATTGATGTTTTCATTGTTTTGAGAGCTTGAAGCTGCTTGACTTGAGGCTGCTGCTTGCTTCTGCTGATCGCCTGGTCTAGAAGCAGTTTCAATTTGCTCCGCCACTACTTCAGTAATATTGTTGTTAGCATGCAACAACGTTGAGGCTGTAGCATGAACAATATTACTGGATGAGGGTTGACTGGTGTTTAAATGCGAAGTGGTTTCTGCAAGCACATTTCTACCACGTTGTTTATTACATGACTTAACTAAATGTCTCTTGAGAGAATCAGCTCTAGTGAAAGTTGCGTGACACTTCTTACATGTAATATTATTACCCTCAGTAGCTTCAGTTTCACCTTGATTATCTTCTCTTCTAACTCTCTTAGCTAGTATTTCACTTTTATGAATGCAGCTGGTAGTTTCATGTCTCTTTCTATTTTTCAAATGGTGGAAAAACTCGCCACAATACTCACAAGGAAAAATATGCTTTCCATGTTTGTAGAAGCTGTGAAGTTGTAAGTCCTTTTTTACTTTAAAATACACCTCACAGTGATCACATTTTATGCCTTGAGTGTCAGCAACTTGTTTGCTGTTCGACATTGTAAAAGCTTTTATTTTTCATAAAAAGAAACTTAAATGTATATTTATTCACATTTTTTTGTACACGGAGAGATGACAGACCATGTTTACTCTACCAGAGTACAAACAGTTCTAACGGACTTTTGCAAATGGTTGCTGTTACAGCGTTAAATTCTTAAGGAGTGGGGGCAATGTGTGGGGGGGGGGGGGGATGGTTAGGTGAAGCCAAGAAAAATTAAAGTTCTTCAATGCATAGTACTAAATTTATAAAATATAACATTGTGAAACCATAAGAATTTAGAAATCACAAGATTCATGTTTCAAGAAAAAGTTATAAGTATATTCTCTTTGACAATTTTGTAACTTGAAAATTATATATCATAAACCAGAAATATTTTATTATACTGCCAATTTTTAATATTGTAGTAAATATCCTTATTTTTCATTTGAAACCTTAAAATCTATGAGGTCTGTCATTTCTCTTAAAATTAAATTTACTTCAAAATTATCAAGGAAAAGAAATATATATATAATAATAAACAAGAATAAAAGTGTGTTAACTTGTTAGTATAGTAAGTAACAATGTTTTGTATATATACAAGTCGTAAGAAAGAAATCGAAAAGAAAAAATAATCTTAATGCAATGTAAAGCAATGTTATATATCAAAAACTATGAATAAGATCATTGTAAATAATTATATGCTAAAGTAGCAACTAGTGTTATAGCTTATCAATATTTTATACAACAATATTTTGTTTATATATGGGATAAATATTGCAAAAATTCGTGATAAAACAAACTTAATACAATATAAGAAGTGAAAATAAAAATACTAATAAGCATCCTGTAGTATAGGCAACTGTTTGAGCAGAAGTGTTTCGCAGGTTGCATATGTACAGGATACTATGTATTATATAGTATAGTGCTACGAAATGCGTAGACAAAGCTGTTTTACATGCACGGCGGCACTAGAAAGCTTAAAGAGGTAGAAATTAACTGTTTCGTAAAATTACTAATGTTTTCATGGTTATAAAAAAATTAATATCATATTATCGCATATGAAAAATATTTTGTTTTTCCTTACTCACATTATATATGAAACAAAATATTAACAAGGTAATTCTAATTTTTCTATACTCAATAGATTTAAAAAAAAACTTTTTACTCTACGCAAGTTAGTTATCATTATAAATATTTTCAAACGTGAAGCTCATAATATTTTTCCTATAAATAATAATATATTTACTATATACATGATAAGTGCGTTATAAATATTTTCAAACGCGAAGCTCATAATATTTTTCCTATATATAATAGTATATTTACTATATACATGATAAGTGCGAGTAACTATATCAATCTTCCATGTTATATTATTTTTAAGCAAGAAAAAAATAATATTTTTTCTTAAGATAAAATAGCATTGAAAAATTATACTCAAATTTCTTTTGATCGAAGAAAAAAATATTGTACCAGGTTGAAATAAAAGTATCTATAGTAACTCACTCGAGAGGCTATCTCGGGCATATTATAAATGAAACAAAACATTAGCAAGGTCATTCTAATTTTTCTATACTCAATAGTTTCTTAAAAACTTTTTACTCCACGCATATAAGTTATCATTATAAATATTTTCAAACGCGAAGGTCATAATATTTTTCCTATATAATAGTTTTTTTTACTATATACATGATAAGTGCGAATATGTATATCAAGCTTCTATGTTATTTTATTTTTTATCAAGGAAAAAATATTATTTTTTTTTCTTAAGTTAAAATAGCCTTGAATAATTATACTCAGATTTCTTTTGATCGAAGAAAAAAATATTGTACCAGGTTGAAATAAAAGCATCTATAGTATACTCACGCGAGAGTCGCGATCTCGGGCACATTATAAATGAAACAAAACATTAGCAAGGTCATTCTAATTTTTCTGTACTCAATAGTTTCTTAAAAACGTTTTACTCCACGCACATTAGTTATCATTATAAATATTTTCAAACGCGAAGGTCATAATATTTTTCCTATATAAAAGTTTTTTTTACTATATACATGATAAGTGCGAATATGTATATCAATCTTCTATGTTATATTATTTTTTAGCAAGGAATTTTTTTTTTCTTAAGTTAAAATAGCATTGAATAATTATACTCAAATTTCGTTTGATCGAAGAAAAAATATTTTACAAGGTTGACATAAAATTATCTATAGTATACTCACTCGAGAGTCGATCTCGGGTCACCTCAGGAGCACCTCAATTGGAACAACCTTCTCCACCGGCAGCCACCCTCGTAATAGACGCTCAGCACAATGCAGTACTGTATATAGCATTGCATATAGCAGTACATGCAGTAAGGGGGTGGGTGGGGTTAATTTTTTTTAATGAATATTCTGGAAGGTATCGGTCATATATACCACCCTATATACTTTATTTCACCTTCCCATACATTATTGATTGGTTATTGGCTCTCAAAGAGTCAAATTTGAGGTTGAAAATTAAAGTTGGCTATCAGGCGATTATAAAGCCTTAGAAGGTCGTCGTTCAAATACAGTAGCATCGTGGGTGGTCCTGTGTGGTATATGTACATCCACATTCTCACGCTAAAGAAATTAATTAAATTTTATAGTTCTCGGAAAAAAAATTAATATAAATTTTATAGTTCTTGGAAGAATTTGTGAACAAGGAAATGCAAATATGCAAACAAGGAAGTAAATTTATCAATAAAAATTTATACTAGTAATTAATTTTTACGACTTTGAAAGTGCACTTCCACTCATCTTACAGAAAATATGAAACCGGATATGGATAGAGCTTTCAAAATTAAGCAAGAATATGTAAAAATAAAAGCTACACTCAGAAAACTACACTAAGAAAAATCAGTTTTAGTGGAAATAAGATAGTTATAAAAAATCTGTCTGATGTATCTTATAGACAACTCATTCAATGACAATAATCGTTAAAAAAATGTACACTCAAAAAACTACACTCAAAAAAAAATTTTTTACTTATCTGCTCAAATTCAATTTTTTTGAATATTTCTTCAGAAGTAGACATATAGTGACGTATGATACACATTGCTTTACAATGTGAGTGGCTATTTTAATTTTTAGTTTATTTTAACTCGTGTACGTACCCTAGCACCAAACTGACTTCACCAACGATCGCATCCAAGGCCAGGCAAACACTCAACGACAGCTTAGCATACAAAATTTGACCTTGGACCAACGCAATATATACATATCACACCACAATCATACGGCATCTTCAATTTTTGCTCGCGTACGTTCACGAGATACACAGCTTAGCATGCAAAATGTGACCTTGGACCAAAGAAATTTACTTATCCCAGCACAATCAGACGCGACCTTGATTTTGAGCTCGCGTACGTACACAATGTAGCATGCAAAACGACGTGACCTTGAAGTTTTGCTCGCGTACGTATGCAAAAAGACGTGACCTTGAATTTTTGCTCGCGTACGTATGCTAGGTACTTCAAATTCAAGGTCGGCTCCGCCCCAAGGTCAAGGCTCCGCCGTCATTCTATTACTACTGTTGTTTATTTGCATAAATGTATATTATTGATTTGCCCGTATTCTCTGCTACTATGGTCGCTATTTAGATTAGATCTAAATCTACTATAGATTCAAAATAGTAACACTACTGAATTCATTAGAATCAACGCCAACTAACATAATAATACCTTCTTTCCTAGAAGTGTTGATCTATGTAACAAATTAAATTGCATGTACGTAATTTTATGTGCAAAATTCAAAGTATTAATAATTACCTTTATATAGGAAGGATGTTGTTTATTTGCATAAATGTATATTATTGATTTGCCCGTATTCTCTGCTAATATGGTCACTATTTAGATTAGATCTAAATCTACTATAGATTCAAAATAGTAACACTACTGAATTCATTAGAATCAACGCCAACTAACATAATAATACCTTCTTTCCTAGAAGTGTTGATCTATGTAACAAATTAAATTGCAATGTTCAAGAAATGTCAACGTCTATGTTTCTGAAACATGTATAGTCATGTTTTTTATTAAGTAATTCTATTTTATTTTTCCTATTATAATATTTATTAATGGATAGGTAACTCAATAGGCTTTGCCTTTTTAATTATCCTTTTGAGCAATGTTTGCGACTTTGACTATGTATATGTCTGTGCAATTTTCTTGCTAAATAAATCTATATTATTTAAGTTATACCATCAAATCACGAAGTAATCAAATTATTTTGATAAAATATATTGGACTTTCCCCCCCACCCCCTTTGTTTTGTAATCTGTAACCTAGAGCAGAGGTAAAAATTCCCTTCTGATTTCAGTATTTAGCATAATATATGGATCACAATGTTTAAAAAAATGCAACTGCAAAATTACACTGGGTTTCAACCAAATATGTCCATGTTCACTTTTTGATTATATTTAATCAATGTTTTTAATCTTGGCTGGTAGAACATAT
Source organism: Ecdyonurus torrentis (assembly GCA_949318235.1). NCBI lineage: Eukaryota > Metazoa > Arthropoda > Insecta > Ephemeroptera > Heptageniidae > Ecdyonurus > Ecdyonurus torrentis. The sequence continues at coordinate 15,098,319 of OX439127.1, read as the reverse complement.
CGCAATTCACAAAAATATTCATATGGTGCAAAACATTCACCGCAGAACGGACATAATAATTATGTTTTTGAGTAATTTATTGGATTTGTTAAAGTCCAACATAAAAGTATTTTATTTTATTGGACCGATAATCGTTTTCATTATGAGGGAAAAATTACGTATAATATGACGAACACCCAATACGCGCACACGCATAGGAATGGGGTTGCACTTCATCTTCCGCAGTCCGCAAGGAGATTGCATGCCATAAATATTTTATGACGTATTTTTGAAAAGTTAATGAACAATAACTCCCGTAAGCTGCAACGCTATAACTAGCTAGTTAAATAAACAGTATTTAAATTGTTATTTTGACTGTTGCAACAATTAAAAAAAGTCAAATAATGTAGTAATGTATAATAACTAGAGGTTGCAGCTTACAGATCGTTTCATTCATGACTTGAAATTATAAGAGAGAGGTAAAAAATCAGAACATGCATGATTGTGAATTAACATCACTTATAAGATTATGTATTCGCGTTTCATTTCTACTATATAATCTGTCCCCTTTCCTTTCTGTTTATATTTATAATAGACACATATATTATTATTATTATGTTATTTATTTATAGTATTACAAATGTGGCTTATTTCAAATAAAAATTAAAATGGTAACAAATAAGGGTCAATATTTGTTACACCTTTTTTATACTGTACAATGCAGATAAACAAATAATCAATCAAAAGCATACTTCAAATAATAATTAAAATAAATAAATTTGTTTGGGTTTGAAATATTTTTGAAGTGTTGTGGTACTATTATAGATTAATAATATGGACTATAACTAAGGGGGAAAAGTCTCAAAGTGTCAAATGTCCGCGATCGGTCTCAGATGACTCGAGCGCGCTTTGCACCTGGTGCAGAGACAGAGAGAGAGGTCGGGTCAGGCGTACGCTCAACGGTGGTTATATACAACCTGCGGAAGCAATCCAGCTTTGATGCTTCCTTCATGTTCTAGCCGGATATTTTCCATATATCCTTTCAGTCTTGCATGTCAAAAGCTTGTATATTGATCTCTTAACCGGCATTCTTCATCGACAACTCTCAAATTAGGAAAGAAAAAAAATATATATATCATTATTATATCCCGCTCAAGTTGAATCATATTTATTTAATAATAATAATAATAACAGATAAGTTGAGTCTGTATAGGGAAGTAATAAAAATGCCAGCTTAAAAATGATCTAACAATGCGTGTCTAAAAATATAACGATATAGCAAAATTTTCAGTTTTTTTTTTTTTTTTTTTTCTTCAAAATCTTAAATATCTATTCAGTGAAAAACTGTGTGATGATTCCATTGTTGATAATACAATGCATTTATACTTGTAACAATTAAAATATAATAATGTGAGTATTTTAATGCAATTTATATTTTGAAAATCAACAATAATTTGAGCGTTCTTTAAAAAATATATAATTCCAAATACGTAAAAACTAGGAGGAAGGGGTCAAAATGCAATATTTTAAATAATTAATTTTGAAATTTTAAATTTTATTCCATAAGGCTCCATGTTAATTTCAATAATTTTTGTCTACACCTCATCTGATGATATAGATAGTGATCTGTTTTCATAGATAGTTGTTACCATTGAATTTTAAATAGTATAAAAAAGTAGGGGGTATTTTTTTTTTAAATTCAGAGATATGATATATTAAATATGACAATATGATTTAAAATATCAATCAACAGAAAATACAGTTTTATACAAAAATTTGAAAGTTCGAACAAAAAGAAATAGTTTTGAAGATGGAATATTTTGGCTAATTTGTAGCATTTTATGCATTAGGATTTGTTTAAGCTTTCTAATTAATGAAAACTCAACTAACGCATCTAAATACATTCTTAAATGAAATATGATAATATGATATATGTAGTCTAAAATAACGGACACGCGTGTAGAGACTTAAATGTCCCCTCTTTTTTAGATTCATTTTTAATCCCTTCTATTAAGTGATTATACTCTTCTTTTTTTTTATATAATATATATTTAATTAAATGAGTGACAATTTTGTAAGAAAGTGTAAGTACATGACAATCCGTGGCACGTGTTGTGATGCATAAAAAATAAAAAATAAAATAAAATATGGGTTTAATTTTGGTGGTCATCTACATTGGTAATAAACGAAAGTAGTAAATAATCCTTGATTCTCTGCACACCGTCTGATTCGCCTTTTTTTATTTATATTATATTATTATTTAGTTAAGCCGCACCGCTTTGTGGCACTCACATTGTATGAACAAAACAAAAAGTAATGCTCTTCTTTTCCCACCTCACCCCGCCTCTACTTCCCCGCACTCACCAACATAATATTATACGCTAGTACAATATAATGCTACACGCTTGTGCCGTCCCGCTATGATGTTACGTAGTCGGTACGACGCGTGCGCTTGCGGTCAACAGATCGAATTGCCGCGTCAAACATGGAGAAGTTTCATGTAGAAAGAGGGTACACTAAATTACGTTATATACGTATTTGGACTACCAGCAATTAATGTACATAATGTCCAGTTACATATGTGATAACTAAAATCTTTAATCTATTTTGCATACAGAAACAGCATATACCGTACACAGGCACGGTAATATAAAATTACTCTATTGCCTGATTATTATAATTTTAATGTTATATATTATGGAGCAATACGTTAATTTAAGCTCAATGTAATAATTCAGTGTATACTGCCATAGGGCTTTAGAGTAAAACTTTATACCACAATGTGTGTTTACTATAAATATATATGTTGTATACAGTTCAAGTTATATAATAACAATAAATGCATGGAGAGTTCAATTAGTGCAAGTGTGTATATTTATATATATAATTAATATTTTCCATAATAATATATAATTATACTATAATAAACCATATTATATATAATCATACTATATTATATATATAACTATCTATTATATAATAAATATACTATATATATAATAAAAATAGAGAATTTTAAAATAAGAAACTAAATCATACAGACTAAATCTCACTTTCTCTCTCATCTCTCTCTCTCTCTCTCTCTCTCTCTCTCTCTCTCTTTAAGAGTGAAGTTATTTGACAGATACATATTCCAATTCAACGTTATAACAATTAAAGGTAGTCGATGATGCTAAAGTCTTATATAATATTCTAGTTTGAGCTTTTAAAACTCACAAGTTAGACCTGAGTGACTAAAGTTATTCTTTAGTGCAGGAAAAATACGTAAAAACTGCCCTTAATGATATTGCTATAGAATAAATCGCACATTTCTGAGCAAATAAATTTATAATATAATGCACTGTTAAGTAAAACTATTATTTATATACAAATTGTGTAAATATATATAAAATTTTATTACAAATTTGTGTATAACTTAAACTTTTTAGTTATCTGTGAGACGCTTCCAAAGTTCCAAATCATTTTTATATATTTTTTTAATGCTTCACCTTCACGTAATCACGTAATGCAGCCAGTTTTCTTTTTATTTTAGTTTATTTTTATTACAGAATTGTAATTTACTGTGCTTATCGATTTTAGTATTATGCATTACTACTAAAATTCACTAATCCGCATTTACTGCTCCTATACATCATAAACAATTGGAAAAATTAATAATGGGGACATTATGTATTGCTGACTTTGTCCCATTTAATTTATATTTCACAGATCTTGATTCGAGACTTCCATATATGGCCTCTGGTAAAATGAACCCATCTTTATTTATTTATATAATTTCCATTATAAACATTCCGTCATTTCCAAGGATGAACAACTTATTTGCTTGGCATATGCAAATTTTTCCTTCAATTTCTTTTAAATCATATTTTAATTCTGAGAGGTATTAAATTATTTCATTGTTATAAATTTCGTTTTTTTAAATTGCAGGCTACCAATTTTCCCATTTTCTTTTGTGGCTTGTTACACACACACACACACACACAATATAAATTTACATTTTTTTAAAGTCAAAATCAGGTATATATAGGGCTTATTATTCTTTATTTAACTAGCATTTTTCAATAGAATAAATAGCATAAGATTATATTCATTAGGTAGGATGATCATGATATCATTGGGATTGGAATAAACTTGTATACAATAAAATCATAATATAGTAATGAAACCATAGATGTCTATATGAATGAAACATTAAGGTTTAGGAATATATTTATACTTATACTTTAGGTGTTTAAAATTATTTCATCGGGGGTCGATTTCGGGGGTGTTCTTCCTTGTCAGTCGGTGGATTGGAGACACATGTTCATGGATATAAATTTAGAATTCCCACATTAACATAATGTTGCATTAAAATGCTGATATCGCTATTAGTTAAAAATAGCAATCAATGTCCCTATAATTTTGATCATTGATTAAGTCTGAATAAAAGAGTTAAAGACTAAATAATTATCTAAATATTCGTTTTGGGTATATGTAAAAGATATTTTGATTATTATTATTTCATAACAGAAAATACATGTCAGTAAAAATTTGTTTATCATAATTGTATAAGAATAAGTAAATAAGAAATATTATATTATATACACTCTTTATCATGTTTTATTACTATAGTGAAATAATATTATATAATATGTTTATGTATTTTATGTTTTTGCTGTAAAAATTAAATACTCTGACGATAATATCGAATTATGTTAAGAATAAGTCAGAGGACCATGTAAGTGGGTATGTACCCTTTTTGGCCTCGTAATAAAAACCATTTATTATTATTATTATTATTATTAAAAATGTCAAAATGATTTAAGCAAGGATTTTTTTCCCCAGACTTTCATAACGTTATGGAAAAGTGACAAAGCAGTTAACATTTTTGCTACACTGTATACTATATATATATATATATATTAAAATAAGAAACTATATCATACAGTATATCTCTTTCTCTCTCTCTGTCTTTTAACAGTGAAGTTTTTGGACAGATACATACTCGACGTTTACAATTAAAGGTAGCCGAGGATGCTGAAATCCTATCAAATATAATAATCTAGAAATATTATGAAAATATCGTGAACTTTGAAATCCCATCGTACTGCATATCTCAGTTTTTTTTTTTTTTTTTTTTTTTTTTTTTTTTTATACATATAAATTTGGCCTTTTATTAGTATTTATAATTGTTGTATAACAATGCTGGACTCTTGCTTGAGTTAAGATATATTGATGAGAGTAAATACATTAAAACCACTTTTATATGAAAAGAATTACAGACTACTATGGTATTATAGTATAGTATCTATATTATATATATATCGATATATATATTTACAGTATATAAGTACTTTGCGAACAATGTTAGCTTTGCCTTCAGGACTGCTGTTTTTGTCATGAGTATAATATGTCTTTCCTTGAAATCGTTTGCAATCTGCTTTCATGCAAGCGGTATTACTATAATCAACCAAAATACTTCGAAAAGTTGAGGTACAATATTAATGCTATATAACTATATAATATATCTACATATATTCATCTATATCTACACTTTTCAAATTTCGTCTTCTAATGAAAATTTCTGTTTGAAGTTTACTGGCATTTATTTCTATTCCTATTTATAATTATACTATGTATAATGTATATAAATCTAAAGTTCGATTAAAAAAAAACTTTTTATGTGCAATTGTATAACTATACAATATTCTTGCAAGTTTGATACAAAGTCCCATATGTGCATACACAACATAAAGCATTTTACAGGAGAGTTGTGCCTTTCGTTGGTACTTGCCTATAAAGAAAGAAAAGAAGCCTGTGACTATTTAATGTGATTGCAAGCTCTCAGAAGCCATGCAAGTCCTGATGAGGCCGCGCTGTAGTTCGCTCTTAGAAACCTCACAAAAGTATACGTACAGTCAGTCAGAGTTGGCAAGCATAGGGGAGACACTCAGAGAAAGAACTGAGAGAAAGAAAGAGAGATGACTCAATTATCTGTCGACTTTGAATTTCCTTTGGGAATCAAAAACTATATAACGTTCAATAAAGCTGACTGTTTGTATCAAATACATCAAATTCTCCGATAAAAAAAATTATATTTTTTTTCTCACAGCAAATTTAGTAGTGAAACATTACGTATCAAAATTAAATTAAACTCATTAAATTCATTCCCCTGCAAATAATTAATATGCATATTGATTTCTCTTATTTTTACTCATTCCAGCAGACCCCGAACTGTTCAATTTTTTCAGCTCGATCTCGCGGTTTTACTAATAATTTTTCGTTTCAACGCAGGAACGGGCTCCGAAAGCCAGTATCGTTTATGTTACACCTCTGCAGAGCAGGTTCTCGGGTCTACAATTTATATTTATTATTCTTTTATTTTTTCTTTTATTATATATTATTATTATATTATTCTTTTGCTGCAGCGGACAGCGTAATGGACACGGGGTCCCCGATGAATATTTCTCCGTTACAAAAGTGTAGTATTTAAATTCATATTTTACAAACATTTTTTTTTTTAATGATAATATATTAACTTACATACAAATAAAAGTGGCTTATTTCTATGTAAAAATAATTTTCCTTGTTATTTTCTTACCTTGTTTGATCAATTTATTTGGCACTCTTACATTACTGCAATAATATATTGCAAATGACTTTGAATTAAAACTTCTTTTTTTCTTTTCTTTCTTTCTTTCTTTCTTTCTTTCTTTCTTTCTTTCTTTCTTTCTTTCTTTCTTTCTTTCTTTCTTTCTTTCTTTCTTTCTTTCTTTCTTTCTTTCTTTCTTTCTTTCTTTCTTTCTTTCTTTCTTTCTTTCTTTCTTTCTTTCTTTCTTTCTTTCTTTCTTTCTTTCTTTCTTTCTTTCTTTCTTTCTTTCTTTCTTTCTTTCTTTCTTTCTTTCTTTCTTCTTTCTTTCTTTCTTTCTTTCTTTTCTTTCTTTCTTTCTTTCTTTCTTTCTTTCTTTCTTTCTTTCTTTCTTTCTTTCTTTCTTTCTTTCTTTCTTTCTTTCTTTCTTTCTTTCTTTCTTTCTTTCTTTCTTTCTTTCTTTCTTTCTTTCTTTCTTTCTTTCTTTCTTTCTTTCTTTCTTTCTTTCTTTCTTTCTTTCTTTCTTTCTTTCTTTCTTTCTTTCTTTCTTCTTTCTTTCTTTCTTTCTTTCTTTCTTTCTTTCTTTCTTTCTTTCTTTCTTTCTTTCTTTCTTCTTTCTTTCTTTCTTTCTTTCTTTCTTTCTTTCTTTCTTTCTTTCTTTCTTTCTTTCTTTCTTTCTTTCTTTCTTTCTTTCTTTCTTTCTTTCTTTCTTTCTTTCTTTCTTTCTTTCTTTCTTTCTTTCTTTCTTTCTTTCTTTCTTTCTTTCTTTCTTTCTTTCTTTCTTTCTTTCTTTCTTTCTTTCTTTCTTTCTTTCTTTCTTTCTTTCTTTCTTTCTTTCTTTCTTTCTTTCTTTCTTTCTTTCTTTCTTTCTTTCTTTCTTTCTTTCTTTCTTTCTTTCTTTCTTTCTTTCTTTCTTTCTTTCTTTCTTTCTTTCTTTCTTTCTTTCTTTCTTTCTTTCTTTCTTTCTTTCTTTCTTTCTTTCTTTCTTTCTTTCTTTCTTTTTAATTTTTTTTTTCTTCAGTAAACTGATTCAAATGACATGCTCAGACCTAGGCTAAATAATACATGCGTCTATTTTTTAGTTGACTGCAGGTTTATTTTGAGTGTGTTGTATAGGGTGTATGCGGCTGATGTCATATTTAATGCGCTTGGAGGCTATACTGAAGTAGTGAATAACATTGCTGAGCATAGGACAAACTTCGTTTTAGGTCATTTTTTTTGGAAAATCTGTTAATTTTTGGTTATTGTTATTTTTCTCACATACTTGAGATACTAATTCAACATATTTACAGCATCAATGCTCTCAAAAATATTGCATATAGGGTTTTTTAACTGGCAATTAGCAAAATGAGTTATTTTCCTATGCCACCCATGTTATTGAGTTATCCAACATGGCGTCGACTTTAACATGAATAAATAGACCCTATATACTGTGTACTGTATATACACATCAATTTCATCAATTGTATTATTTTAGGAGCAAAATATTCGAACAAAGTATAAATTTCTTTATACATTAAAAAAGAAAAAATCACAAAGTTTTATCGTTATATTTCATTATTGTATGATTGTATGTTTAAATTTCTAAATATTGATGGTATATAGGTTCGTATATTTTTGCAGTGATGAATGCTTCTTTCATATAATTTAGATTTATGTTATTGATGGAAACGGAGACTTTCGTGGAATTACGGATGTTATAAACATCATCTTATATTATAATGAACTTTGCATAGAAAATTCACAGATAAAATGTATGAGAACACAATTTTTATATAGTAAAAACAATATTTAAGTTTCACAGCTCATCAAAAGTTTAGGTAGTGAGGCATTTGTCTGAATTTTAATAGGGCACACGCTATATATAAACCAAAAAAACAACAAGAATTATTGCGAGACCTATACACTTAAGCCCATTATTTATTATTAACATATACATAAATAATGAAAACAAAAAAATCGATATATAACATATACGTATATATTCAATGCATTAAATATAATCATTATTGATGCACGGCAATTAACAGAGCTTGTACATCGTTTGTTTAATAATATAGCATTTCGATTTCTCGCAGACTCACAGCAGACTTAATTATTTGCAAATAACCCTATTTGTATATTATATATTTTATACTTAATTATTTATTTTACGATACATATGGGTATATAGTTTCAAGAATAAAATAATATAACTTCAAATCAAATATAAATATGTTACACTACATACAAAATCTTCTCGTCAATTGTTTTAAAGACAAATAACTTAAATAAAATATTATTTACAGCTCGCAATAACCTCAAGAGTTCCATTCCTGATCTGTATTTTAATAAATTCCGACACATTTTCATTTACAAATTTATATAATATTCATGAAAGTTATTTCTAACACCATGACTCAATACTCTTTTGGGCATATCGATATTTTTTTTTACAAGAATACAAGAATGAATTGTTATTTAAGCAATACCTTAAAAAGAAAAAAAATGCAGTTTGCAGTTAGATATATAACAGACAAAGAACTATAGTGAACTTTTGAAGAATGATTATTAAAGTTATTATATAGGGTGTGTACGCTTGACGTCATTCTGAATGCTTTTCGATGCTCTTCTTGAGCAATGAATATAACATTGCTCAGCATAGGAAAAACATAGTTTTTGGCTATTTTCTTTGGTAAATTAGCTATTTTTTGATCATTATTATTTTTCTTGCATACTTGAGGTACTAATTCAACCTGTTAACAACATCAATGCTCTCAAAAAAATTGCGAAGTATTTTTAAACTGGCAAAATGTGCCATTTTCCTATACCGACCAATGTTATTTAGTACTCACTTATGACGTCGACTTTAACATGAATGAAACCACCCTATATTTATGCAAAAAAAAAAAAAAAAAAAAAAAAAATCCTAAAACTATCATTGCGATAAATTATTATTTAATTTGATACACATCTCAGGATGCCACTTTCTCTTAATATGAAGTGTATAATTATATAAAAATACTAGACACACGTTCAATAGTTCTTAAGTTTTAGAGATATATACTTTTAGATGTTTTAGTTGTTAAGCGCGCTTATAATAATTCTATATTCTATATATAGGACTATATTTAATGACTATAGAACAATATTGCAACTTCGAAAAATAAAATTGTAAAATTATTGTGATTTCCCCAAGAAACAGGCAAACACTGACGTTTAGTATAGTTTTTTTTTATCTGCATATGCGTTTGTATGCAATATTCCATGCAACCACAACAATAACAATTCCCAAAACTCAATGACGATCACAGGGGTGTGTAATCAAAAAGTATTATGTATATAATACTGTATTATTATTATATTACTATTAAATTCATATTACTTTTTATTATAGAGTGTAACACGTTATTTAATATTCATAAATCATATATGTTCTTTTTTTTTCTTTTTTTTTTTTTTCAGATAATGCATTTAATTTAATTAAATACTCAGACGCAAGCTGTATTGTAAAAGTTCACTGTGGTAAAAGTTGATAAGCTTTCAAAAACAAAAAAAAAATGCCGCGCTCACGATTTTAAGCTTCCATTTTGTAATTCTGCCCAATCAGCATGCAGTTGTGTCGAACCACTAACCACGGCTGTTTTAAAATTTATACCTTTAAAAAATAAAATGTTGGCGTCAAGTGGCTCCCTCAATATGCCATAAGATTAGTATAGTGCGGTGAAAATAGAAGTATTTGATTTTGCATATTGTGGGACGCCGTGGTAGGGATATAAATTTCGAATGTCTGGTTCCTCAGGTTTTGTTTTCTGTATGAATGAGGGCAAAATTTTAAAATTATTTTATACGTACGTACTGCATACATTTTAATTTTAATGTGAAATATACCACTTGACAAAATAAAGCTTTATTATTATATAAGATAAAGGCAGTAATATATTACAGTACTTTAGTTACATTTGATAAAGCATTTTATAAAGGATTATATTTTTTCCATAACTTTGAAAAGTGTGATCTAGATTTATACTCTGTCTGTTTGGTAGAAGTGACGCAAAATACCGTTGAATGAGCTTTTGCTTTTACAAATTCTCACTTATTACCCAAGATACAGTATACATAATTTAGGAAATAAAATTCAGAATCCTAAAATGAGCATAGAAAATGCAAAATTGAATACAAATAGCTATAACCTCTATAGGCTTTGCTGCACCTCTCTACTTCAGAGATATATCTACTATGTCAAATAAACCCAGAATATATGGAGTCACAATAACATATGTCTTATAGGATGTTTATAGAATGTACTGGTCACGAATAAATCTGACCGAAGCATTGATCTCTCTAAATGGAATATGTACAAGGGTAAAATTCAGCGCAAGCAGTTAGATTTATTCAGGACCAGTGTACCTTAGTTAATTTATAACTGCCTTTAAAATGGCATTCACTTATATTTTAAGTAAAGGATCACTTTTTGATGTGGGGCAATTGATATTATACAATTGGCGAACTCCCAGCAGCTAATTCCATTGTGGACCTCTTGCCTTATAGCCACTAGCCAACTTCCAGTTACCTGTTGAACTCAGGTAAGACCCTGCCTTTTACAGTGTAAAACGATAGTAACAATAATCATGATGGTTCTATTATAGCTACTTGAAGAACTTAAGTATGAAGCAGAGTACATACTCTGTCATAAAAAAATACTCTTTTGCCTTAGAGTCAAGGCAAAGAGTTTAAATTTTTATGACAAATTATGTACATACAACATTAAAAGCTGCTTTCAAGATGGGCAAAATATTCAATGAAAAAATATACACTTTCAATGTTGCACAAATAAAAATTGAGTTATGTAGTACCTTATTGAATAAAACCATACATCGTCAAGAGATATTACGGTAAATAAGCCATAGTGTTTAGGTATGACAAATTTAAAAGAAAGGGATAGGAGAAACCAGCAAGGGTTCTTGCTGGTTTCACTTTATCAGCAAGTTATTACTAGGCAAGATGCATTAATTGTTATTATACATGGCTAAATTATATTAAGTTTACTTTTCATGTTCCTTGAAAGTTTGATTAATATAACAAACCCTGCCGAGATGCAAAGTGCAATGTTAAATAGTACACTAGGCTAGGCTACTGTGTTTCCTTTATTACCAAGACTCACTTTAATTAATTATCATCTTCATTGAAACATTGCAAGCCCTATTTTGATTCAATAGTGATCAGTAACTTTAATAGTAAAGCGTATTGCTAATAAAGCTGGCAGTCCCATCATTTTATATCTGCCTTTAACATTTTCAAGGATACAAAATACAGTTAAAGCCTATACACAGTTTTAGTTAAGTAATTGGATTAATTATAATTAAAGATTGTTTATGGATATATTTATTTATTTATTTATTTTTCCGACATAGTTATTTTATAAAAAAAGTAAGGGTTGCTTTGCCAAGAAAAGAAAAAAAAATTATTACAAAGGAAATTCAGCCAACAATACTCGGGCTTTTTTTTTTTTTTTTTTTTTTTTTTTTTTCTTCTTTTTATTATTAATTTGAAAAATTATTAACAATTTCAAAAACTCCGAAAGAGCAGTTACCATTCCTATTCCCTCATCAAAGCATTTATAATGACGATATTGTCTGGTTTGCTGTATAGCAATATTAAATGCTTAGTCCATTCTACAAAGCATACAATAACTTTTTATAGTTTATAAGGCTTGTGATCAGTACCACAGTACAACAAAATGTTTTATTAACTAGCTCACTCGTTTACATACATATCAAGGCAGAATATTAGGACTTCATAGCTTCCTTTGTTTAGTTTGGGGACTTATAACAACAGATTCTTTACATTCAAAGGCCACAAAGGTAGAGGGAGCCATAAATTTACTTTTGCATGTACGAGAAGTACTGACAACATGCCTGTAATCAAGGTTTCATAATCCACTCAACTTAAAAAACTTGAAAAAGGGTGACTGCAACATGAGATACCATAAATCAAGAACAGTCTGAAATTTGATATGGATAATCAAACCTTCATTGTCAAATTAAAAACTAAATCTATTTTATCCAACTAAGACAAGCATTGTGGATTTTTTTAATATTTTTTTTATGTCCTTGGATAAAATCATCGCGGTTAGGATCAATAATAATAAAGAAAAGGATATAATTACCAGCAAGGGCCTTACCACAGTAGAAGTTCTATGGAGAGGTTGAAGTCTCACGTGGCACAGTATTTTCATTATAAAAAAAAATTCATAACTGAGAGCTTTCGTAATGTATTAATGACATTAGTACATGACAAAAGCTCTCAATTATAAAACTTAAAAAAAAAAAAAAAAAAAAAAAAAAAAAAAAAAAAAAAAAAAAAAAAAACTGTGCCACATGAGCCTTTGACCTCTCCATAGAACTTCTACTGTGGAAAGGCCCTTGCTGGTAATTCTATCCTTTTCTTTATTATTATTATTATTCGTGGACAAAATTACTGATAGAAATTTTTTTTAGAGCAAATCTGTATCGTCTAAAGTAGACGTGTTCACCTTGCATTAGATGCTATTAATATTTAAAGAAATAACTTAAACTGCATAATTTTTGCAGGTCCTGATTTTCAGATATAAAATATGTTTCAAGGCTTCATATAAAATACAAGGGTATCTCATGCCTTACAGAAAAAAAAAATAAAGTATGACAAAAGAAAAAATTAAATGAAAGTTACAAGTAAAATACAGACCAATAACAAGCAAGTCAATTAAAAAAAAAGAAAGACATATGAAGCATGGCAAGGGTCACTTACATGGCATTATTCCACCTCTCAGAAAAAAATAAAAAGCTTCTACTTTACCCACAATTTGTCACCAAAAACATAACATTGTCATTTCAAGACCATCTTTGATGGCTAAACTTATCAGATTCAAAATTTTGCATACATTTGCCTAGAGTTGTCACAAAACTTGGTCAAAGTAGAAACTTTAGTAACAATGAGCATATATTTACAACTCAACTGTGTAGCTTTAAAATTTATGAAGTGTTAAATGTTTTGTAGAATAAAATGCCATATAAATGGTCCTTTAAAAAAAAAAAGGGAAGTAAAAAAAAAATATATAATAATAATAAAGGACAGTAATCCAATTGAACTGTGCTTGCTGGCGAACTGTTGATACATAAAGGTGAAGGAAAATAGTTGGGGAATTGACGGCACTTAGAAGAAAAATTGGTTAACTGCATCTGTTGAAACATAACCTCTTCATTTGCTGTAACAAAGAACATAATAAAACATTAATACATGCAAGTTCTTATGGGATAAATAAATTAAAAATAAATTTTAAGAAGGAGGAGAAATTTATCATTAAAAATGTTTTGATCACAGTAGCTTATACAGTAGTTCATCTCCTATACCGGGAATGTCAGATTGAATGCTCGCCACGATTGCGCCTGGAGAAGACTGCAGAACTAGACGCGTACGGTACTTCAAATGACAGCATCTAGTTCTGCAGTCTCTTCCACGCACAATTGTGGCGCTCATTTGATGTGACATTCCTGCTATAGGAGATGAACTACTTATGTAAGCTACTGTGAGTTTTGACAAAAGAAAATAGGTTAAAAAATTAAAAATAACTGTTAACTTGATTAGAACTGGACAGCAAGATCAATCCTACTTCAAATTCAAATAATAGTGTAATAGTAATGGCTAAAGGAAGCCAGACATAATAATAATATTAAATGCATAATTTTAATGTCAAACTATTTCTCATGGTTGAAACTCAATTAACATGGTTTCAGGTGACTCATAGTAGTACGAACCAAAATATGATGTGTGCATTCATTAAATCCTATGCAGAGACCACAAAAAAAAACTAGTTATACAGAAAGATAGTGAATCACAATACATATATTAAATCACCCTGGCTGTGCCCGAAGGGCGTACTTGCATTGCAAGGTTGTTTTACAATAGGTGTACTTGCATTTTTGTCCAGTACAACAAAGTGTGTACTTGCAGTATCTTTTACATTGAATCATATGGCTGATGAGTGCATATAAGTATTTCTATAGACAGGTAATCCAAAGAGAATATCGTTATTGTTGCCTTTAATTTTATTTTATCCTGGAAGTTATATTTTGTTGCCCATTTGATCAATGTAATTTTGACCCGCAATACACGTCTCCAGCTGACCAGTACTTTTCAGCGGGAATCCTCTCTGGATTACATAAGTTATCTACTTACATTAAGTGCATAGCCCTGATTTTAGCCAAATGCAATGGATTGGGCCAAAATAACCCAATCCACACTAATTTTGTGCGTGAATCGGGCAGCCAGGGCAATATAGCATCCTAATAAAGTAAAGATGTCATCACTCATCAGTGTCACAATTTGACTGTTTGATAACTGCTGTTTCATTGGATTCTTATTCTTATGGCCAGGGGTAAATTATACCATAAGGCCAGTACAATTTTTTCTTTGAAAAGAAGAAAATTACTTAAATTTGTTGAAGTTATTTTGTTTAAGTTTATACTTAGTAATATGGTACTTGGTAATTGTTTAAGCTCACAATTTGATTTTGGTGTAATCAAACAGCAAGAAAAAACAAAGTAGGGAGAGAATTAGTCATTCAAAAAATATATTATGCTGCTTATGAAATGCAATCTTACAGAAAAGGCAACAGAAAACAATTTACTTCCCATCGATGGAGTTGATCTCTCTCTCTCTCTCTCAGCCCTCATTTTAAACACAAAACAGCTGCCCGATTCAAATTTCAATCAAAATTAATAACTTGTTAATAAAAATTATAATCCTTCATTTTTATAAGTTCAAAACACGGAGATAGAAAATTTTAGAGTATAGGTTGCTTGTGGATCATAAACTGATACACATGATACTAATTTACGCTAACGTAACTTAAGCTTTTAAAACTATAATATGAATAATCAGTAATCAGCTCTTGACTTGATGTCATAACATTACGTAAAACACACATGTGCAAGCAGCAACAATTCAGTTAAGTATCTTTGAAATGCACCAAGCTTGCATTATATCATTATATGAAGCCATATATCCCACTGTTCTTAAGTCCCTACAAGATACTAAGTACTCTGATTGAATAATTGCTATATTGTTGAACACTTTACTTGGGTAACATGTATTTTAATGGCAATTGTGACCTATCAAGTTTTTTTTTTTTTTTTTTTTTTTTTTTTTTTTTTTTTTTTAAGAAATTTCTTATGGGGCTAGAATACTTGAGGAATTTCTAGTAGACCTTACATTGTTCTTTCAAAATTGTGTTTTTCATTCATTATAAATGGAGCTTATCAGTACAGCACATGGGAAAAGCTAAGGGTCCCCTAATTTAACATTACACTTATAGGGAGAAACACGTTATTTTATTTTTTTTATTTTATTTTTTGTAATTTTTGAGAAGTAAGGGTGGGGGAGACATTAAGTAATTTTTAAAATATGACTTGAGTTATTGTATTAACACTCACAGTGTAAGATGCGTTTTAGGTGCCTGAAACCAAAAGGTAATTTATAGCTACGAAAAAAATGTCAATAAATTTATTAAATCAGGAAAAGCAGGCAAGGTTTTAAAAGAACCAGCTGACATTTCAAATATTGTATCCTAACTATGCATAGCAACTACAGTATGTATAGTATTTGCTCACCCTCTTTGTTGGATTTTATGTTTGAGGGTCTCTCAATGCATGGGTTTGAATATTTGTGACAGAAGTCAGAATTTTGTTTGAAGCTGACCAGGAGGGGTGTTCCGGAAGCTCTCGTTTCACTTCTCGATACAGAATTCATTGTTGTACATTATGGATCTTGATACCAAGAAGTAAAGCGAGAGCTTAGGAAACAGCCCCCCAGGAGCTGACCAGTGAGCCCCAAATGAGTGTGAAATTCCTATTTAAAATAAATTGAGCCTCATGATGCTCACAATGTTAAAGGAGGAAAACTTCAAGTTGCTTTTTATCAGCTAAATTGAGTTGTTTGAGCATGTTTATATGCTAGAGGAAAAGATCGCAAAAATATTAACAATAAAAATGGCACATTTTAACTCTTTCAGTTTTGATAAAGGGAAATGGTTGTCGGTACCCTAGCAAAAACACAGGCTTTTCAACAAATTTCAATGTAACAGCATCTTAACTGGAAAACTATTGGTTAATCGCATGGTTATACTTAAACAAAATATGAATTAGTTATCCAATAATAAACTGGCAGGGTGGGCATGACAGATATTACAAAAATGCACATATTAAAAATATATGTTAAATTTAAGAAAATCTTTTCTTCTAACATTACTAACTGGGGTGCGAGATAAGGTGGGGGCAAATATAGGATAAATGAGCACACATATAACTGCGCCATGGTCTTGTATCTTACACACGGTGCTGCTTTGTGTTTGAAAGAGAAAGTAAATTTGTAGCCCCAACGCATGCAAGGTTTATTTAAATATTATTTTAACTACTCAACTTACGACTTACCAGTACTGCAAGTCTTTATAAGCTTTCATCCAGTGAAATACACCCAGTACAATTATAAAAACCAAAATTTGAATGTTACAAAAATGAGATTGAAGTTGATTAATTGTTATTATAATTAAGATTTACCGGTATGTGGTATACAAGCAGACCAAGGCTTAAATACATACCGGGTATTATAACTATAACTCATTCAAATCTCAAATGATTCAATTTTCATGTAAGCATTTTGGAATTTGGTTCAACCATCTTACAAAGGGTGCACCCCGATACTCGTTGGCAGCACTGCTAGCACTGGGGCAGTTGCAGTATGAATTCTTAGTGATTTCAACGTTTTTGATATAAAGTTATGGTACGGAAATCAGCTGTGTCATTTCGCTGTGGCTGTCTCACCTTTTCACTGCCAGCGTTTCCAGCAAAATTTGCCCAAAAGTGGCTGTCAGCTGTTGCCCTTTTGACCACCTTCGGAAAACACTGAAAGCGCTGGCAGTGGTGTTTTGATCTGTTTTCACAGTGTTGGCAGCAAGTATCAGTGAGCACCCAAAGTTGTAAAAGTGATACATATCGATGTTGTTACGAACAATATGTGTATCTTGTTTCTTGTCACGCTAAGCAAAATGTCGATCTCGTTATTTGTCACTTGTAGTAAAATGTGTATCTCATTTTTTGTCACGCGTAGCAAAATGTCTATCTCGTTTCCAAACGTTATGTAGATGGCACTCGACTTACACATTTTGCTTCGTGTGACAAAAAACGAGATACACATATTGTTCGCAACAATATCGATATGTATATTAGAACATTTATTTATGTTTTGCATGCCATATAATTAACAAAACATTTAACTCATCGTAGGTATGCACACACAATATTAATCATATATTCAACCATTCAAAATGTCGCACTGGATTTTCTTACGAGAAAAGCAAGCGCTAAATTTAAATGGTAAAATATATTATCACAATGAAGTGTACATACCCTACAAATACTTACATGTGTACATAGGCAAGATAAATCCATTATTTTTAATCTTATTCACACCTGCATAATCAAATGAATGCACAACTTATCATATGTATGTTACATCATGTTTGGTAAACTTAAACTAATGGTTCTATTGCATTATGAATATGTATGATTTCTTACGTAGCATATGCATGACATGTGTATCTTTCAATTAACTATGTATATATATATGATACCGGTATGTGTTAAAAGCATGTAATGTAATGCCTTCATACATTCAACGATGTAAGTCATCATAATATGCACTTATGCCCAGTATTTTCAGTTTGACAATCATATTACCTGTCAATCAATTCCGGACAATCTCCTGCTGCGGGATCTTGCTCCTGCTTTGTTCCTGGCCCTCCTCCAACCTCCGTCTTACTAGCCTCATCAAAATTAACTTTTAGCTCTGGAACATAATCATCTTCTTCGGCCGCTGATCCTTTGACAGCAGCTGCAGCGGCAGCAGCAGAGCTGTTTGCAACACTTGAAGCAAGTCGCTTTAGTTGCGTTAGTCCATCAGGCCCAAGTTGATTTAGAATTCCAGGCAACAGATCTGAAATTTGCTTGTTTTCAGCATGTCCAGTGATAGCAAACGTATTGGCGGCTAGTGAAGCTTGAGCTTTAGGATTATTGAAATGTATCACGGAGCCATCATCTTTTATCATATTTACTTCTTCAATACCAGGTATTGTGTTTACTGATAATTTCTTCAAAGAACTTTGAAGTTTTTTGTCATCTGTGGCCGCTGTAGCATGTACTACCTTCTTCTTGCGGCGTGGTGTACCCTTGCCGCCAATGCGGACCTGAGCTTGCATTTTACGGAGCTTTTCTTCATTCATGACGACGTTCTTTCGCAGAAAAGTTAGGTGGGCACTATAATGGATCACAGGGAATGTTTCCACGCTTGTAAATAAGGCAAAATGGTGAAATTGTGTGGTTGTTGAGAACTTTTAACCCAGGCACGTGCACACAACGACAGATCTTCTTGAGAAATCTCTCAGATATTCTACACAAGATGGGAACCAAACAATAGTTGAATGTTGATAAACTAAACATGGTCAATAGATGGCAGCACAAATTATTTTGAAAAAATTTTGAGAGGTAAAAATTTAAAACTTTTTCATTTGTGATGTGAATGTGGTAACAGCGAATTGTTGCGAAGCTGCTTCATGAGCAGCATATACTCATAATCTCTTTAGAAGTGATAACATAAAAATGAAAACCACAAAACCAGCGTGTTCATTTGCATTTTTTTCATACCTTAAATAAAATGCTATAAAACTATAATGCCTTTTTATGTCAAACACACACCCACACACACAATAATAACAATAAATGTAAAAGTTGAAAGTTTTTTTTATAATAACAATAACACATAATAAATATATAATATTATGTTATATCATATCATTATAGGCCTACCCAGCAAACACAACTTCATGAAAATGTACTTTTCTTTGAAGCTTATTACCTGCGTGCTTTCATATGCCACTTACATTATATATTTTGTATAATATATTTATAAATATGCGATTCTCTGCACTTTTGGCAAGCACTTGACATTTGACCCACGCACAAAAATGTACTTATGGCAAATGGCAAGTACTTTTTTTGACCCAGAGTGACATAAAAACTTGGGTCGATCACTATAATGGACACTGCGGATACAAATGCATAGAAGCACGCAGTATGAGTGTTTTCTGTGTGACGCTTTTGGACCGCTGTATATTAACACTATATCGCATCGCATATATGGTATATAAAAAAAAAGTATAGATTTTCGTATAAAATTTATTATCATAAAAAATCAAAACAACTTGATCACACCTAGCTCACCGACACACATATATTTCCAAATATACAAATTGAAAAAAATAAATTTAAAGATGCGCATTTCACATATCCAGGATTTATTTGCTGTAACTTTTTTGGCGCAGTAAACTGTGGAATTGCATATTTTAAATGGAAATATAATCATTAATTTGCTGCACAAAAAGTTACAGCAAAATAAATAAATGAATATGTAAAAATGATCTTTTCGGCCTTTTTCCACATATTCATACAACGCTTTAAGGTGCTATAAATTTAGTATATATATATCTTATATATATTAATATATATTATATAATATATATATACAGTACGTGGTTGTACCAATTTTGGTTGGGTTTCAAGGAGAATCGTAATATCTCTGTTATTTTAAATCACTTCAACTTGTTATGCACCATTATTTAAAGCTTGAAGTCTCTAGTTTTTAAATATATCAAAAAAATTCCAAAAAAACATTTTTAACTAATTTTAAATGCGTAAAAAACATCGTCAACAACAGCACCAAATTTGGTGGACTGTACTAGCTTTGGGGGGTAAGGAGCCCCATTTTTGGTTGTTGTTTTGCTGGAATACGTATGACTGATTAACCACCATTTTATGATTTATTAAAATAAATGTAATTTTTATAAGTTTTAACACCGAAACTATAAAATTGTGTGATTTAGTGTAAAATTGTCAACTTTTGCAAAATAAAATATGCCGATAAAAAACATATTTTTTTAAACGACACATTTGGCCACTAATTTATGATTATATTGCTGATTTAATACATGGTATGTCGAAACACATTTATAAACTAAAGTTTTATGGCCTACAAAATGTTTAAAATTGGTTCCTTTTCTTTATAAATATGGTGAAATGTGGAGCTTAATCAATTTAGGTGCCCGCTCTGGAAGTGCACCTGATTTGGCGGATCAAATTTAATGTTTTTTTTATAGTTGTTTCTGTTATGTGAGCGGGTATTTGACCAAGTAATTGCATAGTATGTATCTGATTTGTTTGTCACCAAATTTGAACATCGTGCTGTAAATATTTTAAGTGAAATACCTTAAAATCTAAAGCATTTCAATTTTAAATTTCTAACTATAATAATGCAAAAATGGCTCCGCGTAACAAAATTGGTCTCACATTTTCGTAATTTTCTCAGTAACGAAATAATTTAAGCGGTTGATATAAAAATATTTTTATTCCCAAACATTTTTTTCATAAGTACAATTAGTTTGGTTACCAAAAGTTACCAAAAGTTAGTTTTTGAGAAAAGTCTTTTCAAATCTGAAACTCCACCAAAACTTGGTACTCCGCCAAAATTGGTACAACCACTGTATATATATTTATATATATATATATATATATATATATATATATATATATATATATATATATATATATATATATATATATATATATATATATATATATTAGTTATAATGCAGGATAAATATGAAACTATATACGACAAATTTAACAAAAGCGATCGAGGCAAAAAAAAAAAAAAAAAAAAAAAAATTGATATATATAAAACAGTCATGTTTAATCATAAAATAAGTTACGTGGGATTTTCTTTGCTGGATATATTGTAAGTCAATTTAATTTACAAAAATACAATATCATGTAGTTACGTAGTATAAATGATTATACACGCAGACACACACATAATATTATTGTATATTGTACGTATGCGATATATATATATATATATATATATATATATATATCAGTGTTGTAGTCCTAAAAAAATGCCAGGTGGGACGCTCTTATATGGTCCAGAACATAATACGGGGGGCAAGGGGGGCGCAGCCACCCTTTAGCCCGCCGCAGGCGCAAATTTTTTTAATGCCACGCCCATTTTTTAGAAAAATAATACAAAAATTACGTAATATAGTTAAAATTTATACTGACCAAATTTTTATTGATATCGCATCAAAATCGACACGAAAGCTACGATTTAAAATTTGTTTTTAATACAAAGATTCATTTTTATTATTTTTTATTTGATTTTATAACTGCCCACTCAATGATGTTGGGTGGCTATTGGGTGCAACGGGCTCATACTGAAGCCAAGATGCACGCACCCTGTCACTAACCAAATTTTCGTGACTATTTTGCTAGGAACACTTTTCCGTGAGCTCATTGGAGCCGGATGCCCATAGTTACCAAGGCACTCAAGGGTGGGGTGGTTATTGGCCTCCCAAGCCCATGTCTCGGCCGCCTCACGTCCGAAAACGAGAGCCTGGCTAAGGGGCTTTAGACGACAAGGCCCACCCCACACCTAGGTCCTCTCCTGAGCGGTGACGGACGCGACCCCGGGCCTTGGAACCGTACGATTCAGGGTCGGATGCCCAATAATTATTAATTAGATACTTGAATTATGTTTTTGGGCACTGAATATTCATACATTGAGGATTGAGGTTATGTTAATATTAAATCTATATTAAAAATGTAGTTAAAAACGGTATGTATGTTTCTTTTTCCAATGAAAAAGAAAAAAAAAAAGTATAAAATATATGAAATATATTATAGCCTTTCAAGATTAACACGCAGCAATATTTTTTACTGTGCGTTGAATATTGCTTCGTATGAACTATTTAAATGCCTAAAAAAAAATCCAAAATCTAAGAACAGTACATCAAATTAATAATTTAAATTTGATTACACATCTCCAGTTAAGCTCCTTAGAGAAAACAAACCTCCTGTCCTTTTTTTCGATTTGCGTTCCATAATTATTTTCTATTAACTTGACAATAAAGGTTTACTCTGAGAATTAAAATATAATAATAAAAAGAAAGTCAAATCAAAAAAGTTATTCGTAAATTTCTGGATAAACCGAAACTGCATAATAATAAAGTGATGAAAATAAAACTTTGTTATAGAAAGAAAATTTGCGAGCGTAGCGAGCGAAATTTTTTAGTAATTTCAACCAATTAAACAGCAAAATTAGTGAGGAAATTTACAAATTAGGGCACATTTTGTCAAGAAATCCGTCCCACCGCGTTCCCCTGGAAATTTTCCAGGTGGGACGGTCCTGGTTTTTTTTTTCGCCGGTAGGACGCCGTCCCACCGCTTTCCCTTAGGACTACAACCCTGATATATATATATATATATATATATATATATATATTATATATATATATAATATATTTATATATATATATATATAATATATTATTATTATATTATATATTATGATTATAAAATCAGAACAAAAGTATATGTCTGCGCGTTATACCCTGTAATGCTTCTAAAATTTCCAAAAAATGATAATTATCCTAAAATTTATATTTCGTGTTTTTGTTTTTAGTGTTCGCAAGACGGAGCGTGCTATTGCTGTTAACCTCTCTCCCGTTACTACATTTTGCCACTCCCATAACAACATTACACAGCTATACCGCGTCGGAGTAGCATCGCAACTAAAATCGGGTACGTGTGAAATATATTTTGGTGTATATGTTCTGTCTTTTCTTAATTAGAATTAATTAATGCTCACAATAACTATTTTTTAAGTAAGATTATATAATATACATGTTGTCAATTTCTATGTGTGTGTGTGTGTGTGTGTGTGTGTGTGTGTGTGTGTGTGTGTGTGTGTGTGTGTGTAATATATATAATATTAAAAAATACGCTCACTTTTTTACTGTACTTTTTCTTTAATTTATATAATATAGCGTTTTAATTTTCGTGTACGTAACTGATATAATGCTCACGTACGTATACTGTGTATTTTTATTTTTTTTATTTTTTAGTGTTTTAATTTTCTGTTAGTGTTCTACACATTTAAAATACACATTTATAAAATTTTCTTTCCGTTAATTTATTGCTATAGCATATAAAAAATTGTGGACCCCACCCGCGCGTCTTTATATAAGCATATAATATAATGATAGTTCGTAGTACTGTACGTGCGTGCATATATTACGAGAAACACTTTCTCGTTGGACCTATGTGATCTCTCTCAATTTTATAATTGGAAGAAGTTCCAGATAACAATTGAATTAATATTAATTAAATTCATCCACATTTTGTTTTAACGCTCCCTGAAAAGTCGTTGTCAACTCGCGCAATTGAGTGACCATATAAAAGGCGCACTGCAAGAGCGCATTTTGATATTATATTTTTTACATTATATATTTTTTATAATGTTGGCATTGAGTTTTTTACTTTGGTGCCCTTGACACGTATAATTGTACAGTGCATGTCAAGTAAAACGTGACCGTCTCGATCTATTCAAACTTTATAATAAAATATACGATAAATTAATCGTGAGCATGAAGTATTTTAATCATGTATCTCACAGTGTACTAGACCGTGATGATATATATTGCGCCAAAGTATTGCAGACTTGAATTTTATAGAAATTGTCCTTTTATTTCATACGTATACACATGATGATTGTGATAATATAATTTACACCATTCAATAAACAGCGCATAGTTTTCTCATAAGGATTACTGGATTACATATTGCGCTCATATATAGTGCCATTTTTTGAATGGTAAAATATATCATCACAAAATTGTGTGTACTATAGGTACTTTATATCCTAAGGATATTGTTTAGTATTCTTTTCATGTGACACCAAGAGGTTATCGGTTTAAAAAAATGTTTAAAAATGACTATGGCTTAAAACACGTAAAAGTAGGTCCAGTGTTTCTCATTTAAATTTCTCCAAAATCGGTGGAGTATAGTTTTCTCAAAAATCGCAAAAATGTGTTTTTCCCCATAAGCGTAATGTTAAATTAGGGATCCCTTGGCTTTCCCCGCGTCTCCCCGCGCGCTAAACCGATAAGCTCCATATAGTTTTCAAAAAAGGTCATGTTTTCCATTTTGTTGCATCCCTATTAAAAGTTTGTTTAAAAAAATGCGAGAGAGATCAATCATATATATTAGTATAAGTTAGTATTAGTATAATCGGGCAATCCAAAAATAGCTTTAACAAATGTATGCAGCGCAGAGTCATGTATTGCTGCTTCTGACTGTACAGTATACAGTAGAAGATTGCATAAATATATTATATATATATTTATATTTTTTTAACAGCATGTGCATTTTTTGTTTTACATTTAAGTAGCACATCTTATACATTATACACTGGTGGTGTTTGTTGTGGGGAGGCTACTGCTTTGCGTGTCAAAATATATACCATATATTATATATGGACATTTTTTTTTATTATTTTTCTTACAGACTATATTTGCAGATTGAATTAATCAATTATTATGATTATATACACTAACTTATGAATTCCTCTGAAACATCTAAATCCATACAAAAATAATTTACAAAATCCATAAAACCTCCATATAGCAGTGAGCAGAAATTTTGATTTATGCAACCCGCAAAACATTTTCATAATAATCTTAGCATATTTCTGACGTCATAAACATGAATATAGTCACTTAAATTGCATACTTTACAGTATTTTCACGCTCTCTCGTGGGGCTACATTGACATTCTGGGAAAAATTGTTAACAGTTTTGAAGATCCCATTTCGTGTTTATTCATTTAAAAGCACATGTAGTTTTATGTGGTCTATGGCTTTAATGATATGAGTTCAGTTGAAGCGTTATAATGCGGTTAAAAATTAAAATGGTGCTTTATACTGTAATATATAAAAGGAAAAAGACTATTATACGTATACCTAAATTAATTATATTATAATATATGGAAACAGAATTCTTGTTCCGATTGTGGATTATTATTATAATCAGACAGAAAAATAATAATATTCGAAGAGGTAAAAGATGTAGAGTTTTTATATACGCACTCTAACTTAAATTGCATTGCGGCGCCTGGCAGTCGCGTCATAAATATCGAGCGGTTTGCGTTCTCATTTCGCAAATAGTGTTTGTTGATCCTATGGACTATGAGGAAAAACTTTCTTGCGTGTGAGCTTTTATTAGCGAGTCTTTTTTTTTTTTTTTTTTTTTTTTTTTTTTTTAATGGATTGGTTTTTTGTACCAATATACACTCGATTTTTTCACTACAGAAACAAAGTATTCCTACAGGAGAATTCTATTTTTATATTCTTGTTAAGCCATGCTCAAGAAATATTTGTACATTAACGTAGGTTCTAAAAATAATGCTCCAATCATCTATAGGCTAAGTCTTTTCTTCATTGAATTTTCGTCTATACATATTGTAAGACAAATAATGAATTTATAAAATTATTCTAATATTTTATACTTAAGTTATTATTCAAATATTATTATTGTCAATTCAGGCTCGCGGTAATTTCGGAGATAATTATTAAATGTAGCTCGGAAATAACGTGCAATAATACTATTAATTATTTTATCAACTCCATAAATATTTGCGATACGCCAGTATTTATATAAAATATAACATTGCAAAACTTAGAGGGGTGAAAAATTAAGCTGTCTGTAAGACTATATATCATTTATTGTTAACTTTAATATGCAACACTAATATTTAATATTACACTGCAAGCAAAGTATAAGTATTTATATAAGTATAAGTAGTAGTGATTTTTATGCATAATGTTCCAGTGGTGGATGCGGTATTATCGTGAAGGGTTTTGGGTTGCATTTGCCTATTATATATAGGACCAAGCTATATTTTTTTTTATTAGTACTGTTTGAAAGGCGCAATAATTTCAGAGAACAATAAATATGATTGCATTTAAATTTGAAAATTTTATTAATAAAGGTTTAAACATAGATTTTAATTAAAAAATAATAATAATGCACATTGCACCGTGTGAATATGCCCTAACATGTATACCTACTTGAAGTGACTCGATCTGATTTTTTTGCACTATATAGGCTTATTAGCAAATCATGATTTCGGAGAGGTGATAAGAGTTTGAAAGCTTTGAATATATTTTAAGTTTGGGATTATCTGTGTTTAATTTGAAACACTCGATAACTTCTTAGAAAGTATTGGTTTTCTGCGTTTTTCCTTCATCATTCAGGGTGAATATACCGCAACAGTGCATTTCTTTTTTTATACCACAGACGCTTTCCTCCCGATATTATATATTTATTCCCAACTTATTTTCCAATCCCTGAATATATCACTTTGTCCATCACGGGATTAATTAATGTTAGAGTTTCTATAAAACTCTCTGTCAGTGCCAGAAAGGGCACAGAGAGCCAAATGTCGCTAAATGTGGGCGAGAAGCCAGATTGACTTTTCCTACCGTTTATGACTATATACAAAAAACATTCCAATGAGTGGTCATGGAGCTTGTGGTAAAATAATAAAACAAAGCTTAAATATTCAAGTCACTTGCGACGGTATAATTGCACAAAAAAGCAAGCGCTCTCTCATATGAATAAGCCAAAATGTCAAACGTTATATTATATTTATATTAGAAAGTTAACATAATATACTTTGCAATCCAGTAAAAAAAAACTGAATTTTCAGACTTGCTGAACTTTCATGTAATTCATTCAGAGAGAGAGAGAGAGAGAGAGAGAGATGTCAATATAATTAATTAAATTACAAGAAAAATGAGATGGAATTATACAGTTTATAATTCCTTTTGTATTAATTAATATTAATATTGTCTGATACACTCTAATTTTACTCTTTCTAATTTTTGTGTTATTTGTAGGAAGAAAGATACAAGATGAGTCAACCGCCACCAGTCGGATTTTTTGTACCTCCAGCTGCTCCAGTCTTCAATGCTCCAGGCATCGTGGGACCGACTCCCGTGACAGTGACATGTCCATCGTGTCATAACGTTGTGGGTACCAAAGTGAACCACTCCAGTACATTAAAAACACACATCATCGCAGCACTTTGCTGCCTATTTGGGTAAGATTTTATTCAATGTGCGATTTCACTGAAATGGCTGAAATTAAGATTCATTATAATTCTGTTGTTGTTTTTATAGATGCTGGCTTTGCTTTTGGATCCCGTATTGCATGGACGCGTGCAGAAATGCAAACCACTACTGCTCCAATTGTCGGGCTTATATCGGCACCTATAAACCTTAAGATATTTCATTAATTTTTTGCAATTATTAAATACCACATTACGCATTTGCATAGTAACTCTACTTATTATAATATTATCATATTTTTGTTTACTTTATACTGCGTTTTTTTTTTTTTTTTTTTTTTGCTACACACATAATTATATTATTATATAAGTTGTTGAGAGCCAACAAGTCAATGACGTCGTCGTATCAAAAAAATACACAGCTGCAAGGGTCGCTGAATTCGCTGATGCAGTCCATTGAGCCCTATAATATAATCTCTTTGATGCAGCCACACTGCAGCAGGTATACGAAGATGTCACAAATCCTACAAAACTCGCAGTAGGCTTTTATTGGGGAATTTGTTTTATCATATTGTAATTATTATGCAAAAAAAAAAAAAAAAAAAAACTTATTGCTTATAATTGCTTCTTCTTCTTTTTTTTTTTTTTTTTTTTTTTTTTAAATAGGTATCTGGTATAGATATAAAATATATATCATGCTGCATTCTACTAATTTTGTCATTCAAAATGTATTTTACCATATTAAAGATTATTTTAAATTAAGTCATGAATATTAAGATACAAGAAATAAAAGATTTGGCTACTTACAGTGTTCAAAATAATATTTGTAATCATTGCGTGCCTTCAATTTTTTTAAAAAACTTTGCCTACCAAGATATTAGCAGGAAATTTATCTTTTTATATATATTAACATTTTCATATATTTGTCATATTAAAAAGTACCATTGTACACATGAATATCAAAATATATTATTATATATTTTAATAACTTTTATCTTTGTGTTATATTCAATATTTTTATACATTAATACATTCAAGATTGGAAGTATAGATGGATTAAAATAATGTCCGGCCTTAAGCAAAAAAAAAAAAAAAAAAAAAAAAAAAATCACTTTAGTCCTTCATTTTTGTACGCTTTTACCTTGTATTAAATTGATAAAATTGTGGAATATATTTTTATTGCTATTATTTTTCTGTATTTTTTAGAATTTTTTCATTCTTTTTAGAATTTATTTAATATAAAGTCCCAGTTATAATTTACATTGTGATATATT
The DNA here is from genome assembly GCA_949318235.1 of Ecdyonurus torrentis. Lineage (NCBI taxonomy): Eukaryota > Metazoa > Arthropoda > Insecta > Ephemeroptera > Heptageniidae > Ecdyonurus > Ecdyonurus torrentis. The sequence goes on along the minus strand of OX439127.1, from coordinate 15,069,469 downwards.
TTTATGCAATAAATTAGCAATTTTTTAATAAAAAAAAATATTTGATTTTTTATATATTTGTGAATGAATTCTATGTTGCAAATATATTTGCACATACAAAAAAAATTTATTGCAAATCGTTTTGTTAAACAAGAAAATACTTTATGTAAGTCTTTAGACATATTCTATTAACGTTATAAATTTATTGTGAATATAATATGATGCAAATGAGAGTTCATATTATTGGACATAATTTTTCTAAAAGCATTTTGTCACTGATTTAAATTTAATATAAATGTAATACGAGCAAAATAACAAGAAAAAATATGCAACTTCCTTCATCAAATGACAACTTCATTATATATATATATATATATATATATATATATATATATATATATATATATATATATATATATATATATATATATATATATATATATATATATATATATAAAATATTCAATTGCGTGTAACGCAGATATTTTAGTTTATGTATTTTTTAGGTATTGTGGAATAAATATGGTAGAGACTCAGTTGTTGGCAGGTCTCAATTGTTGGCAGATGGGTAAATGAAAACTTAAAAAACTTAATATCTCCTGAACCAATAAAGCTAGAGACTTGAAACTTGAAAATTTGGATACCCAGGGTATAGGATTGGACTTGATGGTGGCATCAAAAATACTCTCAAGTCAATATTTCTCTAAGTGCCAACAATTGAAAATCGACCTTTTCCATTTAAATAACATGCAAAAAGCCGTTAGCATGCCAACAACTGAGTCTCTACCATATATTAATTTACTTTGAAATTCCAAACTTTGGGGATAATATGTGTATCCCAACTATTAACTAAATAAACAATTAAGCTTGTGTATGCAAATTTGCATAAATAACTTGTGTTTGTACCTTTTGTCCAGTTTCTTCATATAATGTAAAACGATATAATAATAAAATTCAATTGAAAATTGAAATACTTATTTTATTTCGCTATAAATATAAATACCCTTTGCAGGCCACTGGAATTTTGTTTTGATATCCTGCTGGACAAGTTGGACACAAGTTACGTAAAGTGGATAATAGGTGGACTGTAACTAGCACACTAAAAAAAAAAAAAAAAAAAAAAAAAAAAAAAAACTTAAGTCTTGATGGACTTGGCTTTTGTCCACTCAACTTGTTAAAATTTCCAGCTGGTCGTAAGTTGGCGACGGTGGACCTGAAGACATTTGTCTTTTATCCCCTTCAAGTCCAGCTGGCCATGGCAAGTGATATTTATACTATACTCACCATTATACTGTATTCTTTAAGAGTCCGATGCACTCACAGAAAACATCGTGTTTTTAATCACGTGACCAGAGATTCAAGTGACTGAAGTTATTAAAGGAAATGACCAAAGGTAGTAAACAGATTATAAGCGATAAAGGTATATCTAAAAGTATTGTATTAAATGACATTCTTGCCCAAGTTTGGAAGTGATTCATTTGTGAGCATGTTAGCTTCATAGCATTTTATATTTTATGTAAGAAAAAATAAAGTTGGAGTAAGCTACTTGTGTGCCTTCAGTATTGAAAAATATAGATAGACACACGAATTTTATATAATATTACTTAGTTAGTACGTTTGCTAATTAGATTAATTAATAATGAAGTAGGTGCTTTATTTGCAATTTATAATTGTTTACACTTTTTTGTTTTTTTTTTTTTTCTTTTTCTGATACTGCAATTTCATGTTTTGTATTACAGGCTAATAAAAAATATTTGCAATATTATAACGTTTTCAGAAACTATAAAATAATTAATTAATAAATATTAGTAATTAGTTCAATATAAATTTAATGGCTTAAAATATATTTTTTATTTTTATAATATTTGGATGCATTTATTTTACTTTTGCATTATAAGCGGCATTTTATTGAAAAAAAATCAGACTTGCAAATATATAAATATATTTGCATTTAATTTTAAAATCAGGCAATCTTTTTATTGCAATTATAATTCAAGAAATAAAAATGAAGCGTTTTGCTAATCAATAATTATTTGCATAAAAATTTCAAAGTTTTATTAATATAGGCAAGAGCAATAGGTTCACTTCCGTTCAAACATTGTATAAAACAAACTAAAAATAATAACAATAATAAATAGCATTCCGTAGTTCATACATATGATAACATGATTCCAAGAAACAGACAAATATTATTTTGATTGAAACATAGATAGACGTTTCCTGCCAACAAAAATAATCTTAAGCCTTGGGCAATAGGTGCATTGCGGTACCGATGCTACCAAGGCGATTTAAAACTTATTATATTTTAATAAATCTTATTTAGTAAATTACGCTCTTATTATTTGTCAAAGTGAGACTTAAAATACATTTTTTGATTGCGCGTAATATTTAGGGTGCCTTCAGAATGGGATTTTTTTCTAAAATGATCGTGCGAGTTTTTAGGTGCAAAAAACTGAATAAAACCGGAACTAGACCGAAAATAAAAAAACCCCATTCTGAAGGCAGAGATATTTTAACAAGCATTATTGGTACCAAAAATGAAGCTTATAGCTCTCTAGCTGTTCGTGTAATTTACTAAATACGATTACATTGATTTAAATGAGAGTATGAAAAGTTGCCTATCTATGCAGGGACAGCAGTGCACCGGACTCTTAAGCGAGAAAAAAAAAAAAAAAAAACGCCTACAATATAGGCAACTTTTTGAGCAGTTCTGTGCAGTGGGTTGCATACCTTATTGGAGTTGAGCGAAAGCATTTAAAGTTGAATAAAAGATAACTATATTAACGATATAGTGTATATAATAAGAAAATAGCTAAGAAATGATAATAATAATTCAACAAATTAGAAAACAAATTAAAGAGTTATGTATTGTGTATATTTTTATGTAATATGCCTAGAATGGAAAGGGCAAATAAATGTTACCAATTATGTTTAATAACTACTGTAAATTTTCTTCCAAAACTCAATTGTATAATACATATATGCAAGCTTTTTATTTGCGTTTTACAAATTTTGAAGAAAAAGTTGATTATTTAGTTTACTGGTTTACTGAAAATTAAAAATGACTTCATATAAAGCCACATGATTATGATAATATATTTTAGTATTCAAAAACTCGCGCTTAGTGTACATGGTAAAATATATTATATTATCATACTGTAATCGTGTGTACAGTACATCTTGCATTTGTATCCCTCTAATTTTCTCCGTAATATATTTTAGTTCAATTAAGGGCCTTATATATATATATATATATATATATATATATATATATATATATATATATATATATATATATATATATTCACTGTACTATGGTATAAAATCATCTTAACGTTATTACAAACACGTGGACAAAGTTGCATCATCAAATGATATATTCAATGTCAACTAATATTTATTCAAAGAATTGGTTTCATTTTTAATGAAAGAAAAAAGTTGCGCTCTTTATCACCATATATAACAATGATGCAATTTTTTTCTAAGAAATATCAACTGTTACAGAATTCTCATACGCATATTGAGCAAGCAATGGTATGGACTGCATACAGAAATAATTTTTATGTCATTTTTTTACATGGAAAATGATATAAAAACTCGTCTTCTGTGTTTTATAATTAGTAGTGATATTAAATTGCGTTCTAAGTTAATATCATTCAGTCTCTCTCTCTCTCTCTCTCTCTCTCTCTCTCTCTCTCTCTCTCTCTCTCTCTCTCTCTCTCTCTCTCTCTCTCTCTCTCTCTCTAATCATTCCAGTCATTCCACTCCCCCCTTTTAAATTCTTTGTACTTTTTTGTTGTATTAAACATATAATAATTTCATTTACAGTAATGAGATGTGTATATATATTTGTTCAACTTGAATGTCTATCAATAGCAAATCAATAATATGCTACAATACAGTAACCATACTAATCATATTGATTTAATATTCTTGCACCATTATACTGCTTAGTCACTGCTGATCTCAATGTATAATAATGCAAATACAACTATTATTTATTTATTTTTCTATAATTTGGAATATCTGAACTGCTGCAAACAACCCCAAAATTTGATAACATAAATTTAATGTTTATGTGTTACTTCAATCTCAAAGTGTGCTATTTATATATAATAGCACGTCGTTCATAAAAATTAATTAAACTTTATTAAAAGTAGGACTTATGGTTTTCAATTTTTTTTAATACTAACGCATAATATTTATGTTAATTTGTTTTATTATCAGTATATTTTACCTACTTGTATTATAATCAAATACAACTCACCAATCTTGACTATTATTGGTGCTCAAACCAGAGTTTATTTACTCATTATGATATAGAAGTTAAGAATTCTCTTACATTTTGATCCCGTAATTTTATAATCTGCTCGTCAAGTAAAATGTGATTTAGTTATCTACAGTATAAAGTCCAAAATCTTCAGTATAATGAGTTAAACAAATTTACATGATATTACTTTTCCATCATATTTTCCATGAAATATTACACACACACACACACACACACACACACACACACACACACACACACACACACACACACACACACACACACACACACACACACACACACACATATACACACACACACATATATACACACACACACACACACAATAACTATACAAAAAAATAGAGCACATGAACAGATTAATTAATAGTGCAGAAGATATTGATCCGTATAAACAGGTTAAAAATTTAAAATAATTATCTAGTAGCAAAGCTCTATATGTATATCTATGGGTTTATTTATAAAAATTAGTATACTTAAAGGGATAATGACAAAATGGATAGTACAAATAGAAAGTAGAAGAAAAGTAGAATTGCAAATAGAAGGTTGTAAAGTAATTTTGATTCAGTATTAGAATGGTCGCATGATAGAAAATTAATTATATAAACAGGAAAAAACTAAGGTTATGCATATATTTAATAAATATACCAATACTGTACAAAATATTATTTTAGAAACACATAAAAATACTTGTTTATATAATTTTCAAATTAATTGTTCTTGTGACTGTGTCAAATAGGTAAATAATTATTGTTATCTTGGTGCAACTTTGGATCAGGAATTTAATTGGGACTTACATATTTCACTTCTAATTAATAAATTGAGGTCTGCTTTATTTAAATTGAAAACTGTTAAACCCCATGTAGATGAAAAAACAATGAGAACTTTATAGTTTTCTTTTGTACATTCTCATATTTTGTATGGATTATTATCTTATGGGTTTACTAAATCAAATAAATTATGGCACTTTATTGAAAAATATGCAAGTAAGAATTCTTAAATTCTTTAAAAAAAAAAGGTAAAAATTTTTGATAATGATTATTTTAAGCACTTTAGTATTTTACCTATTGAAGAAACTAAAACATTATTGTTTCTTAGTTAGTGAAAATTACTTTGAAAATAGTCATGGTGAGCCAAGAGTTCATATATATAACACAAGAGTTGCCGAAACTAATCCTATTTTTGTTCCTAAAATTTTAAATAAATAGAAAGAATAAAAAAATTTAGTTTGCCTGGTTTATAGAATCAAATTCCTTCTAATTTAAAAAAATTGAATTCTAAAACTCAAGTTAAAAAACAATTAAATTTGTTTTACTAAACAATATATAATCTCATATATAAAATTAATACTGTTGGTTGTGAGAAAGTATTTAAAAATGTATTATATAAAATTTTAAAATTGGGTGTAGAAAAAAAAAACAATACTTTTTTGTTTAAGTAATTGTATAAAAGCATAAAATGATATTTTTGAAATAATGTGTAAGAAAAAAAATAATAAACTTCAATACTATTATCAGATTAATGATTGCTTGTTTCATGAAACTTGTAATATATTGTAAAAAAATTAAAAAAAATATATATATATATATATATATATATATATATACATAAATATACGTGACAATATTCTTTGAACCAACCGATAAGGCTATGCCTTGGTTGGATTGTGTACTGTACCTTGTGATTTATAAATAAAAATAAAATAAAAACAACAAAAACAACAACGTTAAATTCATTAGATGGGACCATCATTTATTCATTCATTCGTTCGTTCGTTCGTTCGTTCGTTCGTTCGTTCGTTCGTTCGTTCGTTCGTTCGTTCGTTCGTTCGTTCGTTCGTTCGTTCGTTCGTTCGTTCGTTCGTTCGTTCGTTCGTTCGTTCGTTCGTTCGTTCGTTCGTTCGTTCGTTCGTTCGTTCGTTCGTTCGTTCGTTCGTTCGTTCGTTCGTTCGTTCGTTCGTTCGTTCGTTCGTTCGTTCGTTCGTTCGTTCGTTCGTTCGTTCGTTCGTTCGTTCGTTCGTTCATTCATTCATTCATAAATAATCGTCTTTATTTATTCATTTATTTATTGATATAATATATATATATATATATATATATATATATATATATATATATATATATATATATATATATATATATATATATATATTTGAAAAAGGGCGAGGTTTAAGCCTGTCAAAATGTCTGACCCACTCTGACACTTAAACTTAACCCCAACATAAGACATCAATAAATACAAAATTAATACAAATACAAAACAAAAAGTTTGGAAGAAACAGGAGAATAATATATTTCGTATAAAAAACAAGTACTTTTAAGCAAAGCATAATAAGAAAAATACTGTATGGAAAGAAAGAAAGAAAAAATAAATAATTATAATAACTGATAAGCATAAAAAAATAGAGAAAAAGATATAGTTAATAATAAAGTTAATAAAGAAAAGATATATGTTAATAATAACACAATAATAATGCGATAGGGAGGAATCTCTTCTGCATACTCACAAACTGTGTTAAAAAACTGTAAAGTAGGCTGGAACTTAAGGAATTCATGTTATCATGGAATTTCAGATCTACAATAGAAATTGTAGAGCTGGTTGCCTTCTTTACAAGTTTACTTCCAGTTTTTGAAGGGAATTATATTTGTATTTACATGATAGTCTCCTCTCATGAATTATCATTGAGATTTTTTTTTATGCCAGTATTTTTTATGAAGCTAATGTACAGTATTTTCCAATATGCAGACATCTTATAAAGATTTATTTTAATATATCTATTGATCAAACATTATCAGTGTCTTGTTATTTCAACAACTTGAATAAATAAATATTCTATAAAAGAGCAGCATTATAGGTTAGAGTTTACGTAGCAATAACATTTAAAATGACATCATGGTATATTATCATAATAATTTTGTATTTAACACCAATTGAACTTTAAATATATACTTATAGTGTCACGGAACGAATATAGTCACTACTCGCACCATCTTTAAATCTATAAATTCGCAAACATTAATAATTAAACAGTAAGGTTGGTTTCAAATAACGTTTCATGTAATTTAATAATAGTTCCTGTTTCCTGGAAATTCAAATTTTTTTTATAGGCTATAGTTCAATAAAATTAGTTGGTTGCAGGAAGAAATAAGAAGCACGTCAATATCCTAGTTATTTAACGTTTTCTGGCAATGCTATGTTATATTCAATACAAAGATGCAGCTTCATTTGTTATACTAATTGCTTTAATAGCACAATAAGTTTGATAGGATTTGTATAGTAATAATCATCTGAGAAAACCAATTAATATAGCGTTAAATTTGAAAATATGAGAAAACAATTTTACATTAATTCAAAGAACTCAATTGCATTCTGCTTAATCGAACGAGGATGCAGTTTATATATTTCGTAATACTTGTATTTCTTGATATTCACACTACTGCCTTTATTATTATTATTATTTTTTTTTGCTTTATAAGCCATATTTTAATGATTAAATTTTTCCATGGTGTTTATATAAATTACATAACATTCTTTCTATTTTAGATCTAATAATAAATGAAATGCATTAATTAGAATTATATATATTTATATATACTATATATATATATAATATATATATATATATATATATATATATATATACTATATATATATATATATACTATATATATTTATATTATATAATTTATAGTATTTATTGAGTCATCAATATGAAGAGAAAAGCCCCTTAACTGCATTAAAAGATAAATTCAATAATTATATATGGTCACTCAGCAGGATATCTGATAAAATGAAATTCTTACATAATAACATAATCTTTGCAAAAAGTATGTTGTTTCCAATGAATGAACTATAAAACGTCAAAAGATATAAGGAAATTTTTAAGAAAAAAAAGTTGTACCATTTATCTCATCACTGGATGGTTGCCTTCTCTTACCCTTTCCTACATCTCTCTCTCTCTCTCTCTCTCTCTCTCTCTCTCCTCTCTCTCTTCTCTCTCTCTCTCTCTCTCTCTATCCACGCTGCCTGACTGATTTACGTCATGGGGGCCGTAATGATGAAGCAGTTCTTAGAACCTTTGCTATGGGACATCAGCTTTTTAATAGCGTTTGAAATCTCTTTCTCTTTTGTATAGCGTCGCAGTAGCATCCATCAAGACACATGAGACAAGCTTTGGCTTTCGACTTCATACTGAGATGACGCTGTCGTAATGCTTATACAATTTTTAATGCCCACCTACCTGGGAACAACCAGTACCTATCTTATGTATTTCTTAAAAATATTTTTCTCTCTATGTAAATTCTAAGAAAATTTAGTGAAGTGTTAAAGAAAAAGCGTTAAAATTACTTTATCATAGACAAAGAAAATAATCTACACATAGAACCTTCTTTTTTATATTATCATCTTGGGTGGCAAAAGATATCTTTTTAAAAAAGCTTTTAATAGATGGTGTATAAATTAATAATTCAAAGCTTTTTAACTTTCATATTACTACGTATTGTATCATAATGAAATCACTTATATATAATATAAAAAGCTATTGAAATAATAGAAAAGCATTATTTAATGATTAAACCCCTTTTAAAAGACGAAAGGATCGGTAAATAATTCTCCGTAAAAGTTGAGAATCATAGTGAGAAGGATGGAGCTACCATGCAGAAAACAGAATCAACACGTCAAATATTGGATGTTTAAACTCATTGCTCGTGACACGTGACATGCGAAT